>BSBM01000291.1:6685000-7075000 GCA_027924585.1 Larix kaempferi
TCCTCTTCTGTGAGAGATTGGATTTGTCTCATGCAATGATCCATCTCTCATAAGATGTTGAATTTCTTTGTGCACCCTCTCTAGCTCTTCATTCAAGGCATTCCATTATTTTGTTCCTTCAAGAAGGGATTCTTGATAGAGTAAGAAGAGTGTTAATCAACATCTGTATATGAAGAGTCATCTACACAATGGCACATAAGCAATTTCTATTGGATTATATGCAATAAAATTAGTTTAAATTGGCTTCAAGCATTACATAGAAAGGTGAATGAATTTCACAATATCACAACTTACCTGGAAAAAATTATTAGACCTGTAATATAGTTGCCTTGGAACTATTTAGTTGTGTCTGGAAAGTAACAATATGGTTCCATACAATAGTAAGAGTTTCTACAATAGCAGTTTTTTCTTTATTTGTCTTCATATTCTCTTTGGTAGCAGCAACAACATTAGTCTGCAACTTGTTGTTGTACACTTTAATACATGTTATATTCTATTAGTCATTTATTGATATCATTTAAAGACTTGATCTGGAAAGAGAAGGAAAAAGTGAGTCAACGTGACTATCAAAAGGGGAATCTAAAACCATGACAAATCAAACTCTTATGATATGTAATATCGCTAGCACAGAAAGAAAAAAAGAAACAAAACAATTTGCACGCTTGGTGATTTGAAGTTGAAAGTTCATTCTTAAGTTTGTCTATCTGATTAGAAATATTTGATTTCTCTTCTCTAACAATACACAATGTCTCTAAATCCTCTTCATGTACCACTATAAGTTCCTAGATAGAAGAATATCTCATTTAGGCACTTAACATAACAAGGTAAGCAATCAATGGGAAAAAAGAAATAGAAAATGTAGTGAACACTAATTGTGATTAAAAGGAAGAGAGTAAAAAAACAACAAATTAAGATACAATTTTCTTTGTATTGATTGTTCCAAGGTCTGCTTTGAGAGTAGAGAAACTTAGTTTTAGTTGTGAGAGATCATCCTCTAACTTTCCTTTCTCAAGATTCCTTGCAAAAATTGGACAATGCAATGAAAATATTGAGAACACAATACCAACTCACTACTTGCACAATATCTTCAAAAGAGTTCTTCGCAACAATATTAACAAAGTGATAACTACCAATAGCTAGCAGAGGACAACCCTTTCCTATGATTACTAGGAAGAAATATTGCAAAAGAAAAATATAACAATACTTGTTTCTATGGAAAGCACTTTGTTCCTCTCCTAACATACATTTCATGCTTCTGAAATTTAACAAGGTCAAAACAACATTTTTAGCAAATCTTCCAAACAAAGCAAACTGTAAAATGTGTTGCATATCTCGTTTTCCTTTTATTTTAGAATTCAAGTGCACATCAAAACAACAATAGGTGTTTGTCCCACACCCAAGGCGAATGTGGGACAACATCCAGTGACTAGTGTCCAATAGTATATCACCCAATGCACCATTCACATCTTAAAACCACATTATCTTCCAAATACTGCAATTGGACTCAATAGCTAGAACATAGAGTAAATCAAAAGCTGAGTCAGTTGGAATGCATTCAAGCATCAAATGAATTAAATGGATCCAAATCCAAGTAGCAAAGGGATAGATCCAGAGCACCATCCAAACATTTGATGAATGACCATGAAAATATATATCATTATGCCAGTTGTCTTCAGAAATAGATAGCATATCATTCAAAAAGGGTAAAGGAATAGATAGCTTTAGAAATATACTTATTATTCTAAAAGAAATTAGGCAATTGGTTTGTAGCATAACCTCCCCTTTTCCCTGATAATTGGAAGTTGCCAAAATATTTGGAAGTTGTCGTTGTAGATTGTAAATATTGATTGGATGCCCTCACTCCTGCTCAGTACTGTGGTAAAAAATATCCATTCCCATGTTTCCTAGTGTAAATGTCATCTATGTTCCCTCATGCTACCCAGAGTGGTAAGTTTGGCCCATTTCCATCCTACTAATATCACTGAACCTAAATCTCAAACCTAGTCCAATCCATTGCAAATAACTACTAAGGTACATTCTAAATCCAAACAACCTAAACATGTTTTTCTCCATCAAAGACACCAAAAGATTCATAAGATGCATCCCAATACTCTTCATGTTCTCCTCCATGCCAGATAGTTTACAAACAACAACTTAGAAGATATATAGTAGAAAAGAATAATTAGATAAATCAAAAGAAAGAACTTCTGAAAGAAATAATGGCTTCTTTGGTAGAAGACAAACTGGAACTGCAACAATGAAAAAGAAATTAGAAGAAACCTATGATGAAGAGTTAGAATACAAGTCTTAGAATTCCATTACAGAAGAAGAATCTCTTGCACTTATACCACAAGATGAAAACAAGAATCTACCTGACTCCTTACCAATGGAAACCCATATAAAAGGGTTACATGATAGATTGGTGATAAGTGTGCAAATTAATGTTGTGATATAATGAATACACACTAGATGCACAAATAGACACAGGGGTCATGAATTTTTGTGCTAAGATGGAAGTTATCCCAAGGTATTATTGGCATCCAATAAACTTTCATTTGATGACTATAAATATATCAATGGTTCCAATCAAAGGATACGCCCTTAATTTTCCTATCATGATTTATGGCCATAATACTTCTATAAATTGGTATTGTTTTGATAACAGTGTTGATCTATTGTTTGGTCAAGATTTTGTTGACTATCATCTTCCTTTCTTGATAGGAAAACATAGAATCACCTTTCATGTAAGTGGCCAAGCAATTGCAATCCCTAGAAAAAACACTTATGAATGCCATGTACCTAGTAATATTAAATATGTTGTTGAAAAATATGTAGAAAATCCTATCAAGATCAATAATATTTCCAGACATGCAACAAAGCACGACCAAAAAGTAATTCAAGATACCAAAGATAAAATCATTAAGGATTGTACTTCTAAGTTCTAATTTCCTATGTTTTGGAAAAGGGAGCAATACTTTGAAGAATTTTATATTGGAAGTCCTCAAAAAATTGATGCTATCTCTATGTCCCCCACAGAAATGGATTATTGCAAGCAAGAGATAGAAAAACTATTGGAGAGAAAGTTGATAAAGCCAAGTTGAATTCCTTGGGCATGTCTAGATTTTTATGTGAATAAGCATTATGAGCAAAAACATGGCAAACCTACAATGGTGATAAATTACAGAGCTCTCAATGAAACACTCATGCTAGTAAGGTATCCACGGACCACTACCTTCTGAAGAAGCACTCTTTTCTAAAATTAGTGAAAATAATATATTTATCAAGTTTGATTTGAAGAGTGGGTTTTGGAAAATAGGCATCCAAACTAAGGACATATATAAAATTGGTTTTGTGGTTCCACGTGGCCAGTACCAATGGAAGGTTATGTCGTTTAGTCGAAAAAATGCTCCCTCAGAATTTCAAAAAAGGATAGAAGATGTTTTCAGAAATGTTAGTTTTGTTATGATTAATATTGATGAGTTACTAATCTGCTCGTTTGATATGAACCATCACAAATACCATATGACTCAATTTTATGCATTATGTTTCAAACATGGTTTTTCCATCTCAAAGAAGAAGTTGGATTTTGCACAAACTAAAATTGAATATCCAAGAATTATCCTTGCAACGGGAAATGTCGAATTACAAGAACATGTATTCGAAGCATTTTCTTTGTAAGCTAGATTGAAGAAGAAATTTGTACTATGGAATAGAAATATGACACTTGTTTTTCATAATATCAAACAAAATATCAAATACCTTCCCTCATTGACATTAACTAAAATCAATTTTCCATTTGTCTCGGAGACAGATGCTTTAGATATAATATGGGCAGTAGTCCTTTTGCAAAGACATTCCACCAAAGAAGAAGTTTGCATGTACACCTCTGCAAGTTTTAAAGATGAAAAGATAAAGTACCCCTCATCACATGAAGATATTCTACTTTCCAAGAAAGGAATCAAGAAATTCATATTGTTCCTCAAGCATGCTCATTTCACACTTAGGACATCCCACTAGTACAAGGACCACCTCGAAAGAATTTTTAATGGGTTCTGGTTTATATAGATTTCTATGTATGTTTTTTTTATGAATGTCTAGTATGTAGGATAAAGTCTAATACTGCTATGGAGTCAATTTTTCATGTTTGGAATCATCATACTCATTGGTACTGACTCCTGTATAAATATAGCTGACCCTCTACCACTATAAAAAAAATAAGAGCAATGTAGGCACTTACAAATGTCAAATACAAACTTCAACATTCAAACACCCAATTGCACACATACACACATCTTTTGCACCATTAGGAAACCAAAACAAATAAAATTGGTATAAAGAAACTGCATCAACAGAGAATAGGTTCACTGGTGATGTTGACAGAGGGTCAAAGTTCAAACCATCGACCAGACTTCGATTCCTACTATGGTCTGCCCCAGAGAGACAAATTGCATGAATTTAAAAGGAATGAGACAAAATGCAAGTCCTAGGCAACTTTAGCAGTATATATACCCATCAAATATGGCTTTTAAGCTGAAGGAAGTCTATTCTTTGTGACACGGCCCCTTGGGACATGTTTCTTGAAGCACTTTCAACAGAAAGAATTAAAAAAAAAGAACTCATAAGGCATTGCTTAGGCTCCAAGCATAAAACCCAAAGCACAAATGCTCATAGCTGATAGTGGATTGAAAGAACTCTGGCCTGAGTTTCCAGAACAGGCCTAGGCCTCATTTTGATCTAGGAATTCATTTCGCATTCCTAGTTTGTACCTACACTGGATGGACTCTTATGGTCTAATTGATCCATTTTTGTGGTTATTGTTAGACATTAATTAAATATTGTATCTAGGTAGCAAATATTGATCTGGAATGCCAAGTAACCAATGAACTACAACATAGAATAACTATGGCTTAGTTAGAAAAAATTACTTACAAGTTAAACTCCAAGTATGTAAAATGATCACATAGGGATGACGGGTTATAATCAACTGAAAGAATCCCTCGCATAAGTTTCCAGAACAAGTCTAGTACCAATACCATATGCAATCAAAAGTATTGCTGAAACACATAAAACCACTTGCTAAAATATGCATGAACTTATGAAGGCTCATTTTTCTAATGGTAACATCATTGTATATGATCTACAATATATAAGGAAAACAAACTGGGCTCAGAAATAACTGGTACAGTGGCTAGATAGGAAACAAAATTCTGGATAAGGTAAATAGAAATAGTAGGAAGAACAAAAAAGGGTTTCTCCAAAAGATTCAAAAAAATGGATAGGAACAGAAGCTATAGAAACTCTTCAAGCTCCATCAAAATGCTAAAACCTCCAGAATGATGACCAATAAGGAAGCTGTGAAAATAAACAAGCTCGATATGAGAAGTGATCAACCTTATCATCTATGGGACTGCAACATGAATTTAAAGGGAGAAAGAATCAACACATTTTTGGATAGAGGTTGTAAGTTGAAGGAACAATTCCGAGAAGTAACATCTAGAGCATGATAGACTTGACAACATTAATATGATTGTTGACAACGTACTTGAATTGAGAAATGACTGTATCATTGACCAAACAAGTGACAACATGTTGACAATAGTTTACCAAGCTGATTGAGCAAGTAGACTGGCATGAACAGGTAGAAGGATCCAGAAGAAAGTCCAAAAGCAAGTTTAAAAAAAAAATCAAGTTTCAATCTGGACTGAACTCGGGACACTAAAAGGAGTACAAGGCACCATTCAAATTCTTTGGTTCTTGAAACACATATCAAACCCTAGCATGGAAGCAGAACTGTATCTAAGCTTATGGGCCCTATATTCCAGACTTACAAAAAGGTTTCTGCTTCTCATACTCAATTCCAACCATGCATACATATCTGTTGATTATTGAAAAGAGAATTTAATTTTATTGGATATCTAATTTATGCAAAAAAATTTCCCTGTAGTTTCTTTTTGATTCCACCTCCAAGATGGGCATTTTTGTATGCAGATCCAACAGTCTTCTTGCTGCTCATTCCCATAGGCCTGCATAAGTAATAAAAAAATATTAGGTTGGACAAGTGTCCGTGTTTTAGATGTGTATTGCAATTTTAAATGAAGTTAAGAACCAACCTATTTTTGTTAGCTCTTGAGGGTTTAGTATCCTGCTTGAATTTAGAGAAGGTTGATTCTTGACCATCAGATCGCACTTTCTGAAGCTCTTCAAATGGCATGTCTGCAAGATGCTCTTATAACTCTTAAAAATTAAATCAAAGCAACATCAAAAACCTCAAGAAAATACTATAAAGGAACTTAACTTCCTAGAGGATTAAGGAAAGTTTGTATCATAATAGCAACTTGAGTTTACCCATGTAATGTAGACACAAGACAAATGATTTACCTCTTCTTGTGAATCAACATCTTGATTTTCATCTGAAAGGTTATTTCTATTCTCTTCTTCTGAAATGACATCTTCACTATCTTTGTCTGAAGCAAATTGTTGACCTTCACCATCATCCTTCATTTTCAGTGTATAGTCATGTCCCATCAACTTCATATTCCTTTTTTTCATTGTTTTGAATTTCTACCTATTTCCTATAGATGAACAAAAACATATAAATTTGATATCAAAAGTCAATGTGTCTTTCAGTTGTGACAAGAGAGATAATCTATGCTATGAATGAAAGTTACATATATCGCCCATTATGACTAATTCGGTCTATAATATTGTAAACGAAAAGGTTTTTAGCGTTCTTTTTTCTTTTATCCATATTGTTCACAATATACATTGCATTTTTCTAAATACATATTATATTTCATCAATGCACAGAGTACATCAATGGGTCAAGGAATGAAAATGTGGATTACCCCTTCCAACATAGTCAAGGAGAGCCGGGATATCTGCTTTGGCACTAATTATGGTTGTTATAGTCTTATTAACACATTTTACTTTTCTACAATAATTTGAACTCTATTGCCACTTCGTTTCAACATATTTCTGGAGATAGAATTGTCTTTATTTATAAAGATCTATGCATTTTCACCCTTGTTTTCAAGGATTGCACATTTCCCCCCATTTCTTGCTTTAATGCTTTTTGGAGTCTCTCTCTCTTATTCGATTTTTTTCTCTTGTCATACATCCTAGTATGCACATGAATGCCTCAAAAACTAAAAGTGCACAAGGAAACATGAGAGAATAGAACACACACATAATTTTTCAACAATACATACATTGTACATAAATTAATATTATACAGTACAACATTGTGAGAAATTAGGGAATAAGATAAGATTGCCCTGAGCATAAAAAGAATTCTAAGAGGAAAAGATAACATATGTTTCCTATTATAAAATTATGCTCATGCAGTTGCCAAATATATATCCTCGCTAAAAATACAATAAGTTGTAGTAAAAAATTAAAATTATGCCTATCACACCATCTCTTCTCTGCTAAAAGAAAATTGTCTCTAGTTTTTGTTGTAGATTTGGAAAGGTCTTCTCAAATATGGAATCAGTGAGCCACTTGCCTTTTAAGGCAAGGAGCTTTTACGTCCAACCAAACAGGTAATAGTCTGATTTGTCCTTGTAGTCCTAATGTTGGAATTGAGCAAAGTATCCTCATTAAGAGGACATTGAGCCTCTAGTATCCTGTCTTGAGAATTGAACACATGTACCTCATCTTCCAGTACTATTGATTTATATAGCTTAAGTTGGCTCACATTAACCACATTTTGTATGCCAAGAAGAGATGGACAATGTTGCCCTACAAAATGCCTGCAGACAAGCATACAATGTCGCCCTACAGAATGCCTGCAGACAAGCAGACAATGTCTCCCTATAGGATGCCTGCTTGGACCCACCCTCACTATGCTGGCATTTGTAAAATGACCCTCTGTCATCGGATGGAACTCCTTCGGGTTTGAACTGACTATTATGATACCTAGTTTATTTTTTTGTTCTTTGCTATGGCTTTCAGTCTTTTCCAGTTTCGTAGCTTGGTTGGCATGTACTCCTATGGACATTCTCAGCTTTTGTGAAATTTATGAAAGCCCTGGATGGGAAGAATTATGGTGCTTTTTTATCAGGCTTGGGTGGGTTTCCTTTGTTGGATGCTCAAGCCTTCCATGAGAATACACATATGTAAATATTTCTCAGTTTAATATGAAAAACTTGCAAAAAAAAATTTGCTAATATATTGTTGATGTTTGCCAACATTTTCCCCAATAAATCAGACACGTTGTTTCTGGACCCTTAGTGATATATTCGCTGACATGATATTTGTAATTATGCTGTAAACTACCTCAGTGTGAGCATTTCCTTGTGGATGGAATGAAGTGGATGCAATTTACAACCAAAAATTCTCCACAAAGGTCGCCAAAAAAACAGAAATCAAGAGCAACAATCTAAACCAATGGTGAGTGGGAGGCCAAAGTGTGTCCCAGCATGCCACGCGAATAAATCTGTAGGGGCATCTGCATTTAATGTCATATTATAGGGAATGAAAATGGTCATTTAAAAAATATATCGTACTGCAACAAAAATTCAATCATGGTCTGACTGAGTGATGGAAATCCATCAATGAAAGCCATGGAGATAAACTCCTGTGACCAAGAGGGAACATGAAGTGGTTGATACAAGCTGACTTTTTGATTAGAAGTCTGGGATTTGCTGCAAAGTGGACAATTGCAAATTAATTCATCAACATGCTTCTGCAAAAATGGCCAGTGAAAATAGGAATGAAGATGTTATACTGTCATATTGACACCAATATGTCCCTCATGAGAAGGATGAGACTCTTTTAGAAGAAGCCTTTGAACTATGCTTGTGGATGTGCAAAGTTGATCAAAATTGTAAATCAAACTATTCTTGGGAGTGTCATTGGGTGTGCTAATGAGAACCTACACATATCAAGGGTCATTGTTGCAGAAGTAAAAGGAAACTATGGTGAATTGTAATGTCCCTAACTGGATCTTGGTTGAAATCTAAGTTAACTAATATGTATTTTTGTTTTTTGGACTTCGTCAAACAGTTTAATGAAGGTGTCCTGTTACCACTGTTACGTTCCTTACTCGATCTGGATTGGGTTTTAGTGAACTATGTATGTACTTCTAGCTTAGGAATTTCGTCAAACGCTTGTCAACCTCACTCAGAATCTACTGTGATCCCAGATTTGGTTTGACAATTTTTTTGGAAAAATTTGACTACTATACTCTAGATTTGCTTCATAAAGCACTCAATACTTGAAGACACACCATAAAATCATCATTTATTACAGCAATCACGATGAAACCATTCACAAATGAAAATGGAAATATCTAGAATCTTTTACCAACTGCTACAACAGTCTATTATAGTCCACTAATTGATATAACAACTCACAAATTTATATGGCAACCATGGTAACTCTGTGTGTATACAAGGAAGAGTAAAGCATGTAGGTGACTGTGATTTACCACTCTATAACAGCAGTAATGTGTACTCAGACAAGAGGCAAAATGTAGGAATAATATGACCTCTGACAATCCGGTAGAATACCCACAGTATACGCTCTTTGTATGTTAGATTCCTCCCTCTTTGGCCCTCGATTTGATAAAGGAAAAATACAGCAAACAGATAGTCACAAAGAACCACGTCCAACAGCCAAACTTGACCCCTTGCACAGCTCAATCTATAGGAGGGTGAATGTATACAGTTGATATCTTATGAGAATTCGTTTCCTCGAGGCACTAGTGCGCCCCTCTTCTACACACCCACAGCAATAAAAATAGCAACGACTTTTTCCTTGATGAATACTTGGCAACTAATGGAGTCTCCCCCCCTTTCTCAAGCAGATGAGCTGCTACGAGTAGCAAAAACCAAAGTGTGCCCTTTGGGATGAATGCTCCCTTCCTCCCCAAGATGGTCACCTCCACTAAACTTCTTCAATCAGCGAGAAGACTGATGTTTTTATCCACGGAATTGAAGCACGGTGAGAAATTTGTGTGGGTTTTCGTTCCTAGAGAAATAATTCATGAATGAGGGTTTTCGTTGCTTGACAAATAATTCGTGAATGAATGAATGAGAAATTTGTTATGGGGCTTAGGCCGGTATAGTTTATATAGCTTGACATTCGTCCTTGTTACCATGAAAAATGAAACCTATACATTTCGTCGATATAGGGATGAATGTTCGTGGAACTTTAAAAATCGTGGATATTGCCACAGTTTTTCCACCCTGAAAAAAAATAATTTAAAAATCAATTTTTTAACCCACGAATGTTGAAAGCGTGGAAAAATTTCGTGGAACAATCAACCCATATGTAGTAGTGGATGATGGTGATTATGATGAAGACGTTGATGATGATGGTGATGGTGATGGTGATGAAGATGACGATGATGAAGAAGATGATGATGATCGATATGTTGATGAGGAACCTAGAGATGACAATGATGATGAAGATGTTGATGATGATGAAGACGTTAATGAGGATGATGATGATGATGATGATGATGATGATGATGATGGAGATGTTGATGATGAACCTAGAGATGAAAATGATGCTGAAGGGTTTTGCTCAATAAATTTATCAAGATTTTGAGTTTCATGATAGTGGCACCATTGTGGAGAGGGTGAAGAGGTAGGTTTACTTGTAGGGAGGTTAGGACATATTGGAGGAAGTATCTAAAGGGTACAGAGGGTTTAGTGCTAGGGTTTGGGTGAGGGTTGGGGTTAGAGTTATAGAAGGAAATTGAATTAGGTCATTTCTCTAAATTATGTACATTTTATATTAATGGTATGGCTTGGTCTAAGGTGGTGCTCTCAAATAGCTATTTCATTATGAAATATTTAACAAGACATGAATTGAAATTAAGATAAGTGTGTTGTTAAATATAGTGAGCATTGAGCATGGGGAACCAAGTCTAGCCATATGTGTATTGTTAAATATACCTTTGTTGGGTGAAGCCAATAACCAACATAATGAACATAATATAAGAGTTTTTTGGGTTGGGGATATACCTCAAGGTACCCAAAGCATGAAAAAGGTTTGGGTGGGCACAAAACCAAGAGAACAAAAAATGTTGAAGAGGACATGTGGGGTGGGAGGTCGGCCTCCAAAACCTCAAGCATTGACATGAGTGAGGTAGGTCTAAAGCAACTTCTCTCATACCAAAGCAACTTCTCTCATACCAAATGAGAGAAGTGGTAGGGAGGTCTCTAGGTCTCTAAAGCAGCTTCTCTCATACCAAATGAGGTAGGTCTAAGGCAACTTCTTTTGTGGAGTGGTGTTGCATTTTGAAGTTCCCTTGGTCATTGTGTTCTAGTTGCTTTGTTGGTTTAGGCTATTTGTTCCCAATGTTAGGAGTTTTTCTTTTTTATTTCTTTAATTGTGTGTAGACCTCTAGGCATTCATCTAAAATTTTCCCAATCTATCACTCCAAGTTCATTCTACCTTAATTAATGAGTTTTGACCTCAAATATCAATCTTCTTCTATGGTCATGTATTATTTATCTCGGGGAATTATTTTATATCCAATGTATTTGACTCTAAGAATCTCTCATGAGTGATTATAAAAAATCATGCCCTAGCGTGTGCAATAGTTAGTTGATTCCTTCTTGCATAATTTCTCATGTAATTGTCCAATTTACTTTCCCACCACTAAATAGTCTCCTTCTCACACAACATATATGCATGTATGCATCCATTATACAATATGTGTCATAATTAGTATTACTGATAGGTGTCATTGTGTGTCATTATCCAAGATATATCTACATATTCATACACATAAATGGAAAGTGAGAAAGGGGAGAATGTAACTTTAGAGCCATCAATAATTAGCCTTTTATTAATCCCTAACAAATATTTATTTTTACACTGATAGGATGATGCATATTTATGCTCTTTACATAGAGGGGAGGTAACTATAGCTATCCTAGTTGAGTAGTTGAATAAAGCTCCTACAACAATGCCAATAAAGGATTTTCAACACAAGCGATGGGTCTCTAGACCTCGAGTATGGTAATTAAAAAATATAAAGGTTATTAGGACCTAAATGAATATCTGCATACTTATGAGCCATGAACAAGTCCTTGAATCACTACACAATCTCTCTAGACATGATACATGGCCTTTGTTTTGGATATGGATTCCATTTGGAGGTTTTTTTCACTAAGGATGGGTCTTTAGGTATTGACAATGATAAGGTGAGGACATATGAGGCCTCAAATCGAATATAAATGTTTTAAGGATATTATCCATCAAGATTCCCTCAACCCCCAGACATGCCCTTTAAAAGAATTTTTTATCTTTGAGTGTGATATGGGTGCCAACATGAAGTTTTGACTACTAAGGATGGATCTTGGCGTCTTGACCATGGTTGAGGTGATGACAATGAGGTTCATATGACTCCAATGAATCTTACATGGATCATGGGGTAAAATGATGTCTTGAACCATTGAGTTGACTATGTTCAATATGTTTCTTAACATCAAAAAATCCACTAGTACAAAATGAGAAATTAATGACTAAAATTCGACTATAAACGACTATTTTTGAGTCGGTGACTAATAGTATCCGATTTCCACTATCTTATCTCTAGTCATATTTCACTAGTCATTAATTGGTTGACTTATTAGTCATTGATTTAGTCATTGATAGTCACTGATTAAGTCATTGATTTAGTCATTGATAGTCACTGATTAAGTCATTGATTTAGTCATTGATACTCATTGATTTAGTCACGGGTACTCATGTTAAGATTTAATATGCTAAGACAGAAAATAGCAGCATTACATTTCATTTCACAACAATAGCATATACAGGATCATTGAAGAAACAACAAGCACAACATAAACACAAGAGACACAGATTTATCCTGGGAAACCCTCATGGGGTAGAAAACCCAGTAAAGCTTCCTCAATATAGATGACCAGCAATATACAAAGATGAAAACCCTGAGCATAAGCTCCTCCTTCTCCATAGCAGACCTCTCCTCCACAAGTGCACCACTCTCAAGTGAGTGAGTGTGTAAAAATGAGGACTACACCTCCTCTATTTATACACTACTTTGACTTATCTTTGACACAAGACATGTAGGATCGTATTTAACCAATAGGTTAAATACCCCACTATAATTGACTGGGCCAACCCCTCTAGGGTGGTCTAATAACCCTTTGACCCACATAACACATACAGGGCCGACCCCCACTAGGGAATTCTAATAACCCAAGTTACCACATTCCAACGGAGGAATAAACATCTACGGATATACAATAGGATCTTCATGGAGGAATGAATCATATCCGGAATAATAAAGTACAAATATAATATTCTTTGAAGTTACAATATCTCAACACTCCCCCTTAACGAGAAGGATATTATAACAGCATCTGCACAAGCAAGGAGTCATCAACATCATACATGATACATCTATAAATCATTGGAAGCTTTCTCAACATCATCAGTAACTCAAGCAGTTACTGGAACATCTTCAATACTGGAATATCAACATCTTCAGTACTGAGTCTTCATCTTCTGCAGCACTCAAACAACTACAACAACATCAACATCTGGATCCTCATGATCATCAGCATCGTCATCATACGATCATGAGCATCGGGATCATCTCGATCTACAGCATCTGGATCATCTCGCTCTACAGTATCTGGATCATCACGATCCACAGTATCTGGATCATCTCGCTCTACAGTATCTGGATCATCACGATCTACAGTATCTAGATCATCTCGATCTACAACATCTGGATCATCTCGATCTACAGCATTTGGATCATCACGATCTACAACATCAGCATCTGGATCATCTGAATCATCTCGATCTACAACATCTGGATGATCTCGATCTACAACATCTGGATCATCTCAATCTACAGCATCTCGATCATCACGATCTACAGCATCTCGATCATCTCGATCTACAGCATATGTATCCACACTGATACATCTATCATCAAAACATGTATTCTCACTAATACATTTATCATCAAAAGCATGTATTCTCACTAATACATCTATCATAAAAAACATGTATTCTCACTAATACATCTATCATCAAAAGCATGTATTCTCACTAATACATCTATCATCAAAAGCATGTATTCTCACTAATACATAGCAGCATATCCTACAACACACACGATCATATTACAGCATGAGCAATCCCACTCTCTTTAGGACATAGGTCCATGGTTGATACAATCCAGATCAAGTTCCAGGATGATCAATCCTTATCACTTTAAGACAAGTCTCATGTCTAGGGACGATGCAATCCCATCCGTACATTTAGTACCATGTCCAAGGATGACTTAATCCTTAACCGTACATTTAGGACCATGTCCAAGGATGACTTAATCCTCAACCGTACATTTAGGACCATGTCCAAGGATGACTCAATCCTCAACCATACATTTAGGACCACGTCCAAGGATGACTCAATCCTCAACCGTACATTTAGGATCTCGTCCAAGGATGACTCAATCCTCAACCGTACATTTAGGACCACGTCCAAGGATGACTCAATCCTCAACCGTACATTTAGGACCACGTCCAAGGATGACTCAATCCTCAACCGTACATTTAGGACCACGTCCAAGGATGACTCAATCCTCAACCGTACATTTAGGACCACGTCCAAGGATGACTCAATCCTCAACCGTACATTTAGGATCTCGTCCAAGGATGACTCAATCCTCAACCGTACATTTAGGACCACGTCCAAGGATGACTCAATCCTCAACCATACATTTAGGACCACGTCCAAGGATGACTCAATCCTCAATCGTACATTTAGGACCACGTCCAAGGATGACTCAATCCTCAACCGTACATTTAGGACCACGTCCAAGGATGACTCAATCCTCAACCGTACATTTAGGACCACATCCAAGGATGAATCAATCCTCACTTGTCCACTAAGGACTTCATTCTCGGAGACATACGTCTACGGCTCTCTTGAGGATGATGCAATCCTATCATTTCCACCAAGGACTTCATTCTCGAATACATATGTCTACGGCACTTTTGAGGATGATACAATCCTATCATGTCCACCAAGGACTTCATTCTCAAAGACATACGTCTACGGCTCTCTTGAGGATGATGCAATCCTATCATGTCCACCAAAAACTTCATTCTTGAAGACATACGTCTACGGCTCTCTTTAGAACATGTGTTCAAGGATGATGCAATCCCCTTGTCACCTTAGACCCTGTCTAAGGACCATCCACCAACCTCTCTGTCGGCATCACCAGATCATTGACCTCACTGTCGATGCGGGAAATCTCATCATAAGTGATCACATCACTCCCCCTTTCGAGGAGGGTCCTTCTTAACTATCTTAAGTTTGTCTTGGAAAACTTTACTTGAGGTAGAGGTTTGGTTAGTACATCGGATCGGTAGAGGTTTGGTTAGTGCAATGGTAACTTGTTACGAATTCGAACATTAACCACATCTTGTATATAGAAATGTCATATCTCTATGTGCTTTGACTTATCATGGAACACTGGATTCTCTGCCATTTTGGTACAACTCTGTTTGTCACATAGGATCATAGTTGGGTCCATTCTAAATCCATACCACTTCACAACTAGCAGAGCAAGCAGCCATATATTTCACTTGTGCTGAGAGCCACACTAGACTGCTTCCAGCTAAACCACGAGATCATGGCTGATCCCAGACAATAAAATCCTCTCGATGTGTTCTTCTTGTCTGATACACTTTCTACCCAATCAACATCTATGTAGCCATCTTGAAGACATGATCTCCAAGATAGCATAGATCAAAGTCTATCGTATCCTTTAGATACCTCATCACATGCTTTGCAACTATCAGCTGAACACATCTAGTTTCCACTAGATACTGACTCAAGGTGTTCACAGCAAAGCATATATCTGACCTAGTATTTGTTAGATACATCAATGACCCAATAATTTGTCTATACAGAGTTATATACACTAACTCTAATGAGTCATTCAATAACAGCTTCAAGTTGGAATCCATGCGAGTGGTCATTCCAACATATCAAGTCCTTTTAATATTTCTCGGCATACTTTCCCTGGTTGAGAAAGATTCCTTCTGAGTCTTTCCATACTTCCACACCTAGGAAGTAATGCATCAATCTAAGATCTTTCATTTTCATTGAATGATCTTCTGCATATCTATCTGTGCCATCTCTCGTTAGATGGGTCTACTGATATGAGCCTCAATATCATTCGAACTCTGTGGTGAGTTCCTTCTTGCATCCATGTCATCTGTGTATAGAAACAATATTCAACCTTGTAGCAAAGGTTGAGATCCTCATCACCCATGGTGATCATTAAGCTCATCAATTGATTATCGATCTTGGAAACCCATACAGAATCTGATTCACACTTATTCTTTAATTACACCATTAAGAGAATGGTCTTATCTAGCCACTTGGAGCAAACATCTCATCATGATTCTCTTCCTCTTTCTAAGAGAATCTTCTAGCCACAAGCCTTCTATAGTGTGTTTGATTTGTAAATATTTTGTTGAACATCCATCGCTTGTTCAGTGTTCATCATTCATCATGATCTTTCCTACAAATCAAAATTAAGTACATGATTAGTAATACTTCATAATCATCAAATCATATTGACATGATAACCTATTATGCATATAGATACATAGTTATGCACCTATCTTGACCAATACTTTGGCACAACACTTTTCCATATCTTGTATGCATACAGTGGCTATCTAGATGCCTTCCATCTCTACCAGAACATACTATCGAGAGTGTGCACAGCTCTTAGCATGTCAGCAAAGAGGTTTCATTCTAGACAAGCAACAATGGAATGTTTGTTGATGTATATGTAACTTCGGAATGTATTTCATCAGTATATTATATATATATTTATTGTACCCTTATAAGAGATGTGTTATTCCTCTATAAGGAAGTGTCGTCATGTGGATTGAAAAGTGTCGCAAGTGTGTGTACTTGCCTATGGGTTATTAGACCACCTTATGGGGTCGGCCCTATTTAATATATAATATAATGTGGATGTACTCAAGTAGACAAGTCGGCCCCAGTAGGTCACTGGGCAAAAAGGTGAGTATAAATAGAGATAGGAGATCTCTATTTTACTCACTTGGAAAAGTATCTATCTCTCTCTCTGAAAAGTGGCGCACTAGTGAGGAGGAGGAGGATCATCTGCTAGGAGACTATCTCTATATTATTTGGTTGTATTTTGGTTGAGCCATTGCTCTCTCTATCTCTGAGGAAGTTGTGGGGTTTTTCACCTTAGGGTTTTCCCCACGGAAACTCTGTGTCTCTTGTCTCTATGCTTTTGATTCTTGTGATGCTTGTGATGCTTGTCATATTATGATTGTCATGCATTGATATACTGTAGATGTTGTTCTCTCAGCAAAGATCCTATAGTATTGTGATTTAATACTGAAAATTTAACATGGTATCAGAGCTTAACTGAGAAGAAGACATTTTGCAGTGACGGAAGCTTGTATTGCTTGTTTATTGGGTTTCTCTCCACAGATTTTTGAAATTCAGTATAGTAGATTGGATCTACTCATCAAGGCGCATCTTTCTGTCCAATCAGATTTCAGTTCCGAGCATTTTCAGTTTTGGCCCTAAAAATTAGGGTTTCCACAAAAATAGGAATTTCTGGAAACTGAAGGTACAGCTGGAAGCTCCTTGCAAAAATCGAAGGTTTGAGCTTTGGATCGAGATTTTTGGCTGGGTAGATCTCCGGGAAACTCAAACCCTAATTCAGGGCTCTCCCAGTGAACCCGGGAGGACAAAAAGGCAATTTTGAAGGGCAAGACTTTGCTGATCTCAAATTCTGAATGTACTAGGCTGATCAGCTCTCCAAGGCGCATCTTTCTATCCTTTCGGAATTTTGAAATTCACATTTTGAATTTTTAGGGTTTCTCTGACAAACCCCAATCCGGGACCAGATCCAGTTTTCAGCACTTCAAGTGGTAAGTTCTAACTCTTTTCTATTTCCATTTGAAGTACTCTTAAAGATGTCTCTTCACACCAAGCTTTCGGATAAGCTTGAAGGGGCTGATAACTTCCGAGCCTGGAAGTATAGGATTGGGCTAATCCTGGAAGAGAATGAGTTGGACTCATATGTGAAAGAAGACATCCCTATCCCAGAGGATGAAGAGGCCAAGGTATTGCACAAGAAGAACTTGGTCAAGGCAAAGAGAATCATTGCTGATTCCATCAAAGACCATCTCATACCCCATGTGTCTTCTCTCAAGACACCCAAAGAGATGTTTGAATCTTTGACCAAGCTATTTGAAGGAAAGAACATAAATCGGAAGATGACCCTGCGAAACCAATTGAAAGCAGTGAAGTTTCAGAATGGAGAAACCATTCAATCCTACTTTTCAAGGGTCTCTCAGATCAAGGAACAATTAGAAGCAGTAGATGAAATGGTCGAGAATGGTGAAGTGGTGATGACCACTCTAAATGGCCTACCCAGGTCATGGGATTCCTTTATCCAAGGAATTTGTGCAAGGAAGAAGTTGATCTCCTTCAGTAGACTTCGGGAAGAATGTTCTCAAGAAGAAGCTAGACTTATAGCTCGTGAGGAAAAGATGGGAGGAGAAGATCAAGCTCTTGCAGCTCACACCAAAAGAAGCAAAACCAAGAAGGATCACCCTCGCCACAATAGATCCTATCAAAAGAATAAGAAAGACCTAAGATGCTTCACATGCAATGAAAAGGGTCACTTTGCTTCAGATTGTCCTAAGAACAAAAGGGATAATAACAAAAATCCTAGTAAGAAGAAGAAGGGCAGCAAAAGAAGGTTTCATGCTCATGCTGCTGAAGATGATGAACCCCCAAAGAAGAAGGCTAAGGCAGAAAGTAGTAGTGATGATGATTCATCAAGTGAAGAAGAGTATGTTCTGATCTCTGCACTCACTGGTACCATCTCACATGGTTGTAATGATTGGTTGATTGATAGTGGGGCTTCCAAACACATGACTGGGTTCAAGGAATCTTTTGTGAACCTTTCTGAACATGTATCACCCCATAAGGTGAAACTTGGGGATGATTATCAATACCCAATCAAAGGAAGTGGTGAAGCTTCTTACAACCTAGATTCTGGAAAATCTTTGAAGATGAAGGAAGTCCTCTATGTACCTGGACTCAAGAAGAACTTACTCTCCATCTCTGCTTTAGATGCAAAAGGTATGAGGGTTGCATTTGTTGATGGCCAAGTACTAATGTGGCCAAAGGGAAAGACCATGGATGATGCGGTAGTGATTGGAGAGCAAGAGGGAGGCTTGTATAAATTAAAGGGTCAACCTGAACATGCCATGGTACATGAATCCATGGAGCCAAGTGAACTTTGGCATAGAAGACTTGCTCACATGCACTATAGAGCACTTCCAATTGCAAGCAAGGCTGTAGAGGGTCTTCCTGAAATCAAGACCAAACATGAAGGTGTTTGCAAAGGATGTGCAAAAGGTAAGAACATTAAGAAGGCTTTCCCAAGCAGTGAAAGCAAGGCAAAAGATATCCTAGAAATCATCCACTCAGATGTATGTGGCCCTATGTCATCCAGCTCTCTGAGTGGGTATATTTACTATGTATCATTTATTGATGACTTCTCCAGGAAGACATGGGTATACTTCTTGAAGGGCAAAGATGAGGTGTTTGATAAATTCAAGGAATTCAAAACCTTGATGGAGAATCAAACTGACAAGAAAATCAAAACATTCAGATCTGACAATGGTGGAGAATTCACCTCAAATGACTTCAAGAAGCTTTGCAGTGATTCAGGGATTAAGAGGGAGTTGACTGCTCCTTATAATCCACAACAGAATGGAGTTGCAGAAAGGAAGAACAGAACTATCATGGAAGCAGCAAGGGCAATGTTGCATGACCAGGATCTTCCTATGCATCTATGGGCAGAAGCAGCTAGAACAGCTGTATATGTGCAGAACAGAACACCCCACAAGATATTGGACAACAAGACACCAGAAGAAGTCTTTTCTGGTAAGAAACCTGAAGTCAGCCATCTCAGAATATTTGGTTGTCCAGTATACACTCATGTTCTGAAGGAGAAGAGGACTAAACTAGATCCTTCGGGAAAGAAGGGCATCTTTGTGGGTTATAGTGAAAGCTCAAAGGCTTACAGAATATATTTTCCAGGGTTCAAGAAGATTGATGTCAACAGGGATGTAACATTTGATGAAAATTCAGCATTCATCAAATCAAGAAAGGCACCTATTGAAGTTTATGAAGAACCTAAGGAAACAAGATTTCAGGACACTGCCATGACTGATGCAGTTCCAGAAACTGCTCGTGAGTTTGAAGATCCACAAGAACCTATAGATCCACCCCGTGAGGATAACTCTCACAAGAGGAAACCTGTATGGGCTAGAGAGCTCATTCATGATGCAGAAAGATTTGGCATTCCAGAAGAAGAGCACAGAGCAAAGAAGAGAACCAGATCACACACCAGTTATGTTGCTTTACTCTATGACATTATGAACAAAGAACCTTCCAGTTATGAGGAGGCAGCAGAAAAGAAAGAATGGAAGGATGCTATGGTTGAGGAATACCAATCAATTATGAAGAATGATGTTTGGGATATTGTCCCAAGACCTAAAGGGAAGTCTGTTGTGACTTCCAAGTGGATCTACAAAATCAAGCATGCTGCAGATGGCAGTGTGGAAAAATATAAAGCAAGATTCGTAGCTCGTGGTTTCTCTCAGAAGGAAGGAATAGACTATGAAGAAACCTTTGCACCTGTAGCCAGATATACTTCCATCATAACAGTACTTGCCCTGGCTGCAGCAATGAAATGGAAGATACACCAGATGGATGTCAAGACTGCTTTCCTGAACGGTGTAGTAGAAGAGGAAGTATATGTGGAACAGCCTCTCGGCTTTGAAATACATGACAGGGAATCTTATGTATGCAGATTGAAGAAAGCCTTGTATGGATTGAAGCAAGCTCCCAGAACCTGGTATGGTAGGATGGACAGTTTCCTATCTAGTTTGGGCTTTACCAAGAGTAAAGCGGATTCCAACCTTTACTACAAGGTTGAGGAAGGGAATCCTGTGATTCTACTACTATATGTGGATGACCTATTTGTGACAGGAGATGACAGAATGATTGCAGATACCAAGAGGAAGCTTGCAGCTGAATTCGATATGAAAGATTTGGGAATGATGCACTATTTCCTAGGTATGGAGGTGTGGCAGAATGCAGGTGGGATCTTCCTTGGTCAAGGGAAGTACACAGTAGATATCCTGAACAGATTTGGCATGATGGATTGCAAAGCCATGGCCACACCTATGGCATCGAATCTGAAGCTTCTTTGTGATGCTTCATCTGATCCAGTTGATGTTTCTATGTATCGTCAGATTATTGGGTCCTTGATGTACCTGACGAACACGAGACCAGATATTTGCTTTGCTGTGAACACATTGAGCCAGTTCCTGACGGATCCGAGGAGTGTTCACTTGGTTGCTGTAAAGCATGTTCTGAGGTACCTGAAGGGTACAGTGGATTATGGGCTCAGATATGAGGCGAATCAAAAGTTTAACCTGCTGGGTTATGTTGATTCAGATTGGGCTGGCAGTGCTGCAGATAGGAAGAGCACATCTGGGTGTTGCTTCAGTATGGGATCAGGTGCGATCTCCTGGTTTAGCAGGAAGCAGTCCTGCGTAGCACTGAGTACAGCTGAGGCAGAGTATGTTGCAGCCTGTTCAGCTAGTTGTGAGGCAATATGGCTACGGAAGCTACTGTCTGAGTTATTTGATCTCCCGTTGGAGGCTACTGGTATCTTCTGTGATAACCAGAGTTGTGTGAACCTGTCCGAGAACCCAGTGTTTCATGACAGGTCGAAACACATAGAGATCAAATATCACTATATCAGGGATATGGTGCAGAGAGGAGCTGTGAAGCTCCTGTATGTTGCGACGGACGAGCAGATTGCAGATGTGCTGACGAAGCCACTAGCCAGGGTGAAGTTCGAGTACTTCAGAGAGAGGCTTGGCGTTCTTCAGATCGAGGACACTTCGAGGAAGAAGTGATGGACACATTTGCTGAAGCCATTCCAAGCATGTTGGAAGGAGGACCCTTCACATGGCTGTGGATGTAAGCGCTGGATGATGAACATCAGGATGATGTTCTGGTTTCTGCTTGGATATGATCAGTTGGATCATTTTTATGTATGTATGTACGCATCATGTTGGATGCTTGGATATGATCAGTTGGATCATTTTTATGTATGTATGTACGCATCATGTTGGATGCTTGGATATGATCAGTTGGATCATTTTTATGTATGTATGTACGCATCATGTTGGATGCTGGATATGATCAGTTGGATCATTTTTGTATATGCATCATGTTGGATGCTTGGACCATGTATCTGTATATGTATCAGGTGGATACATTATATGATCAGGTGGATCATGTATGGTGATATGTATCATGTATTTGTATTTGTATCAGGTGGATACATTGATGATCAGGAGGATCATGTATGATGATATGTATCAGGTAGATACTTGGTATGCATCAGGTAGATGCATTGATGATCAGGAGGATCATGTATGATGATATGTATCATGTATTTGTATCAGGTGGATACATTGTATGATCAGGAGGATCATGTATGATGATATGTATCAGGTAGATACTTGGTATGCATCAGGTAGATGCATTGATGATCAGGATGATCATAGATGACGAGCTTCAGGATGTTGCTCCAAATGACATGCAGCAGGATGTTGCATTGATGATCAGGATGATCATAGATGACGAGCTTCAGGATGTTGCTCCAGATGACATGCAACAGGATGTTGCATTGATGATCAAGATGATCATAGATGACGAGCTTCAGGATGTTGCTCCAGATGACATGTAGCAGCATGTTGCAGTGATGATCAGGATGATCATAGATGACGAGCTTCAGGATGTTGCTCCAGATGACATGCAGCAGGACGTTGCAGTGATGATGATCAGGATGATCATGGATACATCAGGATGATGTATGGTGAGTATCAGGTTGATACTCTGTGGCCGTGGATCAGGTTGTGCATATGAGCATGTAATTCGGTGCCCTGGGAGATTTGCAGATGGTCTTTCGAGGTTTTGCCTATGGCATGTAATTCGGTGCCCTGGGACATCTGGCAAATGCTCTTTCGAGGTTTTGCTCTGGGAGGACATGTAATTCGGTGCCCTGGGAGATATGCAGATAGTCTTTCGAGGTTTTTCCTATGGCATGTAATTCGGTTCCCTGGGATATCTGGCAGATGCTCTTTCGAGGTTTTGTCCTATGGCATGTAATTCGGTGCCCTAGGAGATCTGCAGATAGTATTTCGAGGTTTTGCCTATGGCATGTAATTCGGTTCCCTGGGATATCTGGCAGATGCTCTTGCGAGGTTTTGCCATGACCACATGTAATTCGGTGCCCTGGGAGATCTGCAGATAGTCTTTCGAGGTTTTTCCTATGGCATGTAATTCGGTTCCCTGGGATATCTGGCAGATGCTCTTGTGAGGTTTTGTGGTGAGGTCACATGTAATTCGGTGCCCTGGGATATCCTATAGGTAGAGCTGTGTGCTCGTAACAGCCTGGGATGCTCTTTTCGAGGTTTTGTGACGCACGTAAAAGTCCTGAGGATTCCACAGTATGGCCAGTGATGATGAAGACCTGCAGGTGGTGGGCCTACATCCAGTATGAAAAAGGACTGGCTCTGTAGAACTTCCTATGACGAGTAGAGACAGAGATTGGACGAGATAGCAGCAGTAGTGACGATGACGATGACGATGCATCGATGACGATGATCCAGAGAAGAAGACTTGTCTAGCAAATCTGTGTCAAGAAATACCTTCCTAGTTAAGATGGAGTGTTGATGTATATGTAACTTCGGAATGTATTTCATCAGTATATTATATATATATTTATTGTACCCTTATAAGAGATGTGTTATTCCTCTATAAGGAAGTGTCGTCATGTGGATTGACAAGTGTCGCAAGTGTGTGTACTTGCCGATGGGTTATTAGACCACCTTATGGGGTCGGCCCTATTTAATATATAATATAATGTGGATGTACTCAAGTAGACAAGTCGGCCCCAGTAGGTCACTGGGCAAAAAGGTGAGTATAAATAGAGATAGGAGATCTCTATTTTACTCACTTGGAAAAGTATCTATCTCTCTCTCTGAAAAGTGGCGCACTAGTGAGGAGGAGGAGGATCATTTGCTAGGAGACTATCTCTGTATTATTTGGTTGTATTTTGGTTGAGCCATTGCTCTCTCTATCTCTGAGGAAGTTGTGGGGTTTTTCACCTTAGGGTTTTCCCCATGGAAACTCTGTGTCTCTTGTCTCTATGCTTTTGATTCTTGTGATGCTTGTGATGCTTGTCATATTATGATTGTCATGCATTGATATACTGTAGATGTTGTTCTCTCAGCAAAGATCCTATAGTATTGTGATTTAATACTGAAAATTTAACAATGTTTTCCCAACTTACCAATCATATGCATATTAGTAGTATACTATTCAATGCTCTATGAATGTTTACACTCAGCATGATATATTATAGGAATACAAATATGCATACAACCTATTACAGACAATATCATTTACTATTTCAAATAGCAACTGAAATACTTATATTTTATGTTTGTGTGGTTGCCTTCCGCTTGATCTTCTATATGTATTTTGAACTTCTATTCATTTTGTACCACTGTGCATGCTCAAGTGTGCACTAGTGTTATCCTCATGATCTCATACACAAACATACATTCATTAGTATATTCTCAATATTATCAAAACATTCTAATTCTAAATGATCTTGAATATGTGTAGTCATGATCATTAGTATTCAGGGTTTCAAGGAAGTCTTCTTTTACTCATGCATATTCTTGTTTGATGATAGTACTCTTCTGTTTAATTAAATCATCAAGGTAAGAGACATAATATGCATAAACCCTTGTTACTAGCATGACCAATCATACCAAGTATACTTATATAAGGGATCCTAACACAAGGTAAGATTCTAACTTGACATAGGAAAACATACCTGGATTAGTATACCTGCTTAGTTATGTCTAACATACCTAAACAATATCTTCTTTGTTCTCTTCAATGATTTAGAGATCCTGTGTTAGAACCTGCATAGTTCAAGCATAATATAACAAAGTAATACATACCTTGTAAGTAGAACAAAGATTATGGATGAGTCTTTGTCTTCATATTGTCAGGGTCATGGAACTTGATTTGTCTTTTGTGATGTACCTGTATCTTGTTAGCAGACAACATCAACCTCACACAACACCATAATGCATTAGTACAATCATATAGCCCTAATCAATGAATGTCTTCGATCATTCACATGCATTCATACTGTTACTAGGGTGATAATACAATTCTAACATTAATCAAGATTGTACTAATAAATAATATGAAGACAAACACATTATGAACTTAATCAAGAATCACATTTCAAGACATACATGAACCTCCTTAAGTCATACCTGTTGAGACTTCTTGTAGTCTTCTTATGTCAGGCCATAGCCTCAACTCCCCCTGAGACTTGATCTGGAGCTTGATTAGGGTTTGCTAGAGAAACCCTAAAAATTGAATCTTTGACTTTCACACTTCTGAATGGATGGAAGGATGTGTCTTGCTGAGCTAATCAAACTAGCATACTTCAATTTTGAAATCTCCAAAAATTTGACCCCTCAAAATTGCCTTCAAAACTTCTGGATCTTCTGAACATGAACCTGAACTAGGGTTTGATGAATCCCACCCTTCTGTCCAATCAAAAGGTTCGATCCAAGGCTCTAAGCTCTTATTTTTCTGAGGAGCTTACAGCCGTGGTTACAGACTTCAAAAATTCCAACTTTTGCTGAAGCCCTAATTTTCCATCTTTCCGATCAAAATCTCGAACTGGGGTTTGATCAAGCCCGGTCTTTTACCCAACCAAAAAATTTGATCTTGGTCTCTAAATTTCGATTTTCCAAAGTAGCATTCAGCTGTGGATTCCAGTTCCAACAATTCTAACTTTCTCCGAAACCCTAAATTCCGGAAGCCATGAATGAAGGTGCTCCAAAAATAATTCTATTTTGACAGACATATGTACCTGATTGTTTCTGCTGTAAATCTGAAATTTTTTCTCCACAGGGTCTGAAAACGTGTTTGTGGTATCTTGAGATGTCATCTTTCCATCCTGACAGGTTTGACCTCAATTGGATGTTTTGAGAGAGAGTTATGCCAAATGTCGCAACGTGACCTGTTTTGGGATAATACAGAAGACCGAACTTGTACGGAGTGCCACGTGTCACTGTTTGAACTTCAGCCTCTAAAATTTTTTCTTGAGATAGCTCGACCTGTTAGCTTTCCATCCTGATGGGTCTGACCTCAATTGGACTCTCTAAGAGAGATTTATGCCAAGTGTCGCAACGTGACCTGTTTATGGGATAAAACAGGAGAGAGAACTTGTACAGAGTTCCACGTGTCACTGGTTCACCTTCAGCCTTTGAAAAGGTTTCCTGAGATAGTAAAGTCTGTTTACTACCTTTTACTTTTTACGAAATTTCATTTGGAGCTTCATAGCCCAAGTTATGACCTTTTTTCCAAGGTCACCTGATTTTGACTGAGATTTGGAAGAGGAAGAAACCCTAACTTGTACTGATCATAACTTACAAAGTACAGTGAATCTGAGGGTTCCCTTTGGACACAAGATACCTGGAGATGTTATCTACAAACTGTAAAGGTTTCCATTCCTGAACCTTCACCAAAATGGATTTATGGTGAAAGTTCCACGATGACTAGTTTTTGCTATATAAAACCCTAACCTTCAAATTGTTGTAAGTAAAGTAAATTTCGTAAGTGCCATACATTGCCTTCCTTCAGGTTAGCTCTAATACCATGTTAATATTTAATATGCTAAGATAGAAAATAGCAGCATTACATTCCATTTCACAACAATAGCATATACAGGATCACTGAAGAAACAACAAGCACAACATAAACACAAGAGACACAGATTTATCCTGGGAAACCCTCATGGGGTAGAAAACCCAGTAAAGCTTCCTCAATATAGATGACCAGCAATATACAAAGATGCAAACCCTAAGCATAAGCTCCTCCTTCTCCATAGCAGACCTCTCCTCCACAAGTGCGCCACTCTCAAGTGAGTGAGTGTGTAAAAATGAGGACTACACCTCCTCTATTTATACACTACTTTGACTTATCTTTGACACAAGACATGTAGGATCGTATTTAACCAATGGGTTAAATACCCCACTATAATTGACTGGTCTGACCCCTCTAGGGTGGTCTAATAACCCTTTGACCCACATAACACATACAGGGCCGACCCCCACTAGGGAAGTCTAATAACCCAAGTTACCACATTCCAACGGAGGAATAAACATCTCCGGATATACAATAGGATCTTCACGAAGGAATGAATCATCTCCGGAATAATAAAGTACAAATATAATATTCTTTGAAGTTACAATATCTCAACAACTCACTGATTTAGTCATTGATTGTCACAATGAATGACCAAATATACTACTAAATAAACTACTAGATGATAACATATTAATGACTAATCTAAATACGACTAAACGTTAGTCACGCTATAAGATACTGGAAATTAGCTACTAATAGTCGTATATATGCGAATATAGTCATTTTCTTAGTCACTAATTTATGATAGGGTACAGAGGAATCAAACCACCAATCTCCTGCCTATAATTAGGTAGGTGCTCTACCATTGAGCTAGCACCCTTTAAGAAGTTTTTATTGCTTGACAATAATGATATTCAAACAAATTTTGCATGGGAACAAAATGAATGTCAAACATATTCAAGAATAATGCTTCAAGTACTAAAATAATTATAAGATATAGCAGTTCAACTGTGACAATGATGAAAATTAAAAGAAGAATGATCTTACAAACTACGCATGAGTACAATAATCCATGGCTATACAATTTATCAGGAACAAAAGCAAGTTGTTGCCCTTCACAGATAGAAAAGAATATAAGATCCAACTTTCAATAAATTTGTTTTAATTGTCTATCAATTGTTGATATGTTGACACCTAGAGACGTTTTCTTGTCTGAGATCCAAAATACATACAATTATCTTCAACTTCACTTCTTCAAAACCAGTTGCATTAAAAATTATTCTAGGAATTGTCTTATGAGCAACAACCACTTTTTTGAACAACAGACTGCCCTTTCATTTGTACAGTAGCAGGTCCGCTGCTATTCATGGCAGGCTGACTTGCCATCCTGCAATACAAAATAAATGGATTTAAGTCAATAGTATTTCATAGAAAATAGAAAATATAATCTCCTTAAATGCAAGATGTCACAATGAGAACTCTATCTAGGATGCTCTATTCTAGAGTATAGGGGAAGTTGTTTTGTCGAAAACCCTCTTTCAAGGCTACACTGCATCTTAGGAAAGAATTCCATGTAAAATGAGAAACATATCAGTCTCTCTGTGGTTCAACAATTTCGTAAAAACAAGGCTTTGCTCAATAAATATGCTTAAGATGCTGACAAGATTTTAAATCCTAGAGCCTCAACAAAATTGTTATGAAGATGGTTTAGTGATGCGAATGCATGCAACCCAGAAATTACAAATTTCTAGGCCCAGGTAAAAGCTTAACTGAAAATGGAATTATCATTGGCACTGTTGACTCTAATAAATTGTTTAGAAACAACAAATAAAGTGTGGGATATAGTTCTTTGATGTCATGGATCAAATGCAATCAATGAGAGGTTAACAACTTTAGCTTGCACATGTTCATTTTCTTTATCATTTCCCTCATTCTCTTCATATGACTAAGGTCAATTACAGGTGCTTTGGTTCTTGTTTACTACATCGTCAATTTCCAACTAACTTGCTAGCGACAATCTTCTGGAACACCTAAAAAATCATCTTTTTAATGTTTAGCCACAGAACCCCATAACATTAAAATATGTGTTTTGCAACTGGGCAGTGCTTGTAAGCAAATATTGTATCGGTCATTTGACTGATGGCGCATGTCAAAAAATGTTTTTATGCCAATTTTTGTGTACAGTAAGATTGATACAAATATTCATGAGCTCCCTGCAATCATGCTAATGTTTTCTTGTTTATGCTATCATTAAGCTCGAATATCATTACTTTGACTTTTTTATATTAGGAAATATATTTTCTAATGATAAGAAAATCTACAGTCTAAACAGTAAAAAGATTGCACCAATAAAATGTGTGTACAAAAATTGAACTTATCAATACCTTTCATTTTGTTTTTCTTTGCTGGTATCACATTAATGCACTTTGCAACACGAACAAAATCCCTACGAAATGAGTTTCAAAAACTTTAAAAACTAGTTTTTTTAGTCTCAAGATCAACTAACAAAAGTAAACTAAATAAGCATCAAAGACCAGTGTTTTTTCAAAGAACAATAAGGTAATCCCGTTAATGTTATAATTCGCTCTAAGTTCTATACTTTTCTATCCAAATAAAACAGAGAACACAATACACAGAGTGTATTTGCATCTCTATATTTCTGAAGTAGTCATAGTTAATGGTGTTTCCAGTTGTAACAGGTACATGTGAAATTGTCTAGCTATACATATGACGTTTTCTGAAACACTTCAGTATATATATCCAGAAATGTCCACCCCTGACCAAAGAATATGATCTGACCAAAATCAATTTACCTCCATGACAAATCACCAGTGAGAAGAATGTCACCTTCTGCATCTTCATAGGTAATCAAAAACCCTGGAATTGCATTAGAAAGATGGAAACCTTCTCCAAAAGCATCCATGCTATCCTCTGGAATGTTGTCCTTAAACATGTTCCACATGATAAGAGAAAAGCTTTCATAACCATCGAGATTTTGAAGACAGACCCTTCCTCCAATAGACCTACCATCCATCACTACAGATAAGGATGGAGGAACATTGTGATCGTCTGAATCAACTGAGGGAGCACCAAAATCTGGAGATATATTTGAAGGTCCTAAAAGCTCCAACCCCATTCCTCCTGTACTCACAGATAGATTATTAGCAGAAATAAAAATTTATGAGGCTAATGGAAAGGAATGAAGTGGTGTTTAACTACTATGAGGGTCTTCCCCATGCACCAATAGTGCCAAGTTCAGATCTAAAATAAGACTTGGGTGGTCCTTAGCAGAATTACGAACATTTATCAAGGGAGACTACTGCTCTCCTTTGGGTTGAAAGATAGAATTAATAGAAGGCCATTGATCTGACCTGGACACATCGATGTTGCTAACTGGAGGACTTGAACTATACAGCAAGTTGTCACTCGGGTTAATGGAAGGAGGGTAAGTAGCATTCATGGCTGAAAAGGAAGGAAATTTTATGTTTTGCATCAGTATTTCAGAGCTGGTTTTCATTTCAAAGGGGAACTCTAGTGTGTGTGGATTTGGTTGAATAGGTGAAAAAAATGGTGCCGGTGACAATCCACATATGGCATTGGGATTAGAAACAAGTTCCATGCTTGTTTGTGACAACCTCAAGCCTTGTTCTTTCTTTCCTTCAACTGAATATGTATGATGCAAATCTATGCTCACATTTTCCAAAACCATGCCATTTGGAAAATCCAAATTTGGAGTATGTTGCATATTTTCTAGTAAAGGTAAATGCCACTGGTTCAAGTTTATCTGCCCAAACTCTATGGATGGACGATTTTGTTGAAATATTTCATGATCATGTGACGTCACTGGTTCTAAAATTTTTCTATATAACAAGCCTATTGAGATTGGAGCTATCTCATCTCTAGTATGGTTGGTTGTATCTGAGCAATAGGTTAATAACTCATTGCTTGATGTGCAGATATTATGCAAATAACTAGGCATCTGATACATAAATGGCCTTTCCAATCCCACGAGACCAGGGGAAATAATAGTAGCTCTGCTAAATTCAGAACCATCCTTACATTTTGATACATAAAATAAATGGGGAAGCAAATTGGGTTGTTTTAGATGAGAATCATGTTGTCCAACTTTTATAAAAGCCCCATGAATCAGTTGGTGTGATGATGAGGATACCAATGAATCGTTAGATGTAGATTGCCATGACATTATTAGCTTCCAATCAACAGGGATGCCATTGTGGGCCCAAGACAAGTCTTTGTCAGAATATGAAGCTGAATTATTTATTCCCACAACTGTGTCACCATTGCCAATTGTGAGAGAGGGGCATTTAAATTGCAAATGCTCATTTTCAAAGCCTATCTTATTTCCATCAGGGTTAAAGGCCAATACATTTGACTTGATACTTTTTATTGGCCGTCCTACAAGGCTCAACTTTCTAGAGTCTGCACTAGAGATAGAACCTTCTTCTATCACATATGTCAATCTTCCCAAAGATGCCTGCAAATTTATAACCTGTGCATCAACATTACTGCCTGGGGCTCCCGTTAATTCCAATGCATGGGCATCACTAATAGATAATTCAAGTTCATGAGTTTGTGAAGGCCCAGATGAAGTTGAAATACTCAACTCAGATGTTGTTGTATCCTCGGGCTCATTGGATTTGACCATTGTTGCTGACAAGTAGGATGATGCTTTGCCTTGTGAAAAATACTCTTCCTACCTAATATTCTTTAATTCCAAAGCCTGCGATTTATGAAGGGAAAAATCCACATAACACTGAGCTGATTGGACTATGATAATGCCAGGCAATTGGAAAACATCCATTGCTGCAGTTGGGCATTGCCAAGTATTATTTCAAGATGAGCGTTGATGTTTTGTCTGCTTCGGTTGCCATTGTTTAAAATAGACAAATTTCATAGTCAGAAAAGAGATGTTTCACTATGATAATGAGACGAAAGTCTTCATTCATTTGAGTTTTTAAACTAGTTATTTTTTATGCATCGGAAAGGAATCATAGTCAAATAAATCCATTGAGCTTAAAATTTCACTGCCCTAATATTGTGGTTAAAGTTTTATAAAATGTTACTATATGCCCCAACAAAATTATAAAGCGGAATGAATTGTTTGACTTGTCAAATAATGCCAAAAAACGATAACTGAAGAAAATAAATATGTTCACAGAAGCAATAATGACTAACTACTCATCACTGACAGTTCAACAAATAAACTAAAAGTCATTAGTTTCCAATTCTAAAATTAGTATGTGAATGTCTAGGAAAACTAAGATCCAAATTGATACAAAATGAGTTTCTCATACAAGAAAATAACTGATCATCTTGTACATAAAGAAATAAAATCCCTACCTATACTATACTTTGGAGGCCATAGAGCATATCTGACAATTGCCCAATCTGTAGCATACCTGATACTATCTTTTGGCTGGGGTCATCAATTCTTGTCTTACTCTGGTACTACTTGAAACAACTCACTGTCAATGGCCTCATTGACATCTCAAAATCGAACAGTAATGATTTTAAATGAATACATTCAAGAGCATACAAACCTTGTCCTATCTAACAGAAAAAATGAACTGTTTACGATATTACAATTCGTTCCTTCAAAATTGAGAGCTAATATAACAAAGTACAATCAACCACAATTTCAAAACTTATTTTTTAACAGCAATGACCTGTGAAACCTATTAAAAAGGGAAAGATTCATCATCCAACCATATGCAAGAGGCCAGGAAAAAACGTCAAAAATTTGTTGAGGAACAAAAGCAGCAGACCAAAGGTGAGGTAGAAGATGATAGGGATGATCAAACTGGTAGGACTTCTTCAACCATTCCATCTCAATTGAAAATCTCTCCCATTTCTGCAACCACACAAGATGTTTCTTCACCTGATAATGAAGATACTACAGACTCTGAAGTAGAGTGTTCATCATCCAGGATGGTTTATATTATGGTAAAGGACTCTGTGAAGTAGTCCATGCCTACAGGAACTAATGTATTAGATAAAAAGGAAAATCAAATACTTATTCAAAGAACCACAACAATTGGAAATGATCTATTTCAGAGCATAGAAACTCACTGTTTATGAATCCAGGCAGCATGGTGAATGAAACACTACCCTACTCTCTTCAGTATTTTCCTGCAGGGCATATACCTTATACTCACTCCATTCAGGTGTCTAATAGTCGAGTACTTTTAGTTCTATCTGGGTTCTCATTACCATACTTCGAATCATCAATCTGTTTTACAAAATATATTTAACTGATACAATGAAGAGAAAAAAAAATGTAGTAGACTAGAAGTACCATTACTTCAAGGAAAAATGAATATCAAGATTCCAGACCTCATGGAGAAAGAAGATGGACCTGATGATGAACGCAAACCCAAAGAATCCACTAAATCGAAGTGGCAGTCAGTGATGTGGAGATGCGAAATGTTGAAATGGGCAGTAAAGGTTGTCCTCGTTGGATGAGTTGAATTTTTTCCCTGCAACGATGCTTCACATCCACTTTCAAATTGGTAATGAGAGAATACTGATACGGATAAGCCATAAGAGGTTTTATATAGGAACAAAATATTATTTTTATAAAAAAAACCATAAAATTATCACCTAAACTGGTTAATATGCCCAAAAATTAAAAAAAATAATATCATACCCGAGTCCAGAAACGGGAAGCCATGGATGAAACTTGTTGAAAATACCCACATAAAATTTCAAACTAAATGTAAACACCGATATAAAACTTCGATCTTCACTAAAATCCTTTCAAAAAAATATAGATGGCTTTTACAAACTCAAACTCGTGCAACGAGGTTTCTATTCCCAGTTTTCTGTAGAAAAATATTTAGAAATGAAAACAGGGTGCTCGAAAGCAGGGCATCCACATGAGAAGTATCAGTTTTCTAGAGAAAAAAAAAAATCTTCCCTCTTCCTTAGATAGGTTACACAACACATCGATAATCCCCCGCACAACAAATCGATAATCCCCAAAAAAAAATTCCCAATTTTTTTTCCCCCACTTTTCTATGCCCTCCTGAATTTGACTTTTTAAAATTTATTAATAATATTATATTATATATTAGTATAACATACAATACAATCTATTTCTATATTAAAATATTATAATATTATATACTATTTATTTATATATTAAGTAAACAGATAATATTTCTATGGCCAGCCATGGAATTCCTTTTGGGTAAAGATTTATACTTCCAAAATATTCTGAATCAATATTTGAACTTTGTGGTCCAAAGTACAAACTTCCATCCATTCTCCTACTTGGACTCTGAAATATGGCACAACCAAGCATTAATAACTTAATACATTGCTTGGACTATGTGAAATTTTGAGTAATATGCTAGTACCAAATTACCCATTCCTTTCATATATGGTCCACTGTAAAGTAAGGTTAGGATGGTGTCAAATAGACTGCTTAAAGGAGGGGCTTCTAGAACCTCTACATAGAAATTTATGGATCTTTGGTAGTACCTATGGTCCCATGGTTTTTTCATGAGTAGGTGTAGTTGCTTTCAAGGAGAAGAAATGCTTTGCAAACATTTATAAATTGAAAATTATCGAGGTTATATTCCTTCCATTCCCACATATTCTTGTTGAGGCTCAAAAAAGAGTCTCCACAAATATGTGATAAAAGGAGCCAAACCACATGCTAAGTATGAAGTTCCATTCAAGGGCCTATCATAAGCCTTTTCAAAATCATTTTCAAAACAAAAAAAAACCCATCATTTTGTGACTATCACCTGAGCCAATTGAGCCATTTTTCTCTTTTCTAATTATCATGGCAACCAACAACTTAATCTCTTGTCCAATTCACTAGGATTTTGTAGGAGACATTGAGCAGAGTTAGTGGGCCCTAACAAAAAACAACAACAACAACAACAACAACATTTTGTGACTATCACCTGAGCCAATTGAGCCATTTTTCTCTTTTCTAATTATCATGGCAACCAACAACTTAATCTCTTGTCCAATTCACTAGGATTTTGTAGGAGACATTGAGCAGAGTTAGTGGGCCCTAAGTGGCAAAGATCAACAAAGTAATATCTTGTATACCAAGTTTCCATTCTTGTTAAGGTATGCCCCACTCAACTAGCATGTATTAAGAAAGTATAAGGTCCAATGCAAATCCCTAGTGATTTTGACCAAATAGTTACCCATCCAATTTGACATTTATGTTGAAGGAAGTCTACTCTATACACACAAAAATGAATACCAAAGAGGATTTCAACATAGCAGTTCAACATACCAGGGTTGAATTAGCAGTATAGTCTATCCCACATGGATGGCATGTGTTACATGTTATGAAGGGGGGATAACATTAGATACAATTACCATGTTATTTTCACATAATAGTTACAACTAAAACTTGGCACTTGAGCCAAAGCAAGTTTTCTCTATGCACACATTAATCAAAACCAAAGAGGATTTAGGTATGGTGATTTTGCAGACAACTCTTGCCTCATAATGGTGATCAATGTTACTAATTACATTCTAATGAAAGGAAAGTTGTTTTCATATTGGTTGACTGGTAGGGACGGTTGAGAAAACGGTCGACCACCAAGGTTCCTTTATCACTAAGGTCTTCCTCACCTTAGTAGTTACACCTATAATAGTTACCACTCAAAATTGTACTTAAGCCAAAGAAAGTTTGTTCTATGCACACATCAATCAAAACCAAAGAGGATTTAGACATAGTGATCATTTAATAACTTCCATCTCATAATGTTGATAAATATTACTAATCTAATTCTAATGAACTGAAAGTTTGAGTCATGGACCAATCGCAGTAACGCCCATTAAGTAATAGGCTACCAACCAGGTTTCCATTCTCACTAAGGTCTACATCACCCGAGTGGTATGAGTTACACCTATGTTACCATAAAGAATAAAGGGTAAATGAAACAAGATATGTCAACAAAATGAGAAACAAGATCCAATGAGATTATCTAGTGACTCCAAACTCAAATTAATTAACAATGTGTAATGTACCAATGCTATAAATTAAATTAAATTGAGACAATGGGAGCATAAATACCTAAGAATTGGTGTTTTAGTTTCTTCATTTTTTTTGCAAAAACAAGACTTTGCTGTATTGTTTCTGGTAATATAGAATTACACCAAAACAAACCCATCTAAACTTGAGTCTGGTATAAACCTTGAGGTTGAAAAATAGTTATTAGTTACCCTTCTATGCAAAAAACATGCTCTATGTAGTGCATCCCTTTGGTGCATGTTTCAAAACAAAAGGGTAAGGGCCATTGACAAAAAAAAAGCTATCTAAGCCAATGTCTTTAAGCAATTGAAATTAAATTCATTAAAATAATTTTTGCACGAAAAGGGAGAGTAACTTGTAACTGGAATTCTCTATTTCTCATTTTCATACATCTAAACAGGAACCCCAAAATGCTCTTTGTTTTGTTTCCTCCTTTCCAGATGATAATTAGGGTTTTTTGTTGCATTTTTAACCTGGGAATAAGATAAAACCACAGTTGTTACCCATGTTACCTGACGACATCTACCCCATACTGATTTGTATAGCACCTCGCTACTCTCGGTTGATGATAATCAACCCTAGGCTCTTCTTATAGAGTATGATGATAATCACCTTCTACATAAAGCCCAATTTTGGTTTATCAACCCTATAATTTGTGGGACAACTCCTTCGCTTCTTCATCTCCCTAGTGCATTTCTTCTACCTACATTTGGTGATAAATGTTGAATCCTTATGCTTGCAATTTTTTATATATTATAAGTTTTTAATACATATTTTAATGATCAAACAAAATGGCTATGGGGATATTCCTTGACATAGCATGGTCAGGATAATTTGAGTTCATGTGAATTGAGTCTCTAACTTTGAGTGCACATGATGAAGACAATAATGCACTTACAGAAGAGGCTTGAGGCTAAAGAACACAACCACCAACATTTGGAGCCATAGGAACCTCACTCAATGTCTTAAATGAAGAAAATGTTGTTGAGTGACATACGGGGTCTCTCATGAATCCATTTATATAGTGTTACAATCTACTAAATTTTATATGGAGCTCTCTGTATCTTGGATGGCTCATGTTAATATACGTCTGCTCAAGGCATTTCCTGATGTCTCTATCATGCATATCTTTAGGGAGTTCAATACACATGCAAACACTTTATCCAGACATGGTCTTGTGGCCTTAATGGGGTTTATTCATTTTGAGGAGTGGTGCAGGTCGGGTCTACTTTTTTCCACAAGTATTTTTCCTGTTTTTGGCTCCTAGATCGAGACCTTTCGCCTCATTTCTATTTTTTTGTACTTAGCGGTTATATATACCTTTCCTCTTTTCTTTTTGGTATGTTTCCCCATTGATGACTTTTCCCTCCATCCGCATTATTAAAATTTAGTACAATATTGTAATTTTCCATTGTCAGTGTGACACAACTAAAAATGACTAACATAAACAACTAATTCACATTAATCGTTGTTGGCTAGTCATATTTATATTCATGTGACTAAATTAGTCATTTATGTTAGTCATTTTTATTTAGTCACTTGTTATCTAGTCATATATTTTATCCCGTGACTAAATTAGTCATTTATCTTAGTCATTTTTTGTTGGCTTATTTAAAATTGCTCAATTTTAATCGTTTATCCCTTGAAAAAACAATGGTGACTAACTTTTTTAGTCGCCTAGTCACTTATCTCTCATTTTGTACTAGTGCTCCAAGATACTTAAATTACAAAGAGTGATTATAAATATTACCAAAACATTGAAGACATTATCAACACTAAGGATCTATTCCAACTTTTGCAAGTAGTAGTTTAACACATTAACCATGCTTTCATTAAAGGCACATACTAACACACAAAGAACGATCCATATGTAACTACATTAACAATTCTCTTTTATTGCTCAATCCAATTGCACTTATGCACACCCCTCATGTTTGAACTAATTCAAGTGATATGGTTAACCCTTCCATCCAAGCACACATATGAACTTCTCATATATCTAGGTTAATTTGATATAATATGTTATGCAATGCTTGTTAGAATTGACTATTATAACCATTACAAGCTTAAGTATGGAAGAAGTCATCGTCTCCTATTTATTTTTTTGTAGCCCTAAAGTCACAACACTTTGTAATGTAAATGTCACTCCTTAGTTTGCTTGGTTAGGTATGTTGTTGCTGAAAGGAAAATATGCAAGACCCATTCAAATACAAGGGACTCATATTGAGGTCACTTGGTGTCTAGAAATAACATCTATATGTATGTGAAAACTTTTCCATAACATTGTTATTGAAGACAAATCATGTATGCAAAAATGTAATCAAAGACAAAGTAGTCATATAGACAAGTGCAAATCCATCTATTAATATGTAAAAATGATTCAATCAAGTACACTTTTTGGAAAAATGGAACATCATTCCCAACGTCTATATAATGGAAACTCGTGCCCTATACAAAATATGGCAACTCATGCCCTATACAAAATATGGCCCATGGTACCCTATACAAAATATGGCAACTCATGCCGAAAATGCCACATCGTGGCTAGTGTACATAGGAGGGTCTTTCAATCCTCCTGCCCACCCTCAAAGCTCCCAGGTGCATCTCCAAAATCGATCTTCCTCTTCTTCGTTCTAGAGGAAGCTGGGTCCTTCGGGTGTCTTGGAGCACGTCCCCCTGAGCCCTGAAACGACAACAATAATATGTCAACTTTTTCTTGCAATTATACAATTATAAAACATAGTTTAAAAGTAAAAATAGTTTTAAAATATTAGATAAATCACCTCATGTGAGACTGTAATTCATGAGGGGGTCTCTCTCCTCCATGCTCCTAGTCTCTCAGCAATGCCACCCTGCAACATTTAGAACAATTAGATAAATGATGAAATTAGATGCATATAGTAATTTTCGTTAAAATTGAACGAGATTTTCATAAACTAGTCAATCTCACCGTGAACACAATCGACTGGTCTTCAAGGCTAGCGAATGGAGCAGTCGGCTGGACAACCCGCTATGATGCTAGGGTGGATGGTATAGGAGAGGATGTATCCACATCGATGGTGGCTACACCACTGGGGGGGCACAGTGGAAGAAGGGGGGGTGGCAGAAGGAGGCATGGACTGGGGTGGGAGAAGTGGAGATGCAGGCTTAGGGTGATAAACCCCAGCTGGCTATAGTATGGATCGGGGCACTGTGGAAGGGGAAGCGAGTGTGGTGGAGGAATGTTTGGGGGGACGAGGTCTATGTTGCGGTGTAGGAATGGGTGATGTGTCATGGTTGGATGGGGGAGGGTGGGAACATGGGAAACTGATATGAAGGTGGTGGAATGGTTGGGATGGGGTGATGGGACGCAAGATATGAAACATAAGGGGGAGCTGGATGGAACTGTGGTGCTGGATAGGAGGGGAGGCTGGATGGAAGGGGGTGGGGAGGGATGCATGGAATGGGGCATGTATGCCAGGGGATACAATTGGCATATACGGTGGCCAAAAGGCCAGGGAGGGAGGAGTAATAGAACTGTCAGGCCGAGGTGCTCGCACCTGCATACACATTCATAACCTCATAGTTTAATATAGAAAAATATAAATATACACAGATAAGTCATCATATTTGAAATTAAATTTATGCTTTAATACACACGATACCTACACATGTGGAGATATGCTGATCCCTGGTGGCGATGGCTTGTCGCTAGAGCCTGTGGACACCTGTGTGAAAACTACAATTTTTAGACTGAATTTTTTAAAAACAATATTAACAATATTAAACACAATACCAATGAGAATGACAACAATAGTACTTAAAAAACATGACTGCAATTTATTTATATTCAAGTTAGATGGTAGTGGTTTGATGGGATTTGGATATTATATAACGTTTTTATTGTATGGTGCAGTCCATTTGTTCAAGACTTGGTAAAGAACATGGTTGTGGGGATTGTGTCTTTTGACCCAAAATCGATTGGGCCCATGATAATTTGGCAAAGAAGGTTGACAATTTATGCTTGAAGTGTTTGATGGCCAAAGTTGTCATTGATGACAACATGTTAAAGACAAAGGGTGAAGTGATGACATGGAAAAGACTTGACTAGAAGAATGGTAAACATGACAAGCTTTGATGACTTGACAAGTGGCAAGCAAGCATGACAAGTGTAGAAGACTTGAAAAATTGGAGACATGACAAAGGATTGATGACAAGGACTTGATAATGACATTGATGACAATACATTAATGACAAATACATGGAAGAGTTAAGAACATGGAGCATACACATTATGGAAAGCAAAATGGAGATGGTGACATGGCTTGAGGGATGGAAAAGGTGACATCTATGACAAACATCACAAGCATGGAAGAAGGACATGGCAAGATAAGGACAAGACAAAGACAAGTGACAAGCAAGCAAGCTTGATGAATTGTCAAGCATGGTGTTTGATGACATGGAACATGACAAGGAGGACATGCTTAGTGAAAAGAAGGATTGATAACTTGGTGACATGGAGGATGATGAATTGGAAAACATAAGATTAGAGGACAAAGACAATATGATGAGGTGTACAAGGAAGATATGTGGGTATTTGGAAGGCCCCTTGCGGGTATTTCAAAGCACCATTGCGGGCATAATCAAAAGGACCCCACAGGCATTCTTTGAAGCACCCACTGCAGGCATTTGTGGTGTGTTACGGGCATATTGATAAGGGTCTGCGGGAATTTACATGAGACCATTGCATGCATAATCCAAGACCAATACAAGCATGTGTTGATGGCCCTTGCGGGCATCAAAGTGAATCCCACTGCAGCCATTTTTAAGAGTGCATTACGGGCATCTTAAGGGCATATGTGTGTCTCACATTTAATATTCTGAAAGGATAGAAGGTAACATGGCATGAAATTAAAATGAAATAAGGTGACATGGCATGGACATAATTAAATAAATCATATTTTATTTATTTAATCATCTTAATGATAAAACTATAAATAGAAGACAAGTTTCATTTTTAAGGAAGCAATGTGTGAAGATTTTGGGAGATCGAGGAGAGGTTGATTAATGTGGTTGTCTATTATTGTCATTGATGAAAACATTAATGACAAATTTTGAGCTTGAAGAACAAATGGCATAAGGACATGGAAGCAAAGGTTGATTTGGTGGACAAAGTAATGGGCATTGGATCCATTGGAACACCTATTGAGCCAAGAGTCAAATGGCCCATACTGTGGTCATTTGAAGATGATTTGTACAAGGAGAGTACATGGAAAAGATAACTTGGATGACATGGTGACAAATGGCAAAGCATCAATAGCACACATGGCATTGGTCAAGCACAGGAAGAGCAAGCAAGCATTGGATGATAGTCTGAGGATGAAGAACACTGCGGGCATCACCAAAACCCCAGCTGCGGGCTCATCATTGGTCAAGTAAGAATGATAGATTTTGGAAGTTTCTCTCCCATTTCTATAATCATTAGAGGTCTAGGATTCATAAAGTGAACATGAACAAATGTTTCTAGTTTTCTTAGTTTTTCATGTTTTATAAGGTTTCATTTTTTTTTGGTTATATTATATGAATTTATAGCTCTCAAATAATTTAGATAATATGATAAACACAACTATGAAATACGATGATAATATGGTAATTACTCAGTGCTAATTAATTTTTAATTACTGGACACAAATTACTCGTAACAAGATCTAATTATTCAAAGTAAAGAAGTTACCTGTGTGTATGGTGCCGCAATCTCCTCTATTGCTTCCATGGCTCAGTCGAGGTCAAAGGAACCGATGTCCTTTCACCTGGAGGATGGAGACTCAGCCCTAAATAACTGTGCATTAAAACCAATAAAGTCAACAATGTGTAATTCAAAGTTAAATATATTAAACAATACGATATCAAATAAAATACAACAAATACTTGAACATTAAATAAAACAATAGCTAACCTGATCCATGTAGCTCTCTGTGGAATGTTGTTGCGTAGCACCATGGAAAGAATGACCACAGTGAGAACAACGATGTGTCGTTGTTCCGGTAGAACTAGAAGGCCCCGCCTGGGTTCCACCTATACCCAGCATGTCTCGGCCACCACCCATAGACGGTGCAGCTGTGTCTGTCTGGTCGATGTCCTCCCAGCTTTTTGAAGACATAGCCATAAATGTGGTATGTCTAAGCAAATGATGTGTGGCACGTCTAACTGAGTCATCGATCTCATCATGTCGCTACCAAACCCGAGTGGATGAAAAGGGGGTTTTGGCTCTCTCTTGGGTGCAAGAGGTCCTCTAAGTGGGTTGTGGCGGACCTGAGGTCGATCTTGGGCAGAGCCAAGACCGAAAACCTGAAAATCAGTGATGTCAAAATAGTTGACATGGTAACCTAGCTCAAACTCAGCCCACAATTTCTGAAGGAAATACTGTGGGACCTCCAAATTTTTGCACGAGGGCCTATCAAACACCATAAACCATCTCTTTCTCCAATTATCTCTCCATGGCTGGTAAACACGCCAGTACATGCAAACCCATCTCTTCCTCACATCTGGAGGCTGTCCTGTCGAGGGAACTATGAATTTGTTGTACAACTAGGCTTTGGTGATGTTGAGATCTTTTATCTGTTCTTTGGACACCCCAATGGAGTAGTTTTCCCTCATTCGAGCCCTGTATTGGCCCAAATTTGTGATCTCACTATGTGCAATGTTGATGGAATCAATAATGTTTTGCAATGATGAAGCCAAGGAAACCCGAGAGGGTTCCTTGGTGCTCTTCAATTCATCACTTAATACCCTTAATTGATTTAAATCTTGGTGAAATTGATCTTCGAGGTTTTCATTCGGTTCATTGTCTGTTCCAATGTTGTCTTCTGAAGGTCGGGTTTCATTGGTTTCATCTGATGGTTCAAGTGTGTTTGTCATCTTGTTAGGTGTTTATGGCCTGCAATTAATTTTTTTTGGTTTTTTTAATGGATTGTAATTTTTTTTTAAAATTAAAATTGAAATGGAAAAAAAAAATCCAACAGCAAATTCATGCTTTGTCGGGAACCTACCTGGAGACGTTGGCAAGGTGGTGGAGGTGCGAATTGTTGGAAAATTCAGAGCTCACGAGTTCTCCAAGACGCGTTCACGGGGTGCTTGTTTGGCTTTCGTGCACTCGCAGGTTTGTTGAAAATGGAAAACCTGTGAGCTCTGTTTTTTTTTATAAAAAACAGGTGCATGCACGCATCATTAACATGTGCACTCCATTTTGTGAGTATGCATTAATAACGCATGCACACTCCTTTTGTCCACATGGGCTCAACCACATGGACGTTCGGCATTGCCGAAGCCACGATGCGTGCACGCATTTGGAAGCGCGTGCGCGTCGCTTTTTTTTCCACTCACGCACTGTTGTTGCGGAATTTTTGGGTACCAGCCTCGTGCGGGTACCCTAATACTATCATCGACTAAGGAGTTGGAAAAACACCATAGATGGAATGTCATCACATGTGTAGATGGGTCATCTCCTAATCGTCCATCAAATTTGGGTATATCTTATGGGATTTTAATAGGTATTGCGGGCCACCCATTCATATGTGAACAAGATCATTCATAACCAGGATAAATTCAATAGATTCAAAGTGGCCAGAAATAGAGATTTCATTGGTGTTGTCAGAGATGTTTGTTGCAAGGGTGGAGCCTGGTGACCCTGTGAATTTTGTCCCTAAAATTAATTGGCATTCCAAGGTACATTGTCCCCTTGCGGAACCGAGCCCCAAGAATATTTATTACTCCTTGGGAAAGGACCACTCCATTGCGAAATGGGATTGATAATAGGATTATTGCCCCTTGGAATAGTACCTGTTGTGAAGGGATGATTTCCACCATGAATTGTGCTAGTATGAGGTGGTAGATGATCCCCTGGGACATTACTACCCATCAATGGAGGATAAATCCAAGCGGAATTTATATTCTAAGGTCTAGTTCTTTTGCAAGGAATATTAGCATTCCATGGAAAATGGTTGTCCCTAGAAGAAGAACCTGGCCAAATGTTGGGAATACTGAGAGGAGTTGGAGACCCTCCTTATGTGTGTGTGTCCTGAGATCGACTATCCCAACCATAGGGAAATACCATGTTCAATAGAGTAGACCCACCAATAGGGATACTTGATGACAAAGTAGACATACTTCTGGGATTGGAGCCTAGAACTATACCAACTAGCATTGAAGTGTTAGTCGAATTCATGCTAGGGACAGGTGCATTAACTGATGGGATTGGTATGCTTATTAATGACATTCTGATGGTACTCATATTATGCGTCACACTAGTCGATGTGGAAGCATTATTATCTCCTATGTAGCCATTTGAATCTAGGTGGGTGTGGATCCATGAACTCTTAACGAAGTCATAATATCAAATGGTGTGTTTCATATCTCTCCAACTTTCAAAAAATGAAGTTAGATATATAGTTACTAACTGATAGCAAGTAAGATTGGATTCATAAGATCCATCAAAGGCAAACTAGTGTAATCAGTAGAATGATATTCTATGGTTTCAGTGTCAAAAGGAGAAACATCATCAACTAAGCCAATGTTTGATTCATGAATGGTGATGATTTTTTAGATTCAAATTGATCATTTTCTTCTCCAATAATATTTCCTAAGTCAACATACAGTTCTGGTTCTGAGTCACTGTGGTTTGATTGTTGTATGTGTCTATGCGAAGTGACAAGACTAGAAAATTCTAATGACTCTCCTCTTTGATGCCTTGAATGGTAGATTGGGGGGTTAGCCACTTTGAAATGTTGTGTAAGGAATTCTTTTTGATAATATTAACAACTAAAATCAGACAATCCTAAGGTTGGCTAGACTCAAAATCACCAAAATAGCACACACTATAAAAAATCTTAAAAGATTTAGCAAGCAAACCTCTTTTCCAAAACCTGAAGTTAGTGAAAAGTTGAGATGGAGGCCTTATGAAATAATAGTTACCGAGGGATGTGAAGCCTTGATAACTACTATACGAAGGTGTGAAAGAAACAATTACACCAACATTCATGTAACAATCAACAGGGGTGCAAGTACTCTCCTTTAGCGAGCACCCTCCAAAGGAGATGAAACTGAGATTCAACATGTCTCGAGTACCGCAAGCATTTCCCACAAGCAATGACCTGGGTATATTCCTAGGAATAGAAACTAATGTTACCACTTCATAAGAAATGACCAAGCTGAACAGTTGATAGTCATAATAGGACGTGTGAGCAGGGAATACATGGCATATGTCCTTGACCTGAAATTATAGCAAAGTGATGTCACCCCGAGGACTTGTCACTTTACTAAAATTGTGTACACACATGAATCCCACTAAATAAGCAAAGGTGAGATACCACTTTACTTTTCTATATTATACCTCGTGCTTGACACATGTGTAAGACATGCTTTCCCAGCAAGTGCTCCTTACTACTAATGGATTTTCACTCTGTAGTAATTACTAGTTTTGAACCTTTGTGGCCTTGTAGTATTTTACTCTCCAATATTAACTAAGTTCCTAGCCTATGCTTGTTGGCTTGCTATAAAAATGAAGTCGTGATAAATTTTATATTAAAGCATTCATTATTATGGTTCTTTCTTAGTCTTGAAAGGCATCGAGTGAAACTGAAATGGTGTTGTATGACTCAATAGGTGGAACCAATCAATGCATGAGTGCTCACGAAATCCGCTTTTTTTTTATGAAATCTCTAATTTATGGTAAATTGATATTTTTATCTTTCTTTCTTCAAACATGCAACATATGATCTCTCAAAAATTCAATCAACATTCCAATTGAAAAAGAAATTTCCAAAGCAAAAACAACTTTATACTTTTTATTTTTAGTGCATTCTCTAATCTATGGAAAGGTAAGAGGAGTTTATTATTTTTCCATGCAAAGCACATGCAACACTTCAAAAAGTTGTAATGAAAAATTCTTTGATATTTTCCACATCCAAACAAGAAATCCTTATGCCAAAAAAGAAACAATCCAACCATGAAACAATCCAACCATGCAATCACTATAAAGTTGATGTTTTCCTTTGATAATAACGATAAAGATTTTGGAATAGAAAATGATAATGTTTTTTGTTCTTTTTCAATTAAATTTTAATGCATGTAAATATGTTCCAATTTAAACAACATATCTTTGGCATTTTTTATTACATGCGCCTCATTTAACTGAAGGTGTAACTCATGCATGCAACATGCAAGCTATAAAAAGAAACTTCTAAGCCATAAAAAGTACTATGCGAGAGATCAAAATGAAATTTTTCAAAAGAAAACGTTTTTAATGAAGCACGCATGCAACATGCAAGCAATAAAAAGAAACATGCAAGCCATTAAAAGGAGCATGCAAGAGATCAAATGAAAATTTTCAAAAAGCAACATTTTTAAATAAAGCATGTATGAAACATGCAAGCAATAAAAGTAACATGTAAGTGATCAAATTAAATTTTTTAAATGAAACCTTTCAAAATGAAGCATGGAAGAAACATGCAAGCAATAAAACTCATAAAAAAAACCAAGGAAAAATCTCAAAAAGCAATCAATAAATAAAACAAGAAAAAAGGGCTCTAAAACTTTTTTTTTCACTTTAGTCACTACTCTTGGTCTAAAAGGGGTGACCAAATTGATATGGCTGCAAATTTCAAGCTAATATCATATACTTATAACTCTTGTTGGACAATCAAGGGTTTCCATGTATACTAGGAGTGAATTTTGCCTCAAAACATAACAAAATTGCTGAGATTTGCTTCAAACGCTAGTACAAAAAGTGAGATATATGACTAAAATTTGCATATAACTAACTAAGTTTAGTCATGTGACTAATAGTCATTTATTTACAGTCACTTATAACACAACTAAATACATGATAAAAAAAATAAGTCATTTATTGGTTGTTTTGATTGGTAAGTTTGGTCCTATATTTAGTCGTTGGTTTAGTCATTAATTGTTGTTAACTGGTCATTTATTTACTCATTGATTGTTGTTAACTAGTCATTTGTTTAGTCATTGATTGTTGTTAACTAGTCATTGATTGCTATTAACTAGTCATTTATTTAGTCATTGATTGCGGTTAACTGGTCATGTAGTTAGTCATTAAGTGCAGTTAACTGGTCATTTATTTAGTCATTTGTTGTTAACTACTCATTTATTTATGTAGATAGGGCATAGAGGAATCGAACCACCAAAATCCTGCTTGTAAGGCAAGTGCTTTTCCATTGATCTAGTACCATTTAATACTTGTGGAAATGTTAAGACATAGACATAGATTGCTTAGTTAGCGTATATTATACATGGCTAAATTCCAACCAAAATCACAAAAAAATGCAAATACAAAGCCTCTGGACTTTAGCTCAGTCCAGCCTTAAATACATCGTGTACATCGATCACCTGGCCTACCATCCAGTTTTCGTATTTGATCGAATTGGTCATGCATCTCATGCACCCGTCCATGCAGATCATAGTCCCATGCGATATGCAGAGGCCGTATACTTTAATTTGATAATCAGTCACACACTTAAATTTGAATCTGCTCTCCCACTCACAACTTTATTGTACGATGATTTGGGTAGTTACTCAAAGGGATAAGATCAGTCACTGAGATGCCCAAGAGACTACAACCCAGAAGACCACACCAGACGCAATGCACATGGGACACCTACTCGAGCTGGAGGTACAGCTACATAGGATTTACCATTTTCTGTGTTTTGTTTGTACAGTCATAAAAGAATATGACCACATCGATCTGATCGTTTAGGTTTTTCAGTAAAGTTGAAATTTGAAAATATATTTGTTTTGAGTGTTTTAGTTATGAAGAAATATGCGTTATCCATTTTTACAACCCAAAAATCACTTTATTCGCCATTGTATATAGACTATATGTTTGTGTTTATACTTTTCCATCGTTGTTCTCCAAATTGTTAGTTTTGAATCGTGATGGGCTTTCTTTATATTATTATAGAGTGTGATCCATGTTTTAGATTTTTTAGAACTTTTTAATTATATCGACAATTATGAGAAGATAAACAAGTTGTGTTTACTCCCAATCAAAGTCTAAATAATTTTTGTTTTGCATATGGTTGTTCTCTCATATTTTATCCACTTTATATATGATGATTTCTGATGTCTCCGTGAGCATTTCTTTTTATGGGAAAGTGGTTATAAGATCAAAATAATAACATGTGGTAGGTTACTCATGATGTGAAATGTTAAGTAGAGGCATTGATTTTTACTTTGTTTTTGCCATTAGAATGGTATCCAACAACTATGGGGAGATGAAACTGCTTTATAACAATGATGGTGACGAAATAATTCATACTCATGTAAACAATAAACATGTTCAACTCCCTTGTATCTAGTGGTAGGATGGGTTAGGTGGCTAAAGGGATGCCATTTGGCGTCATTAGTGGTGACACCTTGTAGGGTTAAGAAGATAGGTGTTAATGAGGAGGGGTGGTCGATGCTAGCTAGCATGTTCCCCCTCAAGCAATTTGAGATGGTTGGATGGATTGATATATTGGAGAGGAGTGTTCTCGAGTGGAATCAAGTTGATGAAATGATGAACATCCTTGTTATCATGACGATGATGGTTGATCCTTCACCTACAACAGTGGACGATGGGGGTAGCAAGATGGAAGAGAGCATGGTAAGGGAAATCATGGCAAGTTATTTCCTGATCTTTTTTCCATCCAAAGCATTCCCTTAAGGAAACAATAGGTCTGGGTGGATGCACTTGGTAAAGGGGAGCTGATTATAGTATTCGGTCTTGTGGAGGAAGGGGCCAGTAACAATTGGTATAAGCCAAGAACTATCGAGGGGTTACTTCTGTAGATGGATGCAAGTTGGATGCAATAGGAGAATGGCTCACTATCTATAAAGGCAACACTCCTTTCGCAACAGTGATTTGTGGAGAGTCTCTGCAAGTATAATGAGTAGGGGAAAGGGGCGTATAGGTAGTAGGAGTTATAGCAGAACCCATATGCCTTGTTTGTTGAAGAAAGAAGAGACCATGAAGCCGCAGTACAACAAAAACATCATGCCACGCATTCAACATGATATTGAAGAGGAAAAACATGGGTGAAGTGTGAGCATGAGAGGATGAGCACCAAATATCTGTAGCAAGACATGGGGCATTGGGTCTTAGATGCTGGAACTTCCAAAAATCAAGACACTAAATATGTCAAGATGGTAATTTTATATTGGAAAATGAAGGATTTGATTAGGAAGGTCCTCCTAGATAGCTACGAGGAAAGAAAGGAAATCTTGTTGCAGATGGATGAGGTCCAAGAGCAGATGCACCAGTTGGATGCTAGGCTTATCTGTTAGCCAAGGCCAATATTGGGATGAACACCAAGCTCAATCTGCTTGCAAAGGTTACCACATGAATGGCCTTCAAGGAAGGGCTTGCTACAACTTTGAATAGCCCAGTTTACCTAGCACCAGAGGTGCCAACTATGTCAATTTCATATGATGAACAAGCTCCTTCGTTTTTTATCAGTAGTTCTTTCATTTTCAACAACTATTATGTTAGTTTTGGTTACATTCATCTTAAGTAGAAAGTTAGGTATAAGGGGTCATAAAGACTACTCTTTAAATACTTTTCATAATGCCATTTTATGGAACAAGAATGAAAACATTTTGTTTTGTAGTTGGTTTGGTTTCCCAAATGAAAGACCACCCAAGTAACTTTACTTAAATTTTCTTCTTACAATAATGTAATATAGACTAGATTATAAAAAAAATGTGCATACTCAACTAAAATTTTACAAACCTAAGAAAATTGTGTGTGCTTCAAGCTCGTTCACATGCTTCTAAATGGCTTTGTATTTGCCACCAAATAAGTTCTCATGTATTCTTTGTGTATGCTCATTCGTATGTGATTGTATTTGCCACCAATTAAGCTCTCATGTATTCGTTGTGTACTCTTTAGATTTGGATTATTTATATATAAATAGAATACATATTTTAAAATAGAGAAATAATATGAAAATCATTTTTATGTCATTTTTAAGTATTTAATTTACATTTTCGATGGAAAAATTAAGTAACTCACTATGTTGCACAAGTATCTAGAACACTAGAAATTGGGTTCAAGTATCAAATATATTTAGAAGTTTTCTATAAATTTGTAGGAAATAGCATGTTGGGAACGACATTAATATATATTAATTTTTTTTTATAAAAATAAATAATTAAAAAAGCATGAGAAGAGAAGAAAAGAAACATTAATACAAACTAGATGACTTAGTTTATCCCTTTTATTACTGATGTAACTAGAACCTCTTATGATATGAAAATGGCAATAAAACCACGATTACCATCCATGTCATTGATTATATAAGGTAGAATCCTTTTAAAGTGGAGAGTTTTACAAGTTATAGTCCCTATATTTGTGGCTATAAGTGTAGAGTAAGTTTTCAATCTTGTGTCAACTATGATGAAAATGGATTAAAATATTATATTTTTACAAGACATTATATGCTAGGGTATTTGCAAAGGTGTATAAATAATCAAATTTAAATTGTTATAAAATAAAAATCAAGATAATTTTTATTTAAATGTAATATATGAATTTAATTTTAAAGTAAGATATAAAACTATTTTTTGGTTAGTTAAAAATTTGTTTTTTATTCATTAAGTATTATAAAATAAAAATCAAGATAATTTTTATTTAAATGTAATATATGAATTTAATTTTAAAGTAAGATATAAAACTATTTTTTGGTTAGTGAAAATTTGTTTTTTATTCATTAAGTAAATAGTAAAATATATAAATTTACTTTATTTTATTTAATATATAAAAAGTTAAAATAGATTTACATTTATTATTGGTAAGTGGTAACTGCAATACTCTAGTAGTAAATCAACAAGGTAGCGGTAGACTTTTATTGCAACTTAGTTTTCTAGAGAAAAAATTATGAGTCAACCATGTATATGTATGGTCATAAGGAAATAGGAACGATAAAGATGAAATGATCTCAAGACAATGATGGGAGGGTTAAGTAAATATTTAATTCAAGAACTACTCCTAAAATAGTTTTATGACATTGTAACCTAGATTTGTTTTGTCTTCAGTGTACAATACATTCACTCCCATGATGCAGAATGTCTTAAGTGCATCATTGCATCTCCTTCTCCTCTTCTGTGGCAATTTCAGCTACGTTTGGTAGCAATCATGAATGCGTGGAAGCTCCTGGTCAAGAAATGTGCAAGAAAATGTCCCCAAGTTCCCGATTTTAGAGGGTAAAATTTCCTAATAAGTTCCCAACCATCCATAACAGTTCCCGTTAGATTTGTAAAGTTCCCTACAGGTTCCCAAGTTCCATCAAACATCATAATTTCGAGAACGATTTTCCTAAAGGTTAAAGCAGTTTGGGTGCTACATGGGTTACACATCAACATAATTTTGGTATCATGTTTAAAAGAAACCATAAAAGTAAATTTATTTAATGATTTATTGAAAAACGAAAAGTGAGGTTATATAAGTGTTTGTCAATTGGATTTAAACAAATAAAAATATGTTTTTGAGATCAACCCAACCATCCTTCACAACGTGTAATCAAAATTTGTAACCGTAAAAAACAAGAAAAATGCCTGACAAATTCCAACCATATTATTAACACATATCTCACACTCAAACCAAGATCGCTTAACCATTTTAGAGGCATGATGACACTGAATCAGTGTTGTAATTTCAATTTATCTCTGCCCTTCCAACTATTTTTTTTTAAGTTTTGAACTTTTATCTTTCCCTTCACAAAACATTTTAGTGAAAAGTTACCCCTTCAACATTGAACTTTTATTAAAAAACAATACCCTTCAATAATAATGCTTTTATTAAAGATTATAATTTTCAATGAAAAGATAACAATAACTCATTTATCTGTGTTTTTCATTGATCACGTTCTTTGAAAATTCAGAGTGGAACAAAACAATCTACTAATAGTGACACATACAACTCAATATTAACATGTGCCAACATTATTCATCTAAAGTACATTAAGTGATAAAATTAAGAAACAAAAAAAAATGTGAAACTTAGAATCCTTTTTTAAGGTTAATGTTAGGTCACATGTAATGCTACATACAAATTTTTGTAAGGTTAACATGTTGCGTCAATGGTGTAATTAAAATTGTTACATTTTAATTTTCAATTAAAAGTTATGCTTTATTAAGGAGTTTAATTTCCAATTAAAAGATAACAATAGACTCATTTACCCATGTTTTTTGTTGAAAGTTATAAACTTAGGAAACAAAAAAAGGTGAAACCTATAATCTAGGTTAATGTCAGGAGGCCACATGTAATGCAACATACCAAAATTTTCAAGATTAACATGTTGCATCAATGGTGTAATTGAAATTGTGATTAATAAAACAAAGCTTGGATTTGCATCAATAAAAGCACTATGATGATTAAGGATTTATTTCAAATTTTGTTTCATCAATAACATAAAGACATTGATGAAATATCAATTGAGATCACCATTGTTTTTATAACGTCGATGAAATATAAGTTATAAAGGCATTTACCTACTTTCATAAAAATGATATGTCATCCCAAGCCCAAGGTACCTAATTTTTTTTAAGAAGAGGCAAACATGCCAATTAATCATTATTAGAAATCAATTTAAAAGGACTTCCAATATTTCACGCAAAAATTGTTTGCCATTTCTAATAATACCAACCCCAAGAAGTGTAACGAGGGCAATAATATTTCTTGCACAAATTGCTTGCCATTTCTAATAATACCACCCCAAGAAGTGTACCGAGGGCAATATTGTTTGGCAAAAACATGAAAAACTTACGCAAGCGGATTTAAAAGTGTTCAATTGTCTTGAAGTTGATTTTCAATAGGTAGTATATAAATGTCAATGTTCTATGTGGATGCTTGAAGCTGGTCATGAGAATGACATAGGTGCCAAAATCATCTTTATGGGCAATCTAGATATAGTATAGCCATTGTCTTCTGTTTTCTTCTCCGTAAGAATTTTACAAAACAAAAAATAATGTGTTGTAGATAAACTCAGAACTGGGAAAATAGTACAATGCCAAATGATAATCATAGCGGCGAAGTATTACGTGGGATCTTCATCTCTATACGTTAGTAAGGTTCCCATGTTTTCCAACTTACTGTGCAATGTCAGTTTTCATATCAATTAACCTTCTTCATTTTATCGTCCTTAATATAGTTATTGGAGCGTTGGCATATTAATACAGGAGTATAATTGACAATATTAATGAAACAGGAGGTATAATTGACAATATTAACGAGCCTCACAATATTTCAACTGCTAGGCACTGACAGGTATTCGAAAAGTGTCCATCTATAAATGTGTTAATATTGTTGTTACTTTATATATGATTATTACATCAGAGGACAAATACAATATTAATGAGTTTGACCATACTTCAACTGCTAAGCACTGATAGGTATTAGAAGAGTGTCCATCTACAATATTAACATTACTTAAAAAATATGCCTGCAATATACTGTAGTATTGTATTTATTGTTATTATAGTAATGCATTATTGCTGGTGTTTCATAGGGCAACATCATTTGACAAAAATAATAGAAAAATATTTTCTTTCAAAACGAAACATCTGCGTCAGGGGAGGTTCGGCCTTTATTAAGTCATGATTACACAGGCGTCCCTCTTAGCTCCATGTGGAAACTTGGGAAGCATAACAATCTGTCTTGAAAAACAACCCTACAGTATTTTCAGTTGTTGGAATTATAATATTTTTAGTTGTTGAAATTGTATAATCAAAGTAGTTGGATTCTCGCTAAAATTTTAAAAAAATGCAAAGATCTAGACTTTAGGTCACCGGGTCTGCCATCCATTTTCGTATTTGATCGAATTGGCCATGCATCTCGTGCACCCGCCCATGTGGATCATAGTCCCATGCGATATGCAGAGGCCGTATATTTTAATTTGATAATCAGTCACAAACTTAAATTTGAATCTGCTCGCCGACTCACGACTTTATTATACGATCATTTGGGTATTATACGATCATTTAGGTAGTTACTCAAAGGGATAAGATCAATCATAGGGCTGCCCAAGAGACTGAAACCTAGAAGTTCACACCAGACGCAACGCACATGGGACGCCTGCTCGAGCTATAGGTATTAAATATTTATGAAAACCTATAGGTATTAAATATTCATGAAAACCTAACAGTGACAATTAGTGACAAACTTAAATTTGAATCTGCTCTCTCACTCACGACTTTATTATACGATTATTTGGGTAGTTACTCACAGGGTTGCCCAAGAGACAGACGCAACGCACATGGGACGCCTGCTCGAGCTGGAGGTACAGCTACATAGGTGGACGAAAAGGATTTACTATTTTCCTGTGTTTTTGTTTGTACAGCCATAAAAGAATATGAAAATATATTTAGGTTTCTTAGGAAGGTTGAAATTTGAAAATATATTTGTTTTTGAGTGTTTTAGTTATGAAGAAATATTCGATATCCATGTTTACAAACAAAAATCACTTTATTCGATATTATATACACACTATATGTGTGTGTTCATACTTTTCCATCATTGTTCTCCAAATTGATAGTTTTGAATGGTGATAGTTTATAGAATGTGAGCCATGTTTTAGATTTTTTATAAGTTTTTAATTATATCGACAATTAAGAGAAGATAAACGAGTTGCGTTTACTCCCATTCAAAGTCTAAATAATTTTTGTTTTACATATGGTTGTTCTCTCATCTTCTATCGAGTTTATATACAATGATTTTTCGTGTCTCCATGAGCATTTTTTATGGGAAAGTGGTTATAAGATCAAAATAATAATAATAAGATGTGGTAGGTTACTCATGAGCTGAAATGTTAAGTAGAGGCATTGATTTTTTACTTTGATTTTTCCATTAGAATGGTAGCTAACAACTTTGGGGAGATGAAATTGTTTTATAACAATTATGGTGTTGAATTAATTCATACTCATGTAAACAACCAACATGCTCAACTCTCCCTTGTATCGGGTGGTTGACATCAATGACTCAAACTGAATCAATTGACATTCTCTTTGACATTAGTTGACATCAATGATGACCAAAGTTCAACAAGGAGTTGCAGATTGTTGTTGTTCCTGGCTATCTATAAGTTATGGGTTTTGAATAGACATTTGTCTCATTTTCTAGGTAATCTAATCAAGCATATTAATAGTTCAATGATCACACCATCTACATGAGGGACCTAAGGTGGCCTAGCTATATCGAACGTAGGTTGTGCAGCATCGGATATCAAATCGTAATTCAAGTATGCTGGATTATGAATAGATCAAATCCATTTGTTGGGAACTATAAATGAGTTGTTCTTTGGTCATGGTCTTGACATGGCCACATCTTTTGCAATACTAGAAAACAATGATTTCATAAACCAATATGCTAAGAATGAATCTAGGATATCTTCTTTGATAAGTCTTCGATGTCTTTGCCACTCATGAATATGATCATTTATATGAGTTTCATTATTCTATCAAAGTGAAGTCGACAATTTTGTACCCTTATCAATGCAGATAGTGGTTGGAAATGTATCAGAAATACCATATCTAAAGAAGAAAAATATGTGAATGTATCGTGTGGTATCTCAATGTATCATTTCATAGCATTGCTTCCTATGATGGTGCACTGAAAAAGACGCAACCTAACACTATCATCGACTAAGGAGTAGGAAAAACACCATAGATGGAATGTCATCACATGTGTAGATGCGGCATCTCCTAATTGTCCATCAAATTTGGGTATATCAGCTTATGGGATTTTAATAGGTGTTGCGGGCCACCCATTCATATGTGAACAAGATCATTCATAACTAGGATAAATTCAATAGATTCAGAGTGGCCAGAAATAGAGATTTCATTGGTGTTGTCACAGATGTTTGTTGCATGGGTGGAGCCTGATGACCCTCTGAATTTTGTCCCTAAAACTAATTGGCATTCCAAGGTACATTGTCCCCCTGCAGAAACGGGCCCCAAGAATATTTATTACTCCTTGGGAAAGGACCACTCCATTGCGAAATGGGATTGATAATAGGATTATTGCCCCTTGGCATAGTACCTTTTGTGAAGGGATGATTTCCCCCATGAATTGTGCTAGTATGAGGTGGCATATGACCCCTTGGGATATTACTACCCATCAATGGAGGATAAATCCAAGCGGAATTTATATTCCAAGGTCTAGTTCTTTTGCTAGGAATATTAACATTCCATGGAAAAGGGTTGTCCCTAGAAGCAGTACCTGGCCAAATGTTGGGAATACTGAGAGGAGTTAGAGACCCTCCTTGTGTGTGTGTGGCCTGAGATTGGCCAGCCCAACCATAGGGAAATACCATGTTCAATAGAGTAGACCCACCAATACGGATACTTGATGACGAAGTAGACATACTTCTAGGATTGGAACCTAGAACTATACCAACTAGCATTGAAGTGTTAGTCGAAGTCATGCTAGGGACGGGTACATTAACTGATGGGATTGGTATGCTTATTAATGACATTTCGATGGTGCTCATATTATATGGCACACTATTCGATGTGGAAGCATTATGATCTCCTATATCCATTTGAAGCTAGGTGGGTATGGATCCATGAACTCTTAACGAAGTCATAGGATCAAATAGTGTGTTGCATATCTCTCCAACTTTCAAAAAATGAATCTAGATCTATAGTTACTAACTGATAGCAAGTAAGACTAGATTCATAAGATCCATCAAAGGCGAACTAGTGTAATCAGTAGAATGATCTTCTAGGGTTTCAGTGTCAAAAGGAGCAAGATCATCAACTAAGTCAGTGTTTGATTCGTGAATGATGATGATTTTTTAGATTCAGATTCATAAGTTTCTTCTCAAATAATATTTCCTAAGTCAACATACGGTTATGGTTCTGAGTCAATATGGTTTGATTCTTGTATGTGTCTATGTGAAGTGGCGATACCAACTGTAATGACCATTTTTAAAAATTTTATTAAAATGCCCAATTTTCCACTTTTCCCCAATTTCGATCTTTAACTAGTTTTGATGTCTAGGTCTCCAAATTAACCCAAATGCTCCCAAATCTTCTGTAAGGGTATATGACTGATATTGGGACTTGAATATGAGGTTCATAGATGATTTATAACCCTCCAAAGACTTCTACAAACTTGTTTAATATTATGGTCAATGTATGGAATTTAACTAGCGATTTGTGGATCAAATCCCCCCCAAAATAGGTACTGAAATTGGCTCTCCAAATGCCTCCAAACCCATTCGAAATTCAGATTAGAGGTAGGGGATGTATGAGGAACATTAATAGGGTCTCATATGCACCATTAATAAATTATTAGGTCTGTTCTAACCTCCTCCCCAACAACAGCAAAAACCACTAATTCGACCCTTGGGGAAATGGCACCAAATCTCTTCCAAATGCAAATAAACTGAGTAAAATGACTTGAAATGCTTAAGTGCTGAACATGAAACTTGTAATACTCATTAATGGCTGTCCATTCATCATAAATATATCAGAGAAACATTATTTCATTCGAAATCATCAGCATTACAATGGTATACATCAATGTGGTGGGGAAATGGTCATTGTTTACTCATTAATCAACATTTTTACATACAACCACTTGGTATTTCGACCTGATACTTTCTGAAGATGAATAACAGACTATATAAATCTTATTACAATCAGAAATAGATCATGAGAAGCTCTCCCAATGAGTACAATATCTCACCCAAAGCGCAATCCCTCAAGGAGTATGAATATGCCATCAAAACTGGAAATGGTTGAGAGAAAGTGTTGCACTAAAAAAAACCACGAGCTTCCCTATAGCTAATACCTGCAAATACAAACTCCATTAAATCTCCATGAAAGACCTGAGTGGCCTCTCCAAAAACCTATGTCACCTACCCAAATTTTGAGACTATTTATTTTATTGCAAAAACATTATGTCGAATTATAATTACAAAGTTTTGTAATTATGACCAAATCTAGTCAAGGATGATTGTAATGGCATATTATTATTATTTAATAAATTAAAACAGGAGACAAACACCAAAGGAATTAATGAATGAGTGTTCACTGACCCACTAGGAGGAATGGAAAGCTGTTAGAAGGCATGGGACAAGTGTCACCATTTGCACTCCACCACTAGTTGTTGGTTATGGGACAACTACCCCTAAATTTGTGTCATTATCCCCCAGGTGGGTGGAACATAGTTGTTAGCTCATTAATGACCAAGTTAACCACTAAATAGGCCTAGGCATCCTAGAGAAGGCAATTCGAATTGAGCAGGAAGCTCCATAATTATTTTCTGCAGAAATAATTCCTCAAGTGTATCAGGTGATCACGGAGAGATTCGAATAGGTAGGTTAAGTGGAAGTGCATTGTGAGTCTGCTAAATTAATTTCGAGAAGGAAACCAGAGGTGTTGGTGCAGGTCTCTTCGACTGGTAAGTCTATATGACTGAATGATCTACATTGTTAATGCAAGTTGATGACCTAAAGCTTCTACAGATTCTTCTTCCTAGTGGTTCAGTGAACAGGCTCAGGGGTCCTAAGGCAAGTAATTTGGTTGTCTTCAGGAGTAGGTTGGGTGGAATAGCCTCCTTGGGTGTTTGTCTGCCCTGTCTACAGTTACAGGTTCTATTTGTTATTTCATCCTATAAGTAGTTAAATGATTTTCTGCATTTGTAGATTTAGTATTTACAGTTAATGGCATACAGAAGTAACTGTTTCAATTTCTGACCTAGGTATGATTTTGTATAATGATGGTTAAGTAAATGAGATGATTGATTAAATATCTTCTCTGCATTTTTCCCATACTGTTTTCTGTATAGTACTCTAGTACAGAGAAGTAGAATTAAGATAGATGAATGATGGGCAGAATGCCAAGTGAATGATTAGACTAAAACTGTGGTGTTTCTTTTAAATCTGCAATATCAATTATATATGTCTAAACTCAGAATATAGAAGAGCATATCATAAAACAGATATTGTAGCATTTGCTTTACTTAGTAACAAAAGTAAACATTTCATCTAAGCACAGAACTAGGGTTTTTAATTATCACTATCTATTTTCCTTTATGAAAGCTAATGCTATGCATTCTATTATTATTCTTTCCAACAGTAAGATGTTATAATTCCACTTATTTCAGGCATCCTCATTCCTAAAAATTTAACAGCTGCAATTTAAATATTTTTTTTGCACAGATTTTCTACTCAGTACATATAACGCTAAATAGATACTTATCATTCGCAAATAATAGCATCATTGTATATTACTATTTAATTTCAGTATCCATATCTCATATTTTGATTTAGTTATCAACTACAGTTATTAAATTCAAACACTTTCAACATAGGCAGACCCCAACTCTTTTTCACTTATTATTTAGCATTCTCTTGTAATACGTTAGACATAGGATCGAAACCCTTAACAGGGAAACTCATCATTTACAATATCATGACAGGTTCATAACTGGTTCGACGGTCAAACCCTTAAACAACTTACATCAACCTTTCGAGTTATAAACACAAGTAAGTAAAAAACCTCACTCTTCAGAAGTAAAGACTTTTTAGTTACGATTTATTTACATAGTTTTTAACCAAAACAAGAAAACGTATTTAGCATCCTTAACAACTCTTTGGCCAAACCCTTATATTCGAAATAGCTACTCGGATATTATCAGTTTCCAAACAGATTATAGATACATGTTCATTATCGAAAAATACAGTCGCAAAAATAGTTAGAATTGGCTCTCAGCCAATATCAAAACTGACAAACATTAACACCTTTTACACAGAGCATTGTTTCAGACACAGTATAAAAACCACAGGTTTAACCCTTCATCTTTATCCAAAAGTCGAGGGTTAAGATCCTGATAAACATGTAATACCTTTCATTATACAGTAAAACCGTAGAATACATTTTGAGGGTAGGCCGAGGATTTCATCCTCCCTACATTGCTTACAAAATGGAAGCATTGCAACATCAACGACATCCTCGAAAAATTGAAAGCTTCGACCATTTCAAACACAACCAACAGGTTTTCAAGAGAATCCACAAGGGAAACCACCGAGATTTACCACTACACGCAGTAGTTCCCACCTAAACTGGAGCATAGAGCCCTGTGAGTGATAGCACCTGCAAATATTTCAAGGGTGGTTAAACTTAAGTACAAATCTTACAACATTGTAGAAGATTGCATATAAACTGAAAAAAAAAAAACTACAGAAGAGACATTACCTTCACATTAAAAAGAAAACGAAGGTCGAATCCAACAGCGTCTACAACAGGCTTGAAAACCCAGAGTCGCATACAACTTGTTGAGTGTAGATATTATACCCAGAGTAACTAGTTTGATTTTTTTTAAACACTGTAAACTACCAACCCTTCTCTAAAGATCGTGATATTGAAGCTAGGGAAGGAGCATTCAAAGAACTCATTTCAAAATCCAAACCCCTCGGCAACCAGCGTGATAATTCCTGAGCTTTCTGAATATCAAAAATAAAATAGAAAACTTCCACACCTGAGCTCGGCTCTTACACTACCATCTTGTAAAAGTAATCATTCTCAGGTCACGGGTTCAAATCATTGGAGAAACTCTCAAAAACCTACTATCAAACCCTAAGTATTCACAAGTCAGTCAGCCTCTCCCCAGAACCACTCTCTACACAATGAATTCCAAAGGAAAACAATAACTATGAGGTTTTGGTGGAAGTTTAGGGTTAAGTCCCAAAGCCAGAGAAAAAATGTAGGATCAACGGTGGAGATTACGTATCACAACACCACGTATTTCCAAGCAACCACCTTATGTATGACTTCATTTATAACCATCGACACCGTGGAGGCCAGCTCAGATCATTTTCAAACTAAAACGCATACAGCTAGACCACGTTTGTTGTTTCATCATGATGCCTTCATGAGCTAAGTACCACGATGGCAGCCACTGAGAATTTCCAGTGAGCTGTAATGTCCCCACCTGCTGACCACTGCTAGGCAAGGAACATACTACCAATCGATGGGGCTCTTTAATCAAAATTCGGCCCACTCATTTCATTAAAAGAAATAAGATATGAATGTGCAGATGCAACACAAGAAAATTATGCACAGCGGAAACAACAACATTCACACACTCTTCATATGCATTCACATATCAATAATCAGTCATTAATTAAACATTGCAGGAGTAATTACATAGGCTGAAACACTTATCTCCATTGCAATTGCCCCAAGCAACTAGCTATGTCGCTGCAACGTTCCACCCAGCCATAGGCTCTTCGACAGCTTATACTGAGTCCATCCGAAGGCCACCCCCGAGCTGGGCATGATTCTCACAAGGAAAAAGGGGACATTCACGCTCCCACACAGTCCATTAACCAATTCGTTTTAGCCAAGCCAGTCCAACTGGGTTTATCAAGCTACAATTGAACCCTGGAGGCTTACACTCAAACTCAAGCCATGGATACCCATACCCAACACACTTTTCATTCACACAGTAAACACAAACAGGGGCAGGGATACTCATTTTAAACAATGGGAATTACAAATAAAATGGCCATGGGTTTTTCCCAGAAACGTTCCCAACAAAAACGGATTGTGGGATGAGGCAAACAACCCCCAGGAGGAAATACGATTTCCTTCCCCAATATCTTCGCCTTCAGCAGCCCAGAACGGTCTCTATTGGACCCCCATTCGTTTTCCCCTCTTCCCCACTGGTATACCACACAAAAATACGCCCTTCTCTGTTGGGGAAATGAAGAAAACGTTTTTCCACATACCTGGAAAACGCCCCGGTAGTTCTGAACTCGTGAGGGAGGAAGATTGGTCATGGATTATGGCTTAGGGAGCAATTTCGTGGCTCTCTTCTTGCCCAAAAAGACCCACACGTTTTTCCATGAAGGGTGGCTTCCCCATACCCGATTTTGGACAGCCATACCTTCCCATTCCCAAGGCAATAACTTCCCCAACCAACTCTTGGGAGAAATCAATGGTTGGGTACAAAAGTCAACATGGGTAGTTGAGGGTTTGATGGGTTCCCTCATTGACACTTGGCTTGACTCTATTGGCTCAAGGGTTTGAATGTTTTCCCTCCCAATTCCTTGTGAAATCATGCCCCATCTCTTTGTTGCATTGCATAGCTAGTTGTGGGTATTTTTATTAAAATGCATATTACATGATATTTGAATTTCCAATGTGCATTGCTAGCACGCAACCCGTATGCATCACTAAATCGATGGCGGGGCCTTGGCTTTGAGCTCCTCACCATGATTTCACAACAATATTACATCATTTATAATGTAAATGCCATGGGGCCAAACTGGGGACATTACATGAGCTGGTAGATAGGAGTAATAAATGCCAAGTTAGTTCACTGATGCCTTCCAGCACATATCCACTTCAACATTAATGACCATGTCCTTATCTTACGTTGACACAAAGATTGATTGTAACCCTGTCACATTATATATATATGTTAATATAAGTTATACCTTAGTGTTCAACCAATTAGGTATCAAGTGTATGTTTAAAGGCTCACAATGACACTTATAGTTTCCTATTGTTGGTACATAGGACCCATGCATAAACTCTTGGCATATAGTTAAATGATATAGGAAAAGCATGGAAATAACATATAGTTTGCATGTTGTGAAATATTACATAGATTGCATATAGCTAAATGCTATAGGATTTGCATATAATTCTTATGCTATGAGATTTGCATATAGTTTACACTATATAGTTTACCCTACTTGAATAACCATGTAATTTACATATAGTGTACATATTATAGTAATACAAAAACATCGTGCATTTAGCCTATGTTTTGTAAGTCACATTACTCCTGTGCCAAACATTAGTAGTGCATGATATCCTGCATCAAAGCTTTGACACTCTATTTTCATCATTTAAATGTTAAACAAATGAGACATCTGAGTTGTTTATTTATAAAAACAAAGTATGGACGGATCGCTGTATTAGTGCCTTAGAAATTTATATGCAGAACCCTTGAAGGCTAACTGAAAGTACTCTTTAAATTATGTTTGTATTATTTGAACTGGTGTGCCACCTTACCTGTATCTACGGAAGGGAAAGTCCAAATGCTTTAGCATAAATGCTAAGTAAGCCTCAGGGTACCCTTAGGACCCCTTCCATCATCAAAAGAAGAACAACAGTTAGCACTTATAAACATTATATTGTTTGAACATTGATACAAGTAATATAAATCATAGCTGCGATGAGAAGAATATCCATTGGCATCTTAATGTAGACTTCGATTTCATTTCATAATAAGACGATAAACAGTACACTGTATGATAGTCACAAACTTTTATTACAACATGACAACATAGAAGCATTTATTATAATTCCGCACAGTTAATTTATGCATTAAAATCTACGTTCAAAAGTTTTCAATTTTTGTGAAATTTTGGGATGTTACATGTGGTATCAGAGCTCATGTTCGAACTCTCGGCCTTAAAAGGTCCAAAGAACACGCAACAAAAAAGTTTTATGACAACAAAAATATTACTAATTCAAGTTAAATTATTTTGTTATACAGAAAATTGTTTTCTAAATTACAGGTATGGAAGGATCAGATGAACATATGGAGGACAGATTTAGACCAAACAGTCATACCAACAATAGCACTGGATAGAATTATGAAGAAGAAGTCCATGATGAATTGAATGACAATTCATCAGAAGTGTTATGTGCATTTTAGGAGTTAAAAGCATAAATAAGATCTGTTAAATAGGATAATGAGAGAATTCTGAAGGCACAAGAGGAACTGAACCAAGTATTGTTCGATCAGTGCCCAACTGATAAACAGGATAGAAGGGTTGAAAATACCTCCAAGATTTAAGACTTACCTCATCAGAGCAAGGGTAAGAAAGTGAAAACTGATGATGAGAATAACAGTTCAACATCATCAGCAGCTTCCATTGAGATACGTAAAAAGAAACGTAATTATTCAAGTGATAGCAGTGAAGGGGATTACAAACCAAAAAGAAAAATCCATAAACAGTATGAGCAGATTTCTGGGGAGTTCAAGAAGATCAAACCCCCAACCTTCAATGGTGAAACTGAGAAAGGAGAGACAGCTGAAGCATGGATGTCCGACATGAAGAAATACTTTCAAATTTATGATTATTCAGAATCATTGAAAGAAAAGATGGCCATATACAACCTGATCGGGAAGGCATACATTTGGTGGCAGGACATCAAAAGAGTGAAGGGAATCAAGGACAAGGATGTGAATTGGAGCACTTTTAAATGGTACTTCAAGAAGAAGTTCCTATCTGAACAATATTACGAAGAAATGTCCAAGGAATTTTATGATTTAAGACTGGGAACCATGAATATGAAAGATTTGAACAACAAATTTTGGAATTTGCTAAGGTACGTTCCATACCTTGTGGAGGAGAAACCAAAGATTCAGAGGTTTCTAAGTTGTCTACCTTTCAAAATCAAGGACATAATAGAGTATGACAATCCAAAGACCTTACAAGAAGCCATGAGGAAAGCAACTTTCTTCTATGACCAGAACCGGAAAAGAGAAGGGATATATAACTAGAAAAATAATAAACCCAAACACTTTGAGCTGAAGAAGAAGAATTTCAGGTTCAATGGAAATTCTGGTTTTCAAAGTAAAAACTTTCCAAATTGAAATTTCCAAGGAAACAGTCCGAGAAATAATCAAGCGTAGAATTTTACAACTCCTAGAAATACACCCAATGTTACTAGAACTAATGAACAGAGGACACCTATAAAATGTTTTGAGTGTCAAGGTCCTCATTATACTTCAAATTGTCCCAATAAGAAGCGGACAACCAATAATATTCACTCCATATAAGATGAACCTACTGTGGGAGACTTCACAAGAGAGATGCTCAGAATTAATGCAGCTCTAGACAACAGGCAAGTGGAGCATCAAGTCTCTATGGTAGAGATTGAAGGTATTCTAAAAAACCACCCTGTTTCTAGTTTGATTGATCCAAGTGCTAGCCTGAGTTATATATCTCCAAATATTGTAGAAAATTTTAATCTAAAAACAGAAAAAATTAATAAATCTTGGTTAGTTAGACTAGCAACAGGAACAAAAAGAAAAGTGTCTGATTTTGTTGAAAGTTGTGTTTTATCTATGAATCAGTTAAAGACACGAACCAAGATAAATATTTTACCTTTGGATCCTATGACATCTTAATTGGAATGGACTGGTTAGATGCACATCATGTTATTTTGAATTGTTATGAGAAAATTTTTACCTGTCTAAATGATGAAGGATAAATAGTAGAAGTAAAAGGTATTCCTAGAAAGACATCACTTAGACATATTTCAACTATGCAAGTAAAAAGAGTAGTTAGAAAAGGTTGTAAGATGTTTGCAATGAATGTAGTAGATGAGGAGTCAATTACAAAAGAGGACAAACTGAAACTAGAAGATATACCTGTCCTAAAAGAATTCCTGTATGTTTTTCCAGAAGAGATTCCAAAATTACCTCCAAAGAGGGATCTATATTTTACCATTGAGCTGATACCGAGTGCGGTACCGAACTCCAAAGCTCCATATAGGATGAACATATTGGAATTAAATGAGTTAAAATCACAGTTGAAGGAGCTGATTGATAAAAACTATATAAGACCCAGCGTGTCTCCTTGGGGAGCACCTCTTATTTTTGTTAAGAAGAAGGATGGCACTTTAAGGCTTTGCATAGATTATCGCCAATTGAACAAGATGACAATCAAGAATCAATATCCGTTGCCCCGCATCGACGATCTTTTTGATCAGCTGCGTGGAGCAATGATATTTTTGAAGATTGATTTAAGGTCGGGATATCATCAAGTTCATGTGAAGGATGAGGATATTTTTAAAACAACCTTTAGAACTCGTTATGGACATTATGAGTTCGTGGTCATGCCATTTGGGTTGACTAATGCCCCGATAGTATTTATGTGTTTAATGAATAATATTCTACACAAGTATTTGGATAAGTTTGTCATTGTATTCATAGATGACATTCGAGTATATTCTAAAAGTAAGGAAGAACATGACGAACATCTGCGTGTTATTTTACAAGTTCTGAGAGATCATCAGTTATATGCTAAGTTTAGTAAGTGTGACTTTTACAAGAATAAGATTCAGTATTTAGGTCACATAATCTCCAAGGAATGAATTTCGGTTGATCCCGATAAGATAAATCCATTAATGAATGGTCGGTTCCTAAGAATGTGTCGGACATACGATCATTTATGGAGATTACAGGATATTATAGAAAATTCATAGAAGGTTTTTCGAAGATTGCAAACCCCATAACCTCCTTATAGAAGAAGGGGAAGAAGTTTGTATGGGATCAAAAGTGTGCAGACAGTTTTAAGAAGTTGAAGGAATTACTAACTACAACACCTATTCTGATAATTGTAGATCCTAATAGATATTTTATAGTATGCACTGACGCATGTAATGACGGACTCGGTGGAGTCCTAACACAAGAGGGACATGATGTTGCATATGAGTCTCGAAAGATGAAAATACATGAGAAAAATTATTCTACATATGATCTGAAATTATTAGCAGTAATACACGCCTTAAAAATGTGGCGTCACCATCTTATTGGCAGAAAATTTACTTTGATGACAGATAATATGGGGCTGAAGTATTTACTAAATCAAACGAACTTGAATGCTAGACAAGCTAGATAGCTAACCTTTCTAAGTGAATATGATTTTGAAATTCAGCATATAAAGGGTAAAGAGAACAAGGTTGATGATGCTTTAAGTCGTAATGCAAAGTTAAATTTTCTTTCAGCCATCAGTACATACACAACAAATTTAGAAAATCGGATTTTTGAAGGTGTAGCTAGGGTTTTACCCCTAGCTTGTGCCAATGAGCACCTACTAAGGAGAATGGACTCCTTAGTAGCAGTTCAGTACATTAAACTAATTATGCAAAAACAAAAAATTAAATTATTTCTAAGACAAGCATGAAGCATAAACACCAAAATGAAAGAATGACTTTGTATTGATGTTACCTTGAGTGTCAAGGTTGGTGAAGCCCTTTGCAGTGTCCAAGAGGATGCTCCAAGCTTCTGAATGCTCCTTCTCCTTCTCCAATGTTGGGGATGGGCCAAAGGTGGCTCTCAAGGTGAAAATAGTCCAAAGGTGAACTAGGGTTTCGAGAGAGATTTTGGCAGAGTAAGGGTGCTTGTGATTGTGGATATGGAATAAGGGATCTCCATCACCTATTTATAGTTTTTTGGTGGTGGAGTGCTGACCCATGGTTTTAGGAAACACATGGTTTTAGGCAGCTGTATAGGGTTTTTTCCTCCTTTTCCTCATTATTTTATATTTTTTATTCCCTTTTTAGGGGATTTTTGCTATTTGTGGAGGAAAAGGGGGTTTTTTAGCCTTTTTTAGGCTATTTTGATGGTTTTGTGGCCTTTTGGAGGCATTTTAGGCCTTTTGGAGGCATTTTAATGGGATTTTTCGGGATTTTAATGGAAATATGGTAGGAAAATGGACAAATGAGCCATATAATGTGGTAAATGAGCTAGTGAGCACTTTTTGGGTGTTAACAGATTGCCCCCTGATGTGCGAGGGCAGGAGCTCATCGTATGGCCGATGGACATCATAAGTCATGAATGGTTTCCTGGGATGTGGAGAGAAGAGAAGAAACAAACTGGAGCCCGGAACAACGATCCCGAACAACTGCAAGAACTAAAAGTACATAACCTCAATAAAGGATGAGGAATCATCTGATCATATGGACGAGGCGGGCATTCCCATGCTCGTATCAGGATATAACATAACAATAACAATGAGGTCCAAAAAATGGGGACCTGAAATATACATGACCTCAAATACTGACTGAGGAATAATCTCAATATATGGACGAGGCGGGCATACCCATGCTCGTATCAAGATACATGAACAGAACTGTGAGGCCCGAAAAAGGGGACCTGAAAGATACATAGCCACTGTGTACATCATAAGGGTCCAGAGGGGACACAAAATCTGGGACATACTGCTGAGCTGACCATGTCTGTGCTGAAAAACTGATACACTGGAATAATCAGCAGTGCTACTGAGTGTGGTACCAAAGGAACTGATGAGCTGCTGGATCATAGTGACTGGGGTCAAACTCTCCATGGTACACTGAACTGGAACTGATCGGGAACTGAAACTGGGTACTCAAGGAAGCATGAAACTGGATGGCTTCCGAATACAAACGCCAACGCAGCCCGGACATCCACGGGAACATATAACTGGGCGTTCCGAAGTGACTCACCAATGTGCTAGAGTCGGGGGAAATCTGGGGTCTTCGACAAAAAACTGATGGAATATAATCCTACGCGATCCTCAACGATGCGATCAAGGTGCTGAAGTCGAGCATGTGAGGAACAACCACTCGGAGAGGCAATGATGTCTCCTCTCAGAATGATCCGTAGGCACTTACCACAGATGGTGATAAGTCCAAGGCGTAGGGACCTCTGGGCCTATCCTCTGGAATAGAGGAGCTGTCGTCGACAGAGGGAGACCTGCTCCTATCAAGGTAATGATGTTTCCTTGACAGGAGCGCGAGGTAGAGAACCGAAATGTGGTAGTACTGATGGCAGGACTGATCAACTGTGGGGGGACAACTGGGCAAGTAGAGTGGGTGGACTCAAACTTCCTTTGTTCAGAGTATGATAATGGGAATGATCTGGCAGCATGTGAAACTGACTAAGGGGAAAGGGATCATAGCTGTAATGGATCTGGGAGGATAACTGGTTGAGGGAGACTCAAGCTGGTGTAAAATGGCAGGAGACTGCAGAATACTCTGAACAAAGGCGACCTGATTGGGGGTGCTGCCGAGATGATAGATCAAAGTGCCAGGAGGCACGGGAGGGTACTTCTTCATGGGTTAAGGAACTAGAAGAAGTGGGTGGATAAAATGATACTGTCGTGTGGATTTTACGAGCCCAGGACAGTTCATGCTCGTGGTTGCTTTCAATTTTAAGGAGTCTGAAAGCGATAAGAAGACTCTGAGGTAGTGGAATGGTACTGTCGTGTGGATTTTACGAGCCCAGGACAGTGCATGCTCGTGGTTGCTTTCAATTTTAGAGAGTCTGAAAGCAAGTAAGAAGACTCCAGGGGGTTGCTTTTTCGTAGATTTAGTCTCCAAGGCCCAAAGAAGCATAAAAGGATGCAATGAAGAACTCTTCTAGCCGGTGTGGCTAGAGTATTCCTTTTTCGTAATTAGTCTACCAGGTCCGGAAAAGGGTTAAACTTATACCAGATAGACGCCCTTTCAGGTACTTTAACGAGCATGAAAGGAAGCAAGATTGCTCGGCGATCTTTTCATTCTTTTAGGAGTCAGAAAAGAGCTTAACGGAAACTCCCTAAGTGCCTTTTTCGTAAAGGACTTGTCCGGCCCGAAAAAGGGATAAAATTATACCGGACAAAAGGAATGGCCAGGCAAGGAGGAAGTGTTCAATCAAGGTTTAGTAATGATGACCAAAAACGAGGGTAGGTGGGAACACTGATGGACCTCCTTGCGGGGTAGATGAGATGGTGGCAAAATAACGAGATATTTGCAGTATGACAGGAGTGAATGGCTCATGTAAAAATGTGGAACAATCCGATAGCGACCGATGTGGTACGCGAACCGAGGCAGCAAGGTGTTGGGACACAATGTTGAAATTGTACCAAGTGAGAGCGAGAAATGATCTCAAGCGTCATCACGAGCTCGGAAAAATGAATCCGGCGATATAAAGGATGTCAAAAACAGGTGACGGCCGATGGGGCACGCAAACCGAGGTGACGGGGGCATTTTGAAAAATGCCCGGAAAAACTGAAGGTGAGAGCGAGAAATGATCTCAAGCATCATCACCAGCTCGGAAAACTGAATCCGATGATATAAAACATGTGAAAAACGGGTAACGGCCGATGTGGCACACAAACCGAGGTGACGGGGGCATTTTGAAAAATGCCCGGAAAATCTGGAGGGCGAGAGCGAGAAATGATCTCAAGCATCATCACCAGCTCGGAAAAATGAATCCGGCAGTGCAAATGGTGCGAAAAACGGAGGTCATAAGGACTCCGGAATGGTCAAAGGAAAGAACTATGCGTATCAAATCAAATCTACAAGTGATATGTGACCTCAAAAATGGTTGAGATCACAAATGCGAAAAAGTGAGCAGGGTTAATGACCTGCCCCCATGCTATGTGCATGGGGTTTGTGATTGTGGATCACATATGTGTTGGTTTGAACAATGGGTTCATCGATGTGCTGAGATAGATGTGATGGGGAAGGTTCAAAATGATTGATCATGCCCCCTATCCCAGGGTCAAGGGAATCTATTATGCCCCTTGACTCAGAGGTGTCAAGGTGGTGCTCTATGATGGCAAGGTCTAGACCGGACATCTCTGTATAGGACCAGGCAAAGACATCACGGAATTCTTTGAAAAGGTGTGTGTAGTCCTCAATCTCTTGTTTACTGCAGAATGCTCCTAAAGTAATGAGTTCAGGGGCACGACCTGGAGCAGCAATATCGACTTGAATGACAGGTGAGATGTTGGCCATGTTACCTTCCTCGAAGGCATCAGGAGCAGGAATAGGGTCCTTGAACCAGTCAACCTTAGTGGGGAGGAAGTCTTTGGATTCGACCGCGTATTGGGTAGCGGTGCTAGAGGAAGACGCTTCTGGGATGAAATAGGAACGGTGGTGCATGTCATCCCAGGGATAATCCGGGACAGTAAGGGCCTCAAGAATCTCCTCATCAGTACGGAAAGTCTGCGTCGTCAAATCGGTTGACGAGGGGGTAGTGGAAGTGTTGGTTGAAGAGATCATGTAGATGATATTAACCTCTTCAGAAGGGGGAGAGACCGGGGGGTAGATCTCCTCAATGGTAGGTGGTGCCGTCTCAAGGTCCAGATTGTTCATCTCATAGAGAGCCGCTCTGTAATCCGGGAGATCGGGACAATGATGTGAATAGTGCCCGTAAATACCGCAGATGGCGCAGGAGTGGTTGGTACGTAGGGACTTATCTTTAGGCTTAGGAGTAGGGTTGAGTTCGACAGTTGGGATATTCGGATCGTCATCGAGCATTTGCATGTGCTTCTGCAATGCGGGTAACTGTGGGCATTGGTGGGTCGCATGGCCCAACTCGTCACACAGCGAGCATTTGGGAGGAGCACGAAACACTGGAGGGTTCTTGACTGTCTTGGGAGGTGGGACAGCAGTGTAAGGTTGTGGACCTCTGCCCCCAGTGGGTTGAGGAGGAGGAGGAGGTGTCGTGGAGGACGAAGCGGTAGAGACACCGGGAGGTGGCCGAGTGGTAGTAGCCATGGGTTGCACCGGCTGGAGGACGACATCTGGTGTCGGCGGGCGAACGGGAGGCGAAAGATACCATACAGGTAATCCCAAGGTTAACCCAGGGAGGCTAAGGGTAGCCATGACCGGGGCGCTTACTACTCCCGATGGAGGGACTAGGAAGGGGATCGTATGGATCGGTGTAACACCAATGTGGCTAGGTACCAATGGTGGTTTAGGCAACAAGGATGGTTGACTGTTAGGTGGTAGGATGTCGTGGGACAAGGTACATAAGTCAGACATTTCGGGCGTAGATGACGGCGGAGGAATGGATTGAAAGGTGGAGGTCATCGGCGCGTCTGAGTAGACTCCAGGCCCCGTAGAGGAAACAAACGAGGTGGTGGCAGGAGAAACAAGTTGTTCAACCATGGGGAGAACATTTTCCGGTGCCGCCGGAGCACTGGGATCATAGTAGGTGAGCTGGTCAATCTTAACCACGCGTCCTTCGTGGGGGAACATCATGGTGCGAAAGACAGAAGAGGCAACTGCCCACATGGCATACATGTAGCTGCGGCCAAGTAGAAGGTTGTAATCCAATTGGGCATTGATTACCTCTATGTCAATAAGAACTGTTTTACCACCTAACTGGACTGGAACGTTGGGTAGAAGGCCTTGGGGCTGGGCCGAACGACCGTCGTAGGCACGTAACGCAGTGGTGGACTGCTGGAGAGGAGGGGATCCTAGCTTCTGCCATACAAATGTAGACATAACGCATGTGGAAGCACCCTCATCGATGATGCACCGATGGATAACAAGATTCCTAACGGAGACTGTAACTTGGAAGGCTAAGCTGGAAGGTAGGCGTGGTTCAGACTGGTCTAAATCAAATGCCATCAAATGCGAATCAGTTGGGTCAATCCCCCCGATGGCGGAAAGTAAAGTCTTGCGCTGGGAAGGGCAGTTTTTCAAGACTTCCAACGCAGACATGGCTGCGGGAGATTGGGCTAGGTCGTCTACGATGTTGTAGTTTGACGCAGCGCGCGCGTTAGGGTTATTGTTGATTCGGCGAAGTGGGAAACGAGGTGCTTTCGCAGCGCCGTCTATGGGGGGCGGAGGTATACGTAACGCCTGATCGGTGGGATGAGCGTTAGTAGGTTTATCCGTGGGAGTGGCTTCAGAGGTGGAGCCATATTGGTTCCGACGGGTCTGTAGGTTGACGTCAGCAGATGACATCATCAGTAAGTGGTGGGTACCTGAGTCGAACATGGGTTGATCAGGTGCAGCGTAGGTGATCTGTTGTTGTTGGGCCGCATTGGCTTGATGGGGAGCCAACGGCTGAGTGTTCACTACGCCTTGGGTTGGTAATGGGTTTTGCAGCACCAAAGGGGGTTGCTGAGGTTGGGGGGGGTTGGGCGGTGCTTGGGGAGCCGCATGCCCTTGGCGATGGGCCTCGTCAACCCAAAGCTGCCGAGCTCGCTCCAAGTGCGGGCAAGCATGGGTGTAATGTCCATAGACTCCGCAAATAGAACAAGGGTGGTTTGTTCGCAGATTGGGGTTTTTGGCCTGCTTGGGCGGGCGATCAGGGTTTTGATTAGCGGGGGCCGCATTGTTATTGTCAGGGGGATTAGCCGGTTGACCAGCTTGGTCTGCAGGTTGGTTGTTTCCCCGATTACGGCCCTTGCCGCGGTTCTGTTGGCCCTGATTACGTTGGTTATTCTGGTTTTGCTGCGGGTTATGTTGGGCGTAAACTTGCCCTTGGGCAGCAGGTGGATTTTGAGGTTGCGCAGGTGCAGGAGCAGGCTGCGGAGGATGATATGTAGGTTGAGGCTGAGCAGGTGCAGCAACTTGAGGGGGTTGCTGATAGGACTGCGGAGCAGGTTGTGGATGTGCCGCAGGGGCTGCCTGTGGCGGATAATAAGCTGGTGGGGCTTGTGAAGGCGCAGGAGCCGGGGCAGTCTGCTGATGGTAATAAGGCTGAGGGGCGACTGGAGGAGCATAAGCAGGAGTCGCATACCCAAAGCACTGAGGTGGACACGAAGGTCCATGGGAATGGTGATGTGTCATGGGAGCATATGAGTTGGTTGCTCCAGACTGGGAGGTAGCCCTCGACAGGTCGGGGCCAGGGGTAGGTCGTGCTATAGAAAATGGTTGGGGATGCGAAGAAACACGGCCAATGATACCATCTGCAGCGTGGGATGCCCCCGGCGCATCATGATGGGAGGACTCGCCGCGAGGGGCGTCAGGTATAATGGTATAAAGGTAACCCGACTGGGCGTAAATGAGGTCGAACTGCTGTGCCTTAAGGATGGCCTCTTCTTCAGACTGGGGTCTTTCTGAAGCTACATCCTTAGCGATGACAGGAAGCAGGGACTTGAGGAACCAATCGAGGAAGATACGGTCATCTAGTTTAATCTTGCATAAGCTACGGCGTCTACGCCACTCATGGATGTGGTCCGTGATATGGGTAGCCGTGTTTTGTCTACAAGATAGAAGGATCTCAACGCCCGCGTCATAGCGGACTGGCAACTGGAAGAACTGCAGGAAGGTCGAGGCCAGGGAAGAAAAGGTGGCATGGGTCCCATGAGGCTGCTCAATATACCACTTGGCTGCAGAGCCAGTGAAGGTGCGCTGTAAGAGACGGAGGCGAACAGAGTCGTCCACAATGGAGTTAGAGGAACACCATAGGTGGAAAGACATGATGTGGTTCTGTGGGTCCTCACCGGCCTTACCCTCGAACTTAGGGATGTCAGAGGGGAGCTTGGTAGGCATATGAGGCCATGTAGGGTCGTGTCGAATAGGATCGTTGGTCAATCTGGCCAGGTCAGGTAGGTTGAGGCTAGCCATGAATGGCAAACTGGAAGAAGGGTGTGACACAGTAGTGCTTTGGACCAAGTTGGGGCCAGTGCCCCCAAGTGGAGGGACAAGATGTGAGGTGGTGCCCCCAAGTGGGGGAACTGAGGTAGTGGAGGATGGTCCAGCACCACCATTGGTAGTGTGAGCCACTGATGTAGTGGGGATAGGGATTCCCGCTGCGGGAATTGGTACCGTGAGGGGAACGGTAGATGGGGGCCCCATGGAGGGCATACCCAAAACAGGTGTAGTAACTGTTGTTGTGGTGGATGTGCCACCAATGGTCCCTATGACAAATGGAGTGGAAGTCGTGCCAGCCATGGGGCTAGTAGGGGCAGTATAAATAGGGTTCTCAGACTCTGTCTCAGAATCGGAGGTAAAGTAAGGTGCGTCACTTTCTGGTGACGGAGACCTACGTCACTGACGAGTGGAGTCAAGTGACAAGGCTCTAGATCTGTGATGGGTGGTATCAACGGATGATGATCGGAATCTATGACGAGTGGTGTCAAGAGAACCGTGCTGTGGGGGCTCGCCCCTGAGGCGCCGAGAATGTCTCGGGGACTCAATGGTGACAGATGGTGTCTAATCTCTGTGGGTTGAGGTGAGTATAAACAGCTCAAAAAAGGCCTAATGCAACCGAGTGTGCAGAAGGAGAGCTAAAAAGCAAGGCACTCAGGCCAACAACCAACTCAAAACACCCACTGCAGCAGCTGTGCTACAATAGGTGGAGTAACAACAAAGATGGTCAGAATACCAACAAGCAGCAGGTTTCCTAAAAAGAAAAAATGGTGGACTCACTAGACCAAAGGGAGGTAAAGGAGCATGCAAACACCTAACTAAAAGTATTCTGACTCAACTAAACATATCCTCTGCAAGGTGATGAAATCCAAGTCAGACAATATGAGTAGGAAAGCCAAGTGGCTATGATATCCCCCTACCGGGAGGGACACCGGGTAGTCAATTCTAGAAGAATGGCAACTAAGATACCCCGTTCATGACACGTCCAGAAAGGTGAATCTGCCGTTTAGTTCGTTGACCGCAATACCCCTATACAGGGATATCCCGCGAACCGCGAAAGGTAGCCCTTCGGTTACTGAATGGAGTGCGGTATTCCACTCAGGCCTCCGGAACCAGTCTCCCGACTTCAACCCTCCTAAGGGAGAGGCCCTCTGACAAACTGGTCGTGACCGTGCCAAAAAGTACTAGGGGATTTTGGTTCCCTATTTGGACAACAACTATGTCTCAAGTGAAAGTGACCGAGGGGTGTTATTGGAAGCCTATCCCCCCGAACCTACCTAACTACAATGATTCTTTTGTGTTCCCCAAGTGGGGTAAGAATGTTGGTTCAATTAGGTACTTTTTAAGGCTCACTTGATTTATGTGACAGAGTGTGTGCTCGTGAGGTGATGAACCCAGAAATAGAAGTGCCACAAGGGGGGCAACTTCCAATCTATCAATAATACTGAAATTGAAAGTTTAACTTGCAAAATTTTCTGAATTTAAAATACGGAAATTTGTAAAATGAAATCTGTAAAAGGAACAGAAATTATGTTGCAGAAGGGCTGTAAGGTAGTGAGGCTACAGGTGGGACAGAAGGCTGTTCAGATGCAGAAAATATTGCAGCAAAAGGGGCTGGGCTCAAAACAGGAAAAGAGCAGAAAACAGACCGCGGGTCTGTGGCGAATCAGAACAGGCCGACCGCGGGTTTGAGGGAAACAGCGGCGGTCAGGTCGCGGCTATCGGGCCAACAGTTGCAGTCGGGACGCAGGAAACAGGGGAAAAGAAACAGTCGGGTCGCGGCTATAAGGCTAACACGCGCAGTCGGGACGCCCGAAAGAGGCAGAAAGCCGCAGTCGGGACGCGTGAAAGAGGCCGACAGGCGCAGTCAGATCGCGGCAAACAGGCTGATTAGCCACGGTCGGATCGCAGGTAACAGACTTGAATCCGTCGGCAGAGCGTCGGAAGCAGTCTGAGAGCCACGGTCGGATCGCGGGTAAAGGCCTGAAAGGCGCGGTCGGGACGCGACTGTAGAGGGAAAAAGACGCGGTATGCGGCGGCCGAAAGGGACAGCCGAAAGGAAAAAATTTAAAAAACGGAAACCAGAAATTCGAAAACTAGGGGAGTCGCCAAAACTGTAGCTAGGGTTTTACCCCTAGCTTGTGCCAATGAGCACCTACTAAGGAGAATGGACTCCTTAGTAGCAGTTCAGTACATTAAACTAATTATGCAAAAACAAAAAATTAAATTATTTCTAAGACAAGCATGAAGCATAAACACCAAAATGAAAGAATGACTTTGTATTGATGTTACCTTGAGTGTCAAGGTTGGTGAAGCCCTTTGCAGTGTCCAAGAGGATGCTCCAAGCTTCTGAATGCTCCTTCTCCTTCTCCAATGTTGGGATGGGCCAAAGGTGGCTCTCAAGGTGAAAATAGTCCAAAGGTGAACTAGGGTTTCGAGAGAGATTTTGGCAGAGTAAGGGTGCTTGTGATTGTGGATATGGAATAAGGGATCTCCATCACCTATTTATAGTTTTTTGGTGGTGGAGTGCTGACCCATGGTTTTAGGAAACACATGGTTTTAGGCAGCTGTATAGGGTTTTTTCCTCCTTTTCCTCATTATTTTATATTTTTTATTCCCTTTTTAGGGGATTTTTGCTATTTTTGGAGGAAAAGGGGGTTTTTTAGCCTTTTTTAGGCTATTTTGATGGTTTTGTGGCCTTTTGGAGGCATTTTAGGCCTTTTGGAGGCATTTTAATGGGATTTTTCGGGATTTTAATGGAAATATGGTAGGAAAATGGACAAATGAGCCATATAATGTGGTAAATGAGCTAGTGAGCACTTTTTGGGTGTTAACAGAAGGGATTAAAACGGATGAAAAGTATAGAAATTTACATGAAAAGACAGCATAAAGTAATTCTAAAAATTCTATGGCAGATTTTAGGTTAAAAGAAAATGGATTGCTGCTGTACAAGGACAAATTATATGTGCCCAACGTACCAAAGATAAAAATTATGATTTTAAATGAGGTGCACAAAAGTCATTATTCTGGTCATCCAAGTTATCAGAAAACCATAACTATGTTGCGGAAAGATTATTATTGGCCTAGGATGAAGGATGAAGTAGAAGAATATATAGCTAAATGCATTGATTGTCAAAGAGTAAAGGTTGAACATTAGCTTCAAGCTGGACTGTTACAGCTATTACCTATACCTAGTTGGAAATGGAGATCATAAGCATAGATTTTATTACCGACTACCCAAGAATAAAAAACAAAATGATTCCATCATGGTGGTAGTGGATAAACTCAGCAAGGCAACACATTTTATACCAGTAAAAACTACTTATAAGGCTTCAGATATTGCAGAAATTTTCATGAAACAGATTTTTCGATTACATGGAGTACCAAAAGTGATAGTTTCAGACCGTGATTCTAAGTTTACTGGAAACTTCTGGAGATCTTTGTTTAAAGGGTTGAATACAACCTTAAACTTCAGCACAGCATTTCATCCACAAAAAGATGGACAGACGGAAAGAGTAAATCAGATATTGGAAGACATGCTAAGGATGTATGTTAAGTACCAGCCTGGTAAGTGGGAGGACTACTTGCATTTAGCAGAGTTTGCATATAACAACCATTACCATGCATCATCCAGGATTAGCCCTTTTGAAATTATTTATAGTAGGAAATGTAATACACCAGTTTCTTGGAATGACCCAGTTAATAGAGTTATTTTAGGACCTCAATTGTTGAAGGAAATAGAAGTAACCATGAAACAGGTACAAAGAAATCTTAAAGCTGCCCAAGATAGGAAAAAGATTCAAGCAGATCTTAAGAGGACTCATAAAGAGTTCCAGGTTGGTGAGCTTGTTTTCATTAAGGTAATACCGAAGAAGAGCTCATTAAAATTGGGATGTTGTGCCAAGATGGCACCCAGGTATTGTGGTCATTTCGAAATTTCGCCAAGGGTTGGACCTGTGGCATACCAACTAGATTTGCCACCAAATCAAAGAATACATAATGTTTTTCATATTTCAGTTTTAAATAAATATGTACACGATGCTACTCATGTTGTAAATTGGAATGATGTACAGGTGGAACAAGACGGCGATTTTCAGGTGGAACCGGATTGTATCCTCGAAAGGAGGGAAACTCTACGCCGGAATCGCACCATTGGGCAAGTAAAGTTGCAATGGAAGCACCTTAGCCCAGAAGAGTCAACTTGGGAGTTGGAGAGTAATATGCGGGTAGCGTACCCAGATCTGTTTCAAGAACACTCAGAAAATGAATAAACAACATTGAGGACGATGTTGAGACTTAAGGGGGGGTGTATGTCACCTACCCAAATTTTGAGACTATTTATTTTATTGCAAAAACATTATGTTAAATTATAATTACAAAGTTTTGTAATTATGACCAAATCTGGTCAGGGATGATTGTAATGACATATTATTATTATTTAATAAATTAAAACATTGTGTCTTCTCTTTATGCACTTATCTCTTTGGCTAGTTACCGAAGGCAATTTAGTCCATACAGTCGATAATGGAGTGGCCTCAATCCCGCGGGACCAGACAAACACCAAGGGAACTATTGAATGATTGTTCACTGACCCACTATGAGGAATGGAAAGCTGTTAGAAGGCACGGGACAAGTGTCAGCATTTGCACTCCACCACTAGATGTTGGTTATGGGACAAATACCCCTAAATTTCTAGCATTATCCCCCAAGTGGGTGGAACAGAGTTGTTAGCTCATTAATGACCAGGTTAACCACTAAAAAGGCCTAGGCAGCCTAGAGAAGGCGATTCAAATTAAGCAGGGAGCTCCATAATTATTTTCTGCAGAAATAATTCCTCAAGTGTATCAAGTGATCATGGAGAGATTCGAATAGGGAGGCTAAGTGGAAGTGCATTGTGAGTCTGTTGAATTGATTTTGAGAATGAAACCAGAGGTGCTGGTGCAGGTCTCTTTGACTGCTAAGTCTATATGACTGAATGATCTACATTGTTAATGCAAGTTGATGACCTAAAGCTTCTACAGATTCTTCTTCCTAGTGGTTCAGTGAATAGGCTCGGGGGTCCTAAGGCAAGTAATTTGGTTGTCTTCAGGAGTAGGTTGGGTGGAACAACCTCCTTGGGTGTTTGTCTTCCCTGTCTACAGTTACAGGTTCTATTTGTTATTTCATCCTATAAGTAATTAAATGATTTTCTGCATTTGTAGATTTAGTATTTACAGTTAATGGCATACAGAAGTAACTGTTTCAATTTCAGACCTAGGTATGATTTTGTATAATGATGGTTAAGTAAATGAGATGATTGATTTAATATCTTCTCTGCATTTTTCCCATACTGTTTTCTGTATAGTACTCTAGTACAGAGAAGTAGAATTAAGATAGATGAATGATGGTCAGAATGCCAAGTGAATGATTAGACTAACACTGTGGTGTTTCTTTTAAATCTGCAATATCAATTATATATGTCTAAACTCATAATATAGACAGCATATCATAAAACATATACTTTAGCATTTTCTTTAGTTAGTAACAAAAGTAAACATTTCATCTCTGCACAGAACTAGGGTTTTCAATTATCACTATCTATTTTCCTTTATGAAACCAAATGTTATGCATTCTATTATTATTCTTTCCAACAGTAAGGTGTTATAATTCCACTTATTTCAGGCATCCTCATTCCTAAAAATTTAACAGCTGCAATTTAAATATTATTTTTACACAGAGTTGCTACTCAGTACATATAACGCTAAATAGATACTTATCATTCGCAAATAATAGCATCAGTGTATATTACTATTTCCTTTCAATATCCATATCTCATATTTTGATTTAGTTATCAACTACAGTTATTAAATTCAAACACTTTCATCATAGGAAGAACCCCAACTCTTTTTCACTTATTATTTAGCATTCTCTTGTAATATGTTAGACATAGGATCGAAACCCTTAACATGGACACAAATTAGTTACAATATCGTGACAGGTTCACAACTGGTTCAATGGTCAAACCCTTAAACAACTTACATCAACCTTTCAATTTATAAATACAAGTAAGTTAAAAACCTCAATATTCAAAAGTAAAGACTTTTTAGTTACGATTTCTTTGCATAGTTTTTAACCAAAACAAGAAAATGTATTTAGCATCCTTAACAACTCTTTGGCCAAACCCTTATATTCGAAATAGCAACTCAGATATTATCAGTTTCCAAATAGATTATAGATATATGTTCATTATCGAAAAATACAGTCGCAAAAATATTTAGAATTGGCTCTCATCCAATATTAAAACTAACGAACATTGACACCTTTTACATAGAGAATTGTTTCAGACACAGTATAAAAACCACAGGTCGAACCCTTCATCTTTATCCAAAATTCGAGGGTTAAGACCATGATAAACATGTAATACCTTTCATTATATAGTAAAATCGTAGAATACATTTTGAGGGTAGGTCGAGGATTTCATCCTCCCTAGGTTGCTTACATCATGGAATCATTGTAACATCAACGACATCTTCGGAAAATCAAAAGCTCCGACCATTTCAAACACAACCAACAGGTTGCCAAGAGAATCCAGAAGGGAAACCACCGAGACTTACCACTACACGTAGTAGTTCCCACCTAAACTGGAGTGTAGAGCCCTGTGAGTGATACCACCTGCAAATATTTCAAGGGTGGTTAAACTTAAGTACAAATCTTACAACATTGTAGACGATTGCATATAAACGAAAAAAAAAAAAACTACAGAAGAGACATTACCTTCACATTAAAAAGAAAACGAAGGCCAAATCCAACAGCATCTGTAACAGGCTTGAAAACCCAGAGTCACATACAACTTGTTGAGTGCAGATATTATACCCACAGTAACTGGTTCGATTTTTTTTTAAACACTGTAAACTACCAACCCTTCCCTACAGATCATGATATTGAAACCAGGGAAGGAGCATTCAAAGAACTCATCTCAAAATCCAAACCATTCGACAACCAGCGTGATCATTCTTGAGCTTTCTAAATATCAAAAACAAAACAAAAAACTTCCACACCTGAGCTCAGCTCTTACACTATCATCTTGTAACAGTAATCACTCTCAGGTCACGGGTTCAAATCACTGGAGAAACTCTCAAAAACCTGCTATCAAACCCTAAGTATTCGCAGGCTGATCGGCCTCTACCTAGAACCACTCTCGACACAATGAATGCCAAAGGAAAACAATAACTATGAGGTTTTGGTGGAAGTTTAGGGTTAAGTCCCAAAGCCCGAGAACAAATGTAAGATTAACGGTGGAGATTACGTATCACAACACCACGTATTTCCAAGCAACCACCTTATCTATGACTTCATTGATAACCATCGCCACCGTGGAGACTAACTCGGATCATTTTCAAACTAAAATGCATACAGCTAGACCACGTTTGTTGTTTCATCATGATGCCTTCATGAGCTAAGTACCACGATGGCAGCCACTGAGAATTTCCTCCGAGCTGGTAGATAGGAGTAATAAATGCCAAGTTGGTTCACTAACGCTTGCCAGCACATTTCCACTTCAACATTAATGACCATGTCCTTATCTTACGTTGACACTAAGATTGATTGTAACCCTGTCACATTATATATATATATATATATATGTTAATATAAGTTATACCTTAGTGTTGAACCAATTAGGTATCAAGTTTATGTTTAAAGGCTCACGATGACACTTATAGTTTCCTATTGTTGGTAGATAGGACCCATGCATAAAATCTTGGCATATAGTTAAATGATATAGGAAAAGCATGGAAATAACATATAGTTTGCATGTTGTGAAATATTACATAGATTGCATATAGTTAAATGCTATAGGATTTGCATATAATTCTTATGCTATGATATTTGCATATAGTTTACACTATATAGTTCACACTACTTGAATAACCATGTAATTTACATATATTGTACATATTATAGTAATACAAAAATATCGTGCATTTAGCCTATGTTTTGTAAGTCACATTACTCCTGGGCCAAACATTAGTAGTGCATGATATCCTACATCAAAGCTTTGACACTCTATTTTCATCATTTAAATGTTAAACAAAGGAGACACCTGAGTTGTTTAGCTATAAAAACAAACTATAGACGGATCATTGTATTAGTACCTTAGAAATTTATATGCAAAACCCTCGAAGGCTAACTGAAAGTACTCTTTAAATTATGTTTTTATTATTTGAACTGGTGTGCCACCTTACCTATATATGCGGAAGGGAAAGTCCAAATGCTTTAGCATAAATGCCAAGTAAGCCTTAGGGTATCCTTAGGACCCCTTCCATCATCAAAAGAAGAACAATAGTTAGCACTTATAAACATTATATTGTTTGAACATTGATACAAGTAATATAAATCATAGCTACGATGAGAAGAATATCCATTGGCATCTTAATGTAGACTTCGATTTCATTTCATAATAAGACGATAAATAGTACACCATATGATAGTCACAAACTTTTATTACATCATGACAACATAGAAGCATTTATTATAATTCCGCACAATTAATTTATGCATTAAAAGCTACGTTCAAAAGTTTTCAATTTTTGTGAAATTTTGGGATGTTACACACCAACTTGGATGGGAATCTTTCACCCTCGAAATTGGCTAAGGCAATAAACTAGTCATCCACTAGCTCTCTCTTCACAAATGCAATTCTTCTCAAATGATCAAAATCTCTTCTCTTAGTTTTGTTAGAAAAACAGGATCACAGAGCAATAACAATAAACAGAAATGCAAATATAATCACACATACACATTACAAGAGAAACACAGATATATCGTAGTTCACCCAACTTGAGCTACATCCACACTGAAGTTTCCAGTCCTTATTATTATTTCATCCAGCAAAGTGAAGGGATACAACCTGCAGCACAACCGCTGCACTTCCTCTTCACTGTCTCACAGTCTCTCTACTGATCTCAGAGATCTTTACAATGCATAAAACCTAATACATCAACCCTAGCCGTATTACAATGTATTTCTTTTATAAGGGAAATACAATGGGAAAATACCACGGTATACGCAAAACCATGGGCCCGCAAAACAGCTGGCGAAAACAGCCCCAAAATATTTTCTCGGGGGCGTTTCCCCCAAACCCCTAAAAATGTAAAATGGGTGTAAAGTCCTCTGGGGTGCACGGTTGAAACAATATCATGTATGAGACTGGAAGATATGGCTCCACAACAAACAATCTCCCACTTTGAGACTGATCACAGCAACTCCACCATTGCTACACTTGCTGGACTTGGACTTGGCAAATCTCTCCTCTTCACCTTCATGCTAGAAGGCCAACTGAAACCGAGCAAGTACTCAGTTTCTCTTTGGTCACTACCTTTGTGAACATGTCTGCATGATTCTGGCTAGTATGTATCTTTTCCAGCTTCAATAGTTCATCTTCCAGAACAGAGTGTATGAAATGGTACTTGAGCTATATATTTTTAGTCCTGGAATGGAATGCTGAGTTCTTAACAAGATGAATTGCAATCTGGATGTCACTATACAACCTGCTATCCTTCTTCTTCTTACCCAATTCCTCCATAAACCTTTGCAACCAAATCATCTCTTTACTAGGCTCTGTAACAGCAACATACTATGTTATGTTGTTGAAAGTGCAACAACCTTGTGCAGTTTCGAAATCCAACTTACTGTTGTTCCACTTACAGTAAACACATACCCTGTGGTGCTCCTCCTGCTATCCTTATCACCTGCCATATCTACATCAACATATCCCTGTAGAACAGTGTCTGAACCTCCAAAACATAATTCCTGAGTGGTAGTACCTCTCAAATACCTGAGAATCCACTGTACTTCCTTTCAATGTTCTTTATCTGGATTGTTCATATATCTGCTCACAACTCCCACTGCTTGTGCAATATCTGGTCTTGTGCACACCATGGCATACATCACGCTGCCAACTACTGATTGATAGGGAATCTTGGACATGTAATGTGTCTCTTCCTGTGTCTTGGGACACATTTCTTTACTTAGACTGAAATGGCTAGCCAAAGGTGTACTTACTAGTTTTGCATTCTGCATTTTGAACCTCTCCAACATCGTTTGTATGTACTCACTATGAGACAATGTCAATTTGTGATTTTTCCTGTCTCTCGTTATTCTCATACCAAGGATTTGCTTTGTAGCACCCAAATCCTTCATCGCAAATGAATTAACTAGCTTCCTTTTTAGTACATTTATATCCTGCATGTTAGACCCTGCAACAAGCATGTCATGCACATACAATAACAAGATAATATATCTTTCATTGTCTAGTTTCTTGAAATAAACATATTGGTCAGAATGACATTGTAACATCCTGATATTTTCATAAAATTTATAAAAAAATTAAATCGCCATAAAAAGCTAATATTGTAAAATGCGGAAATAATAATATTCAATAATCAACAATTAATAAAAGTGTCGCTTGGTAGTAACAATTTAATGGTTGTGTCTTTGTGTCTTCTGATGGCGTAATGAAAATCAATTAATGATTATGTTCTTATTTAAATGCTGGAATGATTGAAAATTTGGATGCATTGGAAAATAGAATTCTTTTGACGAGCGCTGACAGTTTAACTTTTCTGGATGATGATGAAAGGGGTCCCACGAGGTGCCCCGAGGCTTAATTAGCTACTCTGCTAAAGCATTGCACCCGTCCTTCATGCGCAGATTCGCAAGTAAGAGATAGCGATGAAAGTTAGAGTGTTTAATAACCGTGATATAAATTGAAACTACTTATGAATTTCGATGCTACAGGTATGGTCTCCTTCCAATTCTGTAAGATGAACCTGTCTATCTCAAAGACTGCAGATATCGTCTATCTTAGGGTGTGTTTGTTATGAATGTTTCAATTAAGTGTTGATGACTTTACGTATGGTCATTCCATAAATGCCTTGCGGTTGTTAAGTAATTCTTTTTATAAATGTTGACGGTGACAGGTTCAGGACAAGGGCTCATGGTCTTAAGTCATACTATGGAAGGAGTGGTAAGTTGGTTCTAAACTCTATTACCTGGGTAGTTAAAATGGTGATGCATTAAACGTTAATACCCTACCATGCAATGTGTGTGATGGGTGCTTGGGTGGAAACCATACACTAGCGGTGTATTTATATAACTTATGGTGTGGACAAGTTTTATGAGCTCTACAATAATCCCTATAGTGAACTTTATAATAGACTTTATGTGATGGACGGAGTCAATCCATGCCCTATGATTGCTCGCGACCTTAGTGGATAATCATATGCTATGAGTGTGGTTTGAAATTGATTATATGGAATCATATAAGACCTTGTTATATGCTATTGGGAACGTTATACATTGATAATATTTACATGTTAATGCTATTAACGTTGATTCGTATGGATTGGCAGGTGGAATGATGGCCCTGCAAAATCTTGCATACGAATCGAGGGTGTATTAAATGAATAGGTTTGCAATTAAATTACCTGGCCACCGTGTTAAGGACAGTGTTACGTGCACGTCTATGTGGATGTTTCGGCGTGTGATAAGGTTTGGCAATTACTGAGTTGTGACGGGCCTCCTGCCCTGGTGTCAACTGAAATGGCAACTCCGTGGCTTGGGAGGTAGATGAGCAATTTAATGCTACTCATGCCACCCTCCAACATGGCTTAAAGAAAGTGGATCTCCGCCGTTGATCGTTGTGTATTGGGATGAGATGAACCTTAGCGTAACTTATGGATTCTTGTAACATTTCTTGGTCATTGTTCGGTGGTAGGGTTTGGGAGGTGAGGCCAACCGGCCGAGAGGCACTTAGGGTTTTGCTATTTTTCTAGCCTCCCTCAGGCTCGATATTGAGACCGGCAACAACCTTTGGTCTGTGATTAGTTGTTATCCATGGAATCCAAGTCTATAAATGATTTGTGTAGCAATCTATAGGCGAGATGAGTGCATCAATTGTGGAGTTGCAGTAGCTTGCATGTCTGGGGTTTTTAATGAAGTTGTAAGTTTTTCGGGAGGTATCCCTCGTCGTGGTCTTCAAACTAAGTGCTTCTCCTTCACAGTGGATGGATGATGGCTTCGTCGACTCTCTGTCACGACTCAGGTATTGTAACGTTGCAAGGGTTTTCATATTATTCTTTGTTGCATGCATTTCTACCTCATGATCCGATGCTTAACTTATTGTATGGATGTTGGAAGGTAACCCTCGGCGAATCAACATGGTGCCGGAATAGTTGAAGGGGAAAATAACAAAGTGAACCCACCAGTAATATTTGGTGTTATCCCTCCTTAGTGGTTCTCCTGGAATCGAACTTGATGAGAAAGTGTTGGTAGCATGCCTTCGCGGTAATGGCTTTTGTCTCGCCTGCAGCATTTGGGAAATGTTACAGTTTTAAGTTTTGTTGATAGTGTAGGTGATGTAAATGTTTTAAAATATATGGCTGGCCATTCCTGGGCTCGGCGAGTTTGGTGGGATTGAACCCTCGTGTTTGCAAAGAGTTTTACAACTTTACATTTTATGTCTTATCGTTTTGGGTACTTCTGGGTTGATGAAAAAGAGATACATCGACTGTAATTTTGTTTCGGTATTTGCTGTGTGTATAAAAAGCATGGGGTTTCGAATGGAACCTTTGGCAAAGGAATGTGGTAACTGTAGGGTACAACCATTGTTAATTTAAATGGAAACGATAATATTTCAGGGTTTAATGGCTATGTTTGGTGATTTGAACTTCGCGTTTTGTATCTGTATTCTAAAAGCCTGTTTAAGATATTTAGGGTTTTCATGTCTACGTATGGTGTTTTTGATCTCCTCATTCTTGAACTCAAATCCAAGGACCGAAAGGCATGTTTAAGTTATTTAATTAAATAGTGGCTATAAGCCAATAATAAAAGGGTATTGGTTTTTGTTTGAATACAACCGTGATAATGCTAAACCCTAGCCCGTCGATGTTTAATGAAGTCTGCAAGTCTGTAATGATGTTTAAAGGAACAAGAACAATAACTCTTGATTCTACAGTGAGATTGTCTATGGTAATGAAACCTTGATTTGGTAGTTGTTAAATGTTGTAAATAATAATGTAATGAGAACATGTTGACCCCAGTTTGGGTGTAGAGATACTGTAATTTAATCTATCAATTTAATAATGCTATGTTTGTCCTATCTTTTAATAACTTGGTATTCTGTGATGTAAATTCTATCACATGCAAATGATAATTCAGAAAAAGAGAAAATAACAGTGCAATCGTCAGTTAATTTGATTGCTTATGAATATAACAGTTTTTCTATTCTAACTATATATTCCTGTATTCGTCCAATTTGGACCTCTGATGAAAGGATAAAATAACACAGTAGCTTTCTTTCTTTCTGTACACAATAATACAGTGAAGACAATATTTTATATAAGATCAATCAGATTCTAAAAACAATAAGAAGATAGAAAAATGGGAATATGGTTAAACAGAATGCATGGTATTGTTTTCTTTGAAGTAATTAGTAAAGATCAGTGACCTTAGTTGTTAACATAATGTTCACCTTTATAAATAAGAAAAGAACCTATTACTATGACTAGTTTCTGGTAGGTTATTCAGCATACAGATTTGAACAGTAAAAACATTGCATGCAAGGATCTAATCTACAGATGCTAAAATATAAGATGCCTGATAAACATAATTTTGTGCATGGGTGGTCTTTGGTTTAGATATTTAGATGCATGCTAGGTTTCACTTTTAGCTGGGAAGATTTAATGCTACCTCTCTGTACTGGAGTACGATGCATCTCCATGCATGGGGAAAAATGCAGAGGAGTCATTTTATCAGTTCAGCAAATCTAAATTTATTAGGATCTAACAATTTACTACTCTTGATCATTAAATAACAATACTAAGCCATTTTCTGAGAGCATTCATGTGATTGAGAAAGAAAACACAAAAGAATAGAACCTGAGTGTAATGGGAGGAACAAATCACCCAAGAATCATGTTCCACCCAACCTGCTCCTAAGCAGCCAAGCTATCTGCGTTAGGACCCCCGAGCCTATCCACTGATCCACCAGGAGGAAGAAGGTTTTGTAGCTTAGGACTTCTACTTGCAGCAGCAAGAAAATATATATATATATATATATATATATATATATATATATATATATATATATATATATATATATATATATATATATATATATATATATATATATATATATATTCAGCCTTACAGGCTTAGTAATCAATGGGACCAGCACCAGCACCTCTGGTCTGTCCTTCTCATAACATTTGCAGACTTATACTTGCACTTTCCACAACCTCCCCAATTCGAATCTCTCAGCCAGCACCTGATGAGCATGAGGAATGTTTCTGCAGAAAACATTGTAAGAGCTCCCTGCTCAATTTGAATTGCCCTTTATAGGCTGCCTAGGTCTTTTTGTAATTAACTGGTCATTAGTGAGTTGCCTACTCACCTCCCTCCACCTGGAGGGGGAAATGCCACAAAATTAGGGGGAGTTGTCCCATACCAACAGCTAATGGTAGAGTGAAAATGCTTCCATTTGTCCAATTCCTTCCAGCAGCTTCCATTCCTCCTAGTGGGCCAGTGGACACTCTTGTAAAAGCTTTCTTGAGTGTTTGTCTCCCATTTTCATTTATTAAATAATAATAATGAGTCATTACATTCATTTTTTTGACCTACTTGGTCATAATTACAAACTTGTAATTATAATTTAACACAAAGTATTTTTGAAAAAGGATAATAGTAGGAAATAATTATTCTCAAAATTGGGTAGGTGACATACACCCCCCCTTAAGCGTCAACATCGTCCTCGATGTTGCTTTATTCACTCCTTGAGTGTTCCTGGAACAAAGTTGGGTATGCAGCCCGCATACTACTCTCCAACTCCCAGGTAGCCTCTGCTAAGCTATAGTGCTTCCATTTCACTTTTACTTGGCCAACCGTGTGGTTCCGGGGTAGATTTTCTTTCCTTGCGATAATACAGTCTGGTTCCACCGGAAAATCACCGCCTTGTTCCACCTGAACATTATTCCAATTTACAACATGAGTAGGATCATGCACATATTTCTTTAAAAATGAAATGTGAAAAACATTATGGACTTTGAGGTTTGAAGGTAGGTCTAATTGATATGCCATAGGTCCAAACCTAGACAAGATTTCGAAAGGACCACAATACCTGGGTACCAGTTTGGCACAGCTCTCTAATTTTAAGGAACTCTTTTATGACCTTACCTTAAGAAAAACATGTTCACCAACCTGGAACTCTATATGATTTCTTTTAAGGTCTGCTTGGCTTTTCTGTCTATCCTGGGCAACTTTAAGATTCCCTTGTACTTGCTTCACGATTAGTTCTAATTCCTGCAACAATTCGGGCCCTAAGGTGACCCTGCTAACTAGATCACTCCATGACACCGGTGTGTTACACTTTCTTCCGTAAAGGATCTCAAATGGGATAAGTTTGGTTGAATCATGGTAGTGATTATTATACACAAACTCTGCTAAATGCAAGTAGTCTTCCCACTTGCCAGGCTGATCCTTAACATACATTCTGAGCATATCTTCCAATATCCGGTTCACCCTTTCAGTCTGTCCGTCTATTTGCAGATGGAACGCAATGCTGAAATTTAAGGTGGTGTTTAACCCCTTGAACAAAGACCTCCAAAAATTACCTGTGAACTTCAAATATCGGTCTGAAACTACTACCTTGGGTATGCCATGTAGTCAGAAAACCTGCTTCATAAAAATTTATGCGATATCAGGGGCTTTATGGGTAGTTTTGACAGGGATAAAATGGGCTGCCTTGCTAAGTTTGTCTACTACCACCATGATGGAGTTGTGTTGTTTTTTATTCTTTGGTAACCCATTGATGAAATCTATACTTATGACTTCCCATTTCCAGCTGGGTATAGGCAAGGGCTGCAGCAATCCAGCAGGATGTTGATGTTCCACCTTCATTTTTTGACAGTCAAAACACTTAGCTATATACTCCACTACTTCATTCTTCATCTTGGGCCAGTAGTACTCCTTCCTTAGCATTGTGATGGTTTTCTGGTAACCTGGGTGGCAAGAATAGTGGCTTTTGTGCATCTCATCCAAAATCAAAATTTTTACTGCTAGTACGTTTGGTATGTACAATCTATTTTTGTACAACAGTAAGCCATTTTCCTTCAAACTGAAATCTGTTACAGAATTTTCAGAGTTGTTTTCTGTTGTCCTTTCCTGTAATTTTCTGTATTCCTCATCCTCCTTAATTCCTTCAAAAATCTATTCCTCCAAATTTGTTGCGTATGTGCTGATGGCTGAAACAAAATGTATCCTTGCATTACAACTTAATGCGTCGGCTACTTTATTCTCCTTCCCCTTAATGTGCTGAATTTCAAAATCGTACTCACTCAGAAAAGTTATCCATCTAGCTTGCCTGGCATTCAAATTTGTTTGATCTAAAAAATATTTCAGCCCCATATTATCCGTCATCAAGGTAAATTTTCTGTCGATAAGGTGGTGACGCCACATTTTTAAGGCATGAATCACTGCTAGCAATTCTAGGTCGTAGGTGGAATAGTTCTTCTCATGTATTTTCAGTTTTCTTGATTTGTATGTTACAGCATGTCCCACCTGCGTTAGGACTCCTCCCAGTCCATCATTGCACACGTCTGTGCATACTACAAAATCTTTATTAGGATTTGCAATCCTCAAAATAGGCGCTGAAGTCAGTAATTCTTTCAACTTTGCAAAACTATCCGCACACTTTTGGTCCCAGACAAACTTCTTTCCCTTTTTCTACAGCGACGTTATGGGGTTTGCAATCCTGGAAAACCCTTCAATGAATTTTCTGTAATAGCCAGTGATGCCCATAAATGATTGCACATATGTCACATCTTTAGGAACCGGCCATTCATTAATGGCCTTTATCTTGGCGGGGTCAACCGCAATCCCTTCCTCAGAGATTATGTGTCCCAACTACTAAATCTTGTCTTTGTAAAAATCACATTTGCTGAACTTTGCATAGAACTGGTGCTCCCTCGGAACTTGCAAAATGATACGTAGATGTTCATCATGCTCTTCCTTGTTCTTAGAATATACCAAAATGTCATCGATAAACACAACTGCAAACTTATCTAAGTACTTGTGCAGAATTTTGTTCATTAAATACATAAACACAGCAGGTGCATTAGTTAATCCAAACGGCATGACAATGAACCCACAGTGTCCATAACGAGTTCTAAAGGCTATTTTGAAGATGTCTTCATCCTTCACACGGACCTGATGATATCCTGATCGTAAATCGATCTTTGAGAACACTTTTGCTCCGCGTAGCTGGTCAAAAAGATCGTCAATGCGGGGCAGCGGGTACCTATTATTGATCGTCATTTTATTCAGTTGACGATAATCTATACAAAGTCTTAGGGTACCATCCTTCTTCTTAACAAAAATGACCGGTGCTCCCCAAGGGAACACGCTGGGCCTTATATATTTTTTATCGATCAGCTCCTTCGGCTAAGATTTTAACTCATTCAGCTCCAGTATATTCATCCAGTATGGAGCTTTAGAACTTGGTACAGCACCAGGTATTAATTCAATAGTAAAATCCAGGTCCCTTTTGGGAGGTAAATCTGGGATCTCTTTAGGAAAAATATCTTGGAAATCCTACAAGATAGGTATGTCTTCCATTTTCAGTTTGTCCTCCTTAGTACTTATCTCATCATGCACCGCATTCACAGCAAACATCTGACACCCTTTTCTGATTGCCCTTTTTACTCGCATGGCTGAAATCTGCCGAACGGATGTTTTTCTAGGGATGCATTTTACCTCTGTTGTCTTTCCTTCATCATCCAGGCAAATGAAGCTTTTTTCATAACAATTCAGAATGACCTGATGGGTTTCTAACCAATCCATACCGATTAGGATGTCATATGACCCTAATGGTAGAATATTTAGCTTAACCTACGTTGTTAGTTGATTCATAGATAAAGCACAATTTTCCACAAAATCATAAACCTTCCTTTTTGTTCCTACCGCTAATCTAACTAACTAGAATTTATCGAATTTCTCTGTTTTCAAATCAAATCTTTCTACAACTAGTGATATATAACTTAGACTAGCACCGAGGTCAATTAAAATAGAAACTGGGTGGTTTTTTAGCATACCTTCGACCTCCACCATTGAGACTTGGTGTTCTACTTGTTGGTTGTCTAATGCTGCACTAATTATGGGTACTTCTCTTGCCACATCTCCTACATTAGCTTCAGACTGTATGGAGTGAATATGGTTGGCCGTCCGTTTCCTGAGGGGACAGTCTGAGGAATAATGGGGCCCTTGGCACTCAAAGCATTTTATAGGTGGCTTCTGTTCATTGGTCCTGGCAACATTGGGGACATTTCTGGGTGCTGTAAATTTCTGCTGCTGATTATTTATGTTCTGCTGAAATTTTTTATTCTGAAAATTTCTCTTCTGGAAACTAGAATTGCCGCCATATCTAAAATTCTTCTTTTTATGTTCAAAGTTACTGGGTTTTGGGTTTTTCCAGCTAGGTACCCCTTCTCTCTTCTTATTCTGGTCAAAGCAAAAAGTGGATTTCCTCATGGCTTCCTCTAGGGTCTTAGGGTTATCGTACTCTATCATGTCCTTAATGTGGAAAGGTAGACAACTTAGGTACCTCTGGACCTTCGATTTTTCTTCCATCATGTACAGCACATATCTTAGCAGACTTAAAAACTTGTTGTTCAGTTCTTTCATATTCATCATTCCCAGTTTCATCTCATAAAATTCTTTGTATTTTTCTTCATAATACTGCTCAGATAAGAATTTATTCTTGAAGTGTCTTTTAAAAGTACTCCAACTCACATCTCCGTCTTTAATACCTTTTACCCTTTTAAGGTCTTGCCACCAAATATCTGCCTTCCCGGTCAAGTTATAAATTGCCATCTTCGCCTTTAAGGATTCTGAATAGTCGTAGATCTGAAAATAATTTTTCATGTCGGACAACCATGCTTCTGCTGTCTCTCCTTTTTCTGTCTCGCCATTGAAAGTTGGGGGTTTGATTTTCTTGAATTCACTAGATATCTGTTCGTATTGTTTATTCCTTTTTCTTTTTGGCTTACAGTCTCCTTCACTGCTGTCACTAGAGTAGTTATGCTTCTTTTTACGTGGTTGTTTGGCATCTCTTGATGACATTGAGTTGTTATTTTCTTCGGCTATTTCTGTTTGTTTGTTCTTGCCTTCCTGGGATAGCTCTTTAGTTTCAGAAGTATGTTCCAAGTTTTGTTCATATTTCGGATATTGGTCGAACAGTGCTTGCTTCAACTCTTTCTGTGTCCTCGGGATTCTTTCATTGTCCTGTTTTACTGACTGGATCTCTGCTTTTAATTCATGAAAAGCACGCAATAATTCTGATGAATCATTACCCTGATTGCCCCGGAATTGTTGTTCCATACTTGGGTTGTTTGGCGGAAATCTGCCTCTTATGTGTTCAGTTGATCCTTCCATATTTGTAAATCAAAGAAAATTTTCTGTATAGGACAAAATAATTTAAACTTGAGTTAGTGAAAATTTTCAAAGTCATAAATTTTTTGTTTACGTGTTTCTTGGACCGTCTTTAGGCCTAGAGTTTGAACATGAGCTCTGATACCACATGTAACATCCCGATATTTTCATAAAAAAAAATTTTAAAAAAATCGCCATAAAAAGCTAATATTGTAAAATGCGGAAATAATAATATTCAATAATCAGCAATTAATAAAATTTTCGCTTGGTAGGAACAATGTAATGGTTGTGTCTTTGTGTCTTCTGATGGCGTAATGAAAATCAATTAATGATTATGTTCTTATTTAAATGCTGGAATGATTGAAAATTTGGATGCATTGGAAAACAGAATTCTTTTGACGAGCGCTGACAGTTTAACGTTTCTGGATGATGATGAAAGGGGTCCCACAAGGTGCCCCAAGGCTTACTTAGCTACTCCGCTAAAGCATTGCACTCGTCCTTCATGCGCAGATTTGCAGGTAAGAGATAGTGATGAAAATCAGAGTGTTTAATAACCGTGATATAAATTGAAACTGCTTATGAATTTCGATGCTACAGGTATGGTCTCCTTCCAATTCTGTAAGATGAACCTATCTATCTCAAAGACTGCAGATATCGTCTATCTCAGGGTGTGTTTGTTATGAATGTTTCCGTTAAGTGTTGATGACTTTACGTATGGTCATTCCATAAATGCCTTGCGGCTATTAAGTAATTCTTTTTATAAATGTTGACTGTGACAGGTTCAGGACAAGGGCTCATGGTCTTAAGTCATACTATGGAAGGAGTGATAAGTTGGTTCTAAACTCTATTACCTGGGTAGTTAAAATGGTGATGCATTAAACATTAATACCCTACCATGCAATGTGTGCAATAGGTCCTTGGGTGGAAACCATACCCTAGTGGTGTATTTATATAACTTATGGTGTGGACAAGTTTTATGAGCTCTACAATAATCCCTATAGTGAACTTTATAATAGACTTTATGTGATGGGGGGAGTCAATCCATTCCCTATGATTGCTCGCGACCTTAGTGGATAATCATATGCTATGAGTGTGGTTCGAAATTGATTATATGGAATCATATAAGACCTTGTTATATGCTATTGGGAACGTTATACATTGATAATATTTACATGTTAATGCTATTAACGTTGATTCGTATGGATTGGCAGGTGGAATGATGGCCCTACAAAAGCCTGCGTATGAATCGAGGGTGTATTAAATGATTAGGTTTGCAATTAAATTACCTGGCCACTGTGTTAAGGATAGTGTTACATGCACGTCTATGTGGATGTTTCAGCGTGTGATAAGGTTTGGCAGTTACTTATTTGTGACGGGCCTCCTGCCTTGGTGTCAACTGAAATGGAAACTCCGTGGCTTGGGAGGTAGATGAGCAATTTAATGCTACTCCTACCACCCTCCAACGTGGCTTAAAGAAAGTGGATCTCCGTCATTGATCGTTGTGTATTGGGATGAGCTAAACCCTAGTGTAACTTATGGATTCTTGTAACGTTTCTTGGTCATTGTTTGGTGGTAGGGTTTGGGAGGTGAGGTCAACCGGTCGAGAGGCACTTAGGGTTTTGTTGTTTTTCTAGCCTCCCTCGGGCTCGATCATGAGACCGACAACAACCTTTGGTCTGTGAGTAGTTGTTATCCATGGAAGCCAAGTCTAGAAACGATTTGTGTAGCAATCTACAGGTGGGATGAGTGCATCATTTGTGGCGTTGCAGTAGCTTGCAAGTTTGGGGTTTTTAATGAAGTTGTAAGTTTTTCGGGAGGTATCCCTCGTCGTGGTCTTCGAACTGAGTGCTTCTCCTTCGCAGTGGATGGATGTTGGCTTCGTCAACTCTCTGTCATGACTCAGGTATTGTAACGTTGCAAGGGTTTTCATATTATTCTTTGTTGCATGCATTTCTACCTCATGATCTGATGCTTAACTTATTGTATGGTTGTTGGCATGTAACCCTCGGCAGATCAACAGGGTGCCTAAATAGTTGAAGGGGAAAATAACTAAGCGAACCCACCGGTAAGCTCCGATGGTATCCCTCCTTAGTGGTTCTCCTGGAATCAGACTTGATGAGCAAGTGTTGGTAGCATGCCTTTGCGGCAGTGGCTTTTGTCTCGCCTGCAGCATTTGGGAAATGTTACAAAGTTTTGTTGATAGTGTAGGTGATGTAAATGTTTTAAAATTTATGGCTGGCCATTCCTGGGCTCGGCGAGTTTGGTGGGGTTGAACCCTCGTGTTTGCAAAGAGTCTTACAGCTTTAAGTTTTATGTATTATCATTTTGGGTACTTCTGGGTTGATGAAAAAGAGATACATTGACTGTAATTTTGTTTCGGTATTTGCTGTGTGTATAAAAAGCATGGGGTTTCGAATGGAACCTTCAGCAAAGGAATGTGGCAACTATAGGGTATAACCAATGTTAATTTAAATGGAAACGATAATATTTCAGGGTTTAATGGCTATGTTTGATGATTTGAACTTCTCGTTTTGTATCTGTATTCTAAAAGCTTGTTTAAGATATTTAGGGTTTTCATGTCTACGTATGGTGTTTTTGATCTCCTCATTCTTGAACTCAGTTCCAAGGACCGAAAGGCATGTTTAAGTTATTTAATTAAATAGTGGCTACAAGCCGATAATAAAAGGGTATTGGTTTTTGTTTGAATACAACCGTGATAATGCTAAACCCTAGCATGTCGATGTTTAATGAAGTATGCAGGTCTGTAATGATGTTTAAAGGAACAAGAACAATAACTCTTGATTCTACAGTGAGATTGTCTATGGTAATGAAACCTTGATTTGGTAGTTGTTAAATGTTGTAAATAATAATGTAATGAGAACATGTTGACCCCAGTTTGGGTGTAGAGATATTGTAATTTAATCTGTCAATTTAATAATGCTATGTTTGTCCTAGCTTTTAATAACTTGGCATTCTGTGATGTAAATTCTATCACATGCAAATGATAATTCAGAAAAAAGAGAAAATAATAGTGCAATCGTCAGTTAATTCGATTGCTTATGAATATAACAGTTTTTCTATTCTAACTATATAATCCTATATTCGTCCAATTTGGACCTCTGATGAAAGGATAAAATAACACAATATCTTTCTTTCTTTCTGTACAAAATAATACAGTGAAGACAATATTTTATATAAGATCAATCAGATTCTAAAAACAATAAGAAGATAGAAAAATGGGAATATGGTTAAACATAATGCATGGTATTGTTTTCTTTGAAGTAATTAGTAAAGATCAGTGACCCTAGTTGTTAACATAATGTTCACCTTCATAAATAAGAAAAGAACCTATTACTATGACTAATTTCTGGTAGGTTATTTAGCATACAGATTTGAACAGTAAAAACATTGCATACAAGGATCTAATCTACAGCTGCTAAAATATAAGATGCATGATAAACATAAGTCTCTGCATGGGTGGTCTTTGGTTTAGATATTTAGATGCATGCTAGGTTTCAGTTTTGGCTGGGCAGATTTAATGCTACCTCTCTATACTGGAGTACGATGTAGCTCCACGCATGGGGAAAAATGCAGAGGAGTCATTTTATCAGTTCAACAAATCTAAATTTATTAGGATCTAACAATTTACTACTATTGATCATTAAATAACAATACTAAGCCATTTTCTGAGAGAATTCATGTGATTGAGAAAGAAAACACAAAAGAATAGAACCTGAGTGTAATGGGAGGAACAAATCACTCAAGAAGCCTGTTCCACCCAACCTGCTCCTAAGCAGCCAAGCTGTCTCCCTCATGACCCCCGAACCTATCCACTGATCCACTAGGAGGAAGAAGGTTTTGCAGCTTAGGACTTCTACTTGTAGCAACAAGAAAATATATATATATATATATATTCAGCCTTATAGGCTTAGTAATCAATGGGACCAGCACCAGCACCTCTGGTCTATACTTCTCATAACATTTGCAGACTTATACTTGCACTCTCCATAGCTCCCCTATTCGAATCTCTCAGCCATCACCTGATGAGCATGAGGAATGTTTCTACAGAAAACATTGTAAGAGCTCCCTGCTCAATTCGAATTTCCCTTTATAGGCTGCCTAGGTCTTTTTGTAATTAACTAGTCATTAGTGAGCTGCCTGCTCACCTCCCTCCACCTGGAGGGGGAAATGCCATAAAATTAGGGGGATTTGTCCCATAACAATAGCTAATGGTAGAGTGCAAATTTTGCCATTTGTCCAATTCCTTTTAGCAGCTTCCATTCCTCCTAGTGGGCCAGTGGACACTCTTGTAACTGTTAAATTTTCAGAATTTACTTCAATCTAATCTAGGATCTTAACTGAGAGAACAAAATGTACAGCAAATCTACAGCATATCAATCATGGACACAATAATGAAAGCACACAAGAGACACAGAGTTTACTTGGGGAAAACCATAAAGGTGAAAAACCCCAATAACTTCCTCAGAGATAGATAGAGCAATGATACAACCAGAATACAAGAGATAGTATTATCCTAGCAGCAAAGCCTCCTCCTCCACAAGTGCGCCACTCTCCCAAGTGTGAGTGAGAGAATAGAATGTGTAAAATGAGAGAGACACGCTCTCTATTTATACACTAACTTGACTTGACCTTTACTCAACTAGGTCAGCCTCAACTTGACCACTTAACATAATGTTGACTGGGCCGAACCCCACTAGGGTGGTCTAATAACCCTTTGACCCACATGGCCGACCCCCATTAAGGTGGTCTAATAACCCTTTGACCCACATGACTTATACAGGGCTGACCCCAACAAGGTGGTCTAATAACCCATCAAGTATAAGTTACGACACTTACAATATAAATGACAACACTTTCGTATAGAGGAATAATAACATCTCTATAGGAATACAATATATATATATGTGAAATACATTCTGAAGTTACATATACATCAACACTCCCTCTTAACTAGGAAGGTATTTCTAAACACAGGTCTTCTATCACAAGTCTTCTTCTCTGGATCATCGTCACTGGATAATCGTCATCGAGACATCATCATCGTCACTACTGCTGCTATCTCAATCAATCTCTGAATCTACTCGTCATAGGAAGTTCTACAGAGCCAGTCGTTTTTTATACTGGATGTAGGCCCACCACCTGCAGGTCTTCGTCATCACTGGCCATACTGTGGAATCCTCAGGACTTATTACGTGCATCACAAAACCTCGAAAGAGCATCCCAGGTTGTTACGAGCACACAGCTCTACCTATAGGATCTCCCAAGGCCATATTATATGTGACCTCGCCACAAAACCTCGCAAGAGCATCCCAGGTTGTTACGAGCACGCAGCTCTACCTATAGGATCTCCCAGGGCACGAATTACATGTGGTCACCACAAAACCTCGCAAGAGCATCCCAGACTGTTATGAGCACACAACTCTACCTATAGGATCTCCCAGGGCACGAATTACATGTGGTCATGGAAAAACCTCACAAGAGCATCCCAGGACTGATTACGGGCACACAGCCCAACCTATCAGATCTCCCAGGGACAGATTATATGCCATAGGACAATACCTCGAAAGAGCATCTGCCAGATATCCCAGGGAAACGAATTACATGCCATAGAAAAAACCTCGAAAGACTATCTGCAGATCTCCCAGGGCCAAATTATATGTCCTCCCAGAGCAAAACCTCAAAAGATCATTTTCCAGATATCCCAGGGCAACGAATTACATGCCATAGGCAAAAACTTGAAAGACTATCTACAAATCTCCCAGGGCCAAATTATATGCTCATCTGCACAACCTAATCCACGACCATAGAGTATCAACCTGATACTCACCATACATCATCCCAATGTACACATGATCATCCTGATCATCATCACTGCAACATCCTGCTGCATGTCATTTGGAGCAACATCCTGAAGCTCGTCATCCACGATCAACCTAATCATATAATGCATCTTCCTGATGCAAACCAAGTATCTACTTGATACATATCACCATACATGATCCACCTGATCATACAATGTATCCACCTGATACAAATACAAATACATGATACATATCACCATACATGATCCACCTGATCATACAATGTATCCACCTGATACATATACAGATACATGGTCCAAGCATCCAACATGATGCATATACAAAAATACATACACATGATCCAACCGATCATATCCAGCATCCAACATGATGCGTACATACATATAAATGATCTAACTAATCATATCCAGCATCCAACGTGATGCGTACATACATATAAATAATCCAACTGATCATATCCAACATCCAACATGATGCATAAATACATACATAAAAATGATCCAACTGGTCATATCCAGCATCCAACATGATGCATACATACATACATAAAAATGATCCAACTGATCATATCCAGCATCCAACATGATGCATGCATATAAAAATGATCCAAATGATCATATCCAAGCAGAAACCAGAACATCATCCTGATGCTCATCATCCAGCGTTTACATCCACAGCCATGTGAAGGATCCTTCTTCCAACATGCTACGAATGGATTCAGCAAACATGTCCATCACTTCTTCCTCGCAGTGTCCTTGATCTGAAGAACGCCAAGCCTCTCTCTGAAGTACTCAAACTTCACCCTGGCTAGTGGCTTCGTTAGCACATCTGCAATTTGCTCGTCTGTCGCAACATACAGGAGCTTCACAGCTCCTCTCTGCACCATATCCCTGATATAGTGATTTTTATCTCTATGTGTTTCGACCTGTCATGAAACACTGGGTTCTCGGACGGCTTCACATAACTCTGGTTATCACAGAAGATACCAGTAGCCTCCAATGGGAGATCAAATAACTCAGACAGTAGCTTCCGTAGCCATACTTCCTCACAACCAGCTGAACAGGCTACAACATACTCTGCCTCAGCTGTACTCAGTGCTACGCAGGACTACTTCCTACTAAACCAAGAGATCACACATGATCCCATACTGAAGCAGCACCCAGATGTGCTCTTCCTATCTGCAGCACTTCCAGCCCAATCTGAATCAACATAACCCAACAGGTTAAACTTTTGATTCGCCTCATACTTGAGCCCATAATCCACTGTACCCTTCAGGTACCTTAGAATATGCTTTACAACGACCAAGTGAACACTCCTCTGATCCATCAGGAACTGGCTCAATGTGTTCACTGCAAAGCAAATATCTAGTCTTGTGTTCATCAGGTACATCAAGGACCCAATCATCTGACGATACATAGTGATATCAACCAGCTCAAATGAAGCATCACACAGAAGCTTCAGGTCCGATGCCATAGGTGTGGCCATAGCCTTGCAGTCCATCATCCCGAACCTCTTCGGGATCTCTACTGCATACTTCCCTTGTCCAAGGAAGATTCCATCTGCACTCTGCCACACCTCCATGCCAAAGACAAATAGTGCATCATCCCCAATTTCTTCAACTCAAACTTGGCAGCAAGCTTCCGCTGCATGTCAGCAATCAATCTTTCATCTCCTGTTACAAATAATTCATCCACATACAGGAGTAGAACCAAAGGATTCCCTTCCTCAACCTTGTAATAAAGGTTGGAATCCACTTTACTCTTGGTAAAGCCCAAACTAGATAAGAAACTATCCATCCTACCATACCAGGTTCTGGGAGCTTGTTTCAAGCCATATAAGGCTTTATTCAATCTGCACACATGTGACTCCCTGTCAGGTCTTGGTACTGCATCCCAAACATCATCTTCATGATCGACGGATCATGGCATTCCATTTCTTCATCCCAGATCCTGGGAACTTCAATATCTTCAATAGATATCTTTGTTGCTGGAACAAATGTTGTAGTCCTTTTGTAGGTGAAGATATACGGTCTTTCCTACAAAACAAGTTAAATTGCATGATTGGAAACATCTCATAATTTTTAGAAAAAATTCTTTACACATAAATAAATATGTCATGGAGTCATGCAGTTATCTTAGCCAATGCTTCAATACAACATTTATCCATGTTCCACAACTTTCTAGATGCCTTCCAATCTCTACCAGAACATTGTTAAGAGTTTGCAGTACTCTCAACATGTCAGCAAAGAGGTTTCATTATAGATAAGTAGCACTGGAATGTTGTACAGTGCCATAGGCCACTTACCCATCACATGCATATTAGTAATATACTGTTCATTAATGCAATCATTCTAATATGCATAATACAAAACCTAATTCTAGGAACATCAGTATATACATTATTGAACAGTATTATTTAAGAAATGACAATTCAAATACTTATCTTTGTTTGTTCGTTGGGTGGACTCCCTCTGAGTCTTCGCTTCCTTGCCGGAGCTACTAGAGTCCTAATCTGAATTAGCTTCTTCTACACCTTTCTGTTGTGGAATGTAGAGAGATGGTCAACTCCCTCTGAATATTTGCATCCTTGTAGAAACCACTGGAGTGTACTCCCTCTTGATCTTTGCTTCCTGGATTACTTGTCATTGAAATTATATTCATTCTCGATCCCTATGCATGCTTGTTAGTATCATCATTATGTTATCCTCTAGGTCTCATACGTAATCAAACATTCATTAGTATAATCTTAATATTATCAAAACACAATAATCTCAAGCATGTATAGTCAGGATCATTTCAAACACAGATAATAAACATTAGTATTCAAGGTTTCAGGGAAGTCTTCTTTTACTCATGCATATTCTTATTTGATCATAGGACTCTTTTGGTTAGTTAAATCATCAATCAAGATAAGAGATATAATATGCATAAAACCCGTGATTACTCAAACCTATACCTTCATGATTCTTCTAGTTAGTCATATCATCAATTATGGTAAGAAACACAATATGCATACAACCATGACTATTCAAACCTATGACTTCATGAATAATCATTATCAACAACACAACAGTATAAGATCCTAACACAAGGTAGGATTCTATCTTGATATAGGAAAAAGATACCTGGATTAGCATGCCAGCTATTTATGTCTAACATACTCACATGATGTCTTCTTGTTCTTCTTCAATGACTTGTGCTAGTAACCTGTATATCTCATAGGTTAACCATTATAAAACCAAGTTATACATACCTCGTAAATGGATCTTCTATGAGATCCATGACAATGGATGAATCTTTGTCCTCATGTCATCATGATCATATGTTCTTGAACCAGAACATGATTTGTCTTTCTTGGTGTACCTTTCATGTTAGTAGACAACATAAACCTCATACAACACCATAATGCATTAGTACAACCATAAGTGTCAACACCCTAATCAATGAATATTTTCTATCGTGCATTCATAATTTTATTAACGTGATATGACAAGTCTAAAATCAAGATTGTACTAACCGTAATAACATGAAGACAAACATACCATAAACTTAATTATGAACAAATCTCAAAACATACCTCGATGAGTCATACCTATCGAGATCGCTTGTAATATTCTTATGTAAGGCCTTAGCCTCATCTCCCTCTGAAATGGGAACTTCTTTACTTATGCAGGTGACCAATCCATCTTCTTCTAGGATTAACCCAATCCACTTGATTTGCAAGAACTGGACCTTGAGTTGGATATGGGTTTGTCAGAGAAACCCCAAAAATTCAAACTTTGAATTTCAAGCTTCCGAAAGGATAGAAATATGTGCCTTGATGAGCTGATCAAGCTGGTATATTCAAAATTTGAAAATTGCAAAGTTTCACTCCTCAATTTTTCCTTTGAAACTTCCGGATTCACTAGACGTGACCCTGAACTGGGGTTTGATGAATCCCACTCTTCTTCCCAATCAAAAGGTTTTATCCAAAGCTCTAAGCTTCTATTTTTCTGAGGAGCTTCCAACCGTGGTCACAGATTTCAAAAATTTCCATTTTTACAGAAGCCCTAATTTTCCACTTTTCTTATCAAAGTCCCGAACTAGGGTCTGATCAAGCCCGGCCTTCTTCCCAACCAAAAATTCTGATCTTGGTCTCTAAATTTTTATTTTGATGAGTAGCATTCAGCCGTGGTCTCCGATTACAAAAATTCCAACTTTCTCCAAAGCCCTAAATTCCAAAAGCCATGAATGAAGGTACTAAAAAATAATTTTGTTTTGACAGAAATATGTACCTGATTGTTTCTGGTGTAACTCTGAACTTTTCGATCCACGGGGTCTGAAAAAGTTTGCTAAGATAGCCCGACCTGTTATCTTTCCATCCTGATAGGTCTGACCTCAATTGGATTCTCTGAGAGAGAGTTAAGACAAGTTTCGCTACGTGACCTATTTATGGGATAATACAGGAGAGAGAACTTGTACGGCATGCCACGTGTCACTGTTTCAATTCGGCCTCTAAAAAATTCTTCTGAGATAGCCCTACCTGTTATCTTTCCATCCCGACAGGTCTGACCTCAATTGGATTCTCTGAGACAGAGTTATGCCAAGTGTCGCAACGTGACCTGTTTATGGGATAATACAGGAGAGAGAACTTGTACGGCGTGCCACGTGTCACTGGTTCAACGTCGGCCTCTGAACAATTTTCTTGAGATACGACAGTCTGTGCACTACCTTTCACTTTTTACGAAATTTTATTTGGATCTTCCTAGCCCAAGTTATGACTTTTTTCCCAAGGTCACCTGATTTTGACTCAGATCTGGAAGAGGTAGAAACCCTATATTGTACAGATCATAAATCACAAAGTACAATGAATTAGAGGTTTTCCTTTGTACACAAGGTACATGAAGATTTAATATTCGACCTGTAAAGGTTTCATATCTGAAAACTTCGCCAAAACGAATTTATAGTGAAAGTGCTACGATGACTGGTTTTTGCTATATCAAGCCCTAGCATCGTAAGTGCAACAAGTGTCATACATGCCATATCATGCCTTCTTTCAGGCTAGCTCTGATACCATGTTAAATTTTTAGAATTTACTTCAATCTTATCTAGGATCTTAACTGATAGAACAACATGTACAGCAAATCTACAGCATATCAATCATGGACACAATAATGCAAGCACACAAGAGACACGGAGTTTACTTGGGGAAAACCATAAAGGTGAAAAACCCCAATAACTTCCTCAAAGATAGATAGAGCAATGATACAACCAGAATACAAGAAATAGTCTTCTCCTAGAATCAGAGCCTCCTCCTCCACAAGTGTGCCACTCTCCCAAGTGTGAGTGAGAGAATAGAATGTGTAAAATGAGAGAGACACACTCTCTATTTATACACTAACTTGATTTGACCTTTACTCAACTAGGTCGGCCTCAACTTAACCACTTAACATAATGCTGACTGGGCCGAACCCCACTAGGGTGGTCTAATAACCTTTTGAACCACATGGTCGACCCCCAATAGGGTAGTCTAATAACCCTTTGACCCACATGACTTATATAGGGCCGACCCCAACAAGGTGGTCTAATAACCCATCAAGTATAAGTTACGACACTTACAATATAAATGACGACACATCCGTATAGAGGAATAATAACATCTCTATAGTAATACAATATACATATATGTGAAATACATTCTGAAGTTACATATACATCAACAGTAACAGCTTTCTTGAGTGTTTGTCTCCCATTTTCATTTATTAAATAATAATAATGAGTCATTACATTCATTTTTTTTACCTACTTGGTCATTATTACAAACTTGTAATTATAATTTAACACAAAGTATTTTTGAAAAAGGATAATAGTAGGAAATAATTATTCTCAAAAATTGGGTAGGTGACAGACATCTACTATAACCTTGTTCTGTCATAAACCTATCAAATTTTAAATACCACTACCTTGGAGCTTGCTTCAAGCCATACAAGCTCTTCTTCAACCTGCATACCAAATCCTCCTTCCCTTTGACCTCATACCCTTGTGGTTGTTGCATATATATCTCTTCCTCCAAATCCCCATGGAGAAAGGTTGTTTTTACATATAACTATTCAAGATGCAAATCTTCTACCGCCACTAGACTTAAAATAGTCCTAATTGAAGTTATCTTAACAATAGGAGAAAATATTTCATCAAAGTCTATACCTTTCTTGCAAACCCCTTTACAACAAGTCTGGCCTTGTACCGCTTCTTACCTCCTTCTTCTTCCTTCAACCTGTAAATCCATTTGTTTTGCAATGCTCTTTTACCCGCAGGCAACTGAACCAGATCCCAAGTCTAGTTTCCTACCAATGAGTCCATCTCCTCATTCATGCCTTGCTCACACTTCTTGCTAGTTTCCACCTGCATTGCTTCTTCATAACATTGTGGTTCACCAGAATCAGTCATCAATAAATAATACATTGAAGGAGAGTATCGTTCAGGGAGTCTACTTAACCTAGTAGATCTTCTTACACTTGCAGGAGTTTCAGGTACTTGCTGTTGTTCTTGATTTTCTGGCACCTTTGGAACTTCATTTTCTTTAATTTCATCAAGTACTGTGTACTTTGTGTTTTCCTTTTCCTGTTTCTTTCCCTGCAACTGATCTTTATACATGACCTTTTCATTGAATATGACATCTCTACTTCTAATTATTTTGTGATTTTCATAATCCCATAAACGATAACCAAAATCAACAACCCCATATCCAATAAAGGTACATTTCTTGGATTTAGCTTCAAGCTTTGTTCTATTTTCTTTATCAATATGGACAAATGCTTCACAACCAAACGTTCTTAGAAATGAGTATTTTACCTTTTTATCTATCCATGCCTCCTATGGAATACCACCATCCAAAGCACTTGAAAGTCCTCTGTTTATTAAATAAACAACAATATTTACAGCATCCGCCCAAAACTGTAAGGGCGACTCTGCATGCAGTCTCATACACCTTGCACGCTCCATGATCGTTTTGTTCATCCTTTCTGACACACCATTTTCTTGTGGTGTTCCTAGGAATGTCTTCTCTCTACGAATCCCATGGTATGAACAGTAACTATCAAACTCCTTGCCACAGTACTCACCTCCATTATCATATCTGAGACACTTCAAGGTTTTTCCTATCTCATTCTCAACCAAAGCTTTCCACTTCTTAAAAGTAGCAAACACATCAGATTTCTGTCTAATGCAATAAACCCAAGTTTTCTTAGTTACATCATCAATGAATGTAACATAATAATGAGAGCCACCAAGAGATTGTACCTGAGCTGGTCCCCATATATCTGTATGCACTAGCTCTAATTTTTCATTCTTCTTCTGTTTCCCAACCCTGAGAAATCCGACTCTCTTCTATTTTCCATAAACACGGTTCTCACAGAATTCCAAACTTACCTGCTTCAAATCTGGCAGCAACTTCCTTGAGTGGAGAATCTGCATCCCCTTCTCACTCATGTGGCCAAGCCTATGATTCCACAATGTTGTATATGTTCCTGTGGAATCTAAAGAGATAGAATGGTCAGTATTATGAGGACATAAATACAATGTACCTACCATGTCTCCTTTTGCTATCACCATTGATCCTTTAGTGATCTTCTACCACTTTTCTCCAAATGTAGATAGACAACCGCCATCTCCCAACTGCCCTGTTGAGATCAGATTTCTTTTCATAGCAGGAATATGCCTAACATCTTTTAACAGCCAATCAGTTCCATTCTTAACTTTTATCCATACCTTACCCATTCCAACAATTTTACATGGCTCATCATCACCCAATAAAACATGTCCAAAATCACCAGGAACATACTCATGAAAGTATTTCCTATGGGGTGTAGCATGACATGAAGCCCCTGAATCTACTACCCAATAATCACTATTATTATCTAACGCAATAATCAAAGCATCTTGTAACACATCACCTGCTACATTTGCTTCCTGAGTAGTTTCCTTCTATGCATCTCCTTTCTTCTTTAGAAATATGTAGTCTTTCTTCATACGTCCTTTCGTTCCATAGTTCCAACACTCTATCTTTCTTAGTCTGGACTTGGATCTGCCCTTTTTAGAGTTGCCACGATTACCTTGGCTCTTTCCTCTCTCCTTTTGTCTTCCCCTGGTCTCCATGGTCAACGCATTACCTGATGTCTCACATGTGCTTTTTCTTCGCATTTCCTCTCTAAGAATGACACCAATAACATCATCAAATTTCAAGGTGTTTGAACCAGAGACAGAGTTACTTACAGCCATGACCTAGCTATTCCAGCTTTCTGGCAATGAACACAAGATTAGAAGAGCCCTAACCTCATCATCAAAGTTCACACTTACAGAACTTAGCTGATTTGTAACCATATTAAACTCATTTAAATTATCAGTAACAAATCCACCTTCAGACATCTTCATATTAAATAAACACTTCATTAGAAATACCTTGTTGGAGGCCGAGGGTTTTTCATACAGCTTACCCAGTGCACTCACCAAACCCTCCGTTGTCATTTCTTTTGAGATATTGAAAGCCACCGACGAAGCCAGGGATAGTCGTATTGTCCCCAGAGCCTTTCTGTCAAGAACCTCCCATTCTTTGTCCTTCATAGCCGCCGGCTGCTTGTCTTTTCCTCCCAATGGTAGGAATAGATCCTTCTGGTATAGATAGTCCTCCATTTGCATATTCCATAACTGGAAGTTTTGGCCGTTAAACTTCTCGACCTTAAACTTTCCTTCTTCTGCCATTTCTCCCACTCGAACCAGAAACCCTAGCTTCCTACAAGTTTATCTTCAAAATAGACCTTTGGCTCTGATACTAATTGTTAGAAAAATAGGATCACAGAGCAATAACAATAAACAAAAATGCAAATATAATCACACATACACATTACAAGAGAGACACAGATATATCGTGGTTCACCCAACTTGGGCTACGTCCACACTGAAGTTTCCAGTCCTTATTATTATTTCGTCTAGCAAAGTGAAGGGATACAACCTGCAGCACAACCGCTGCACTTCCTCTTCACTGTCTCACAGTCTCTCTATTGATCTCAGAGATCTTTACAATGCATAAAACCTAATACATCAACCCTAGCCGTATTACAATGTCTTTCTTTTATAAGGGAAATACAATGAGAAAATACCACGGTATACCCAAAACCATGGGCCCACAAAACAACTGGCGAAAACAGCCCCAAAAAAATTTTTCAGGGGCGTTGCCCCTGAACCCCTAAAAATGAAGAATGGGTGTATAGTCCTCCGGGGTGCACGGCTAAGACAATATCATCTATGAGACTGGAAGATCTGGTTCCACAACCAATAGTTTTATCCCTGTATTTAACATCCTTAGCCTTCTATGGTTCCCAAACCATCCATAAACTCAATCCAATTCGAATTAGGGTAAGGGATCAATATTTTCCATGTGCCCTACCTTTGCTAGCCTTCCACCTTCCACCAATTTGAGTAGGAGTCTCTTTGGCTTCTCCAACTCCCATGAGCGCCCTCTTGGAGCCTATTTTGGGGGTTGACATGTCATAATGGTCAGATGTCAGAGGTCATATCTGAAATTTGTCATAGATGTCATAGATGCTCCATCATTGTTGTCATACAAGCTAGGGAATCTAGCCCAAGTATCCACAAACACCTAGTTTGACTCTTCCTCTTAGATGGAGGTTACCATTCCATCCAAATTCAACCTATGATGCTAAATTCCATGTGTATGAGCCTACCAACTCCTCCAAGGATGTTCACCTTCTCATGAATTCGAATTGGCAAGAGAAAGATGCCATGTGTCCTTGAAAAATCAAGCTAGTGTGGGTCCCACATCCTCCATATGTATTCAAAACCACTTGCCACCTATAATTTCTCTTGAATTTCTTTATTCAACCTATTTATTAAATACTTGAACCCTTCTAATGTTTAAATATCATTTATTAGCTTCCTTATTGCAATTCCAAATGTGCCCATCCAACCTAGGAAACTAGTAGGATTGATGGGATTGTCTTACTATGCCATTATTTGAATGGGGACATTACACCAACAAATTCTAATAACTCCCCTCTTTGATGCCTTGAATTGTAGATTGGGGGGTTAGCCACTTTGAAATATTGTGTAAGGAATTATTTTTGATAATATTAACAACTAAAATCAAACAATCCTAAGGTTGGCTAGACTCAAAATCACCAAAATAGCACACACTATAAAAAGTCTTAAAAGATTTAGCAAGCAAACCTCTTTTCCAAAACCTAAAGTTAGTGAAAAGTTGAGATGGAGGCCTTCTGAAATAATAGTTACCGAGGGATGTGAATCCTCGATAACTACTATATGAAGGTGTGAAAGAAACAATTACGCTAATCTTCAAGTAACAATCACCAGGGGTGCAAGTACTCGCCTTTAGCGAGCATCCTCCAAAGGAGCTGAAACGAAGATTCAACATATGTCTCAGGTACCGCAAGCATTTCCCACAAGTAGCGACCTGGGTATATTCCTCAGAATAGAAACTAAAGTCACCACTTCATAAGCAATGACCAGGCTGAATAGTTGATAGTCATAATAGGACGTGTGAGCAAGGAATACATGACATATGTCCTTGACTTGAAATTATAGCAAAGTGATGTCACCCCGAGGACTTGTCACTTTACTAAAATCGTGTACACACGTGAATCCCACTAAATAGCAAAGGTGAGATACCACTTTACTTTCCTAGATTATACCTCATGCTTGACACATGTGTAAGACATGCTTTCCCAGCAAGTGCTCCTTACTACTACTGGATTTTCACTCTGTAGTAATTACTAGTTTTGAATTTTTGTGGCCTTGTAGTATTTTACTCTCCAATATTAACAAAGTTCTTATCCTATGCTTGTTGGTTTCCTATAAAAATGAAGTAGAGATAAATTTTATATTAAAGCGTTCATTATTATGGTTCTTTCTTAGTCTTGAAAGGTATGGAGTGAAACTGAAATGGTGTTGTATGACTTAATATGTGGAACCAATCAATGCATGAGTGCTCACGAAATCCGCTTTTGTTTCGATGAACTCTCTAATTTATGGTAAAGTGATATTTTTATTTTTCTTTCTTCAAACATGCAACATATGATGTCTCAAAAATTCAATCAACATTCCAATTGAAAAAGAAATTTCCAAAGAAAAAACAACTTTATACTTTTTTATTTTTAGTGCATTCTCTAATCTATGGCAAGGTAAGAGGAGTTTATTATTTTTCCATACAAATCACATGCAACACTTCAAAAAGTTGTAATGAAAAATTCTTTGATATTTTCCACATCGAAACAAGAAATCCTTATGCCAAAAAAGAAACAATCCAACCATGGAATCACTATAATGTTGATGTTTTCTTTTGATAATAACGATAAAGATTTTGGAATAGAAAATAATAATGTTTTTTGTTCTTTTTCAATTAAATTTTAACGCATGTAAATATGTTCCAATTTAAACAACATATCTTTGGCATTTGTGATTACATGTGCCTCATTTAACTGAAGGTGTAACTCATGCATGCAACATGCAAGCCATAAAAAGAAACTTCTAGGCCATAAACAGTAGCATGCAAGAGATCAAAATGAAAATTTTCAAAAGCAACATTTTTTAATGAAGCATGCATGCAACATGCAAGCAATAAAAAGAAACGTGCAAGCCATTAAAAGCAGCATGCAAGAGATCAAATGAAAATTTTCAAAAAGCAACATTTTTAAATAAAGCATGCATGCAACATGAAAGCAATAAAAGTAACATGCAAGTGATCAAATGAAACTTTTTAAATGAAACCTTTCAAAATGAAGCATGGAAGAAACATGCAAGCAATAAAACTCATAAAAAAAACCAAGGAAAAATCCCAGAAAACAAGAAAAGGGGCTCTAAAACTGTTTTTTCACTTTAGTCGCTATTGTTGGTCTAAAGGGGGTGACCAAATTGATATGGCTGCAAATTTCAAGCTGATATCATCGACCTATAACTCTTGTTGGACAATCAAGGGTGGCCATGTATACTAGGAGTGAATTTTTCCTCAAACACACAACAAAATTGCTCATATTTGCTTCAAACACTAGTAGAAAAAGTGAGATATATGACTAAAAAGAGAAGTTAAAATTTGCATATAACTAACTAAGTTTAGTCATGTTACTAATAGTCATTTATTTACAGTCACTTATAACACAACTAAATACGTGATAAAAAAAATTAGTCATTTATTGGTTGTTTTGATTGGTAAGTTTGGTCGTATATTTAGTTGTTGTTTTAGTCATTAATTGTTGTTAACTGGTCATTTATTTACTCATTGATTGTTGTTAACTGGTCATTTGTTTAGTCATTGATTGGTGTTAACTAGTCATTTATTTAGTCATTGATTGTTGTTAACTAGTCATTGATTGCAGCTAACTGTTCATTTAGTTAGTCATTAACTGCAGTTAACTAGTTATTTATTTAGTCATCGATCGTTGTTAGCTAGTCATTTATTTATGTAGATAGGGCATGGAGGAATCTAACCACCAAACTCCTGCATGTAAGGCAAGTGCTCTTCCATTGAGCTAGTACTATTTAAGACTTGTGGAATGTCAAGAAATAGACATAGATTGCTTAGTTACAGTATATTATACATGCCTACACCTAATCCAAGAATTGAAATCACATTGTATATTGGCTAAGTGGAATTCCAACTATACGATTCATGTTCCATGCATGGTACAAAACTTCATAAAATTATTATGAGTTAAATAGAGACAATGCCTTACTTTGTTCAAATGAACAACAAACTCTAATGGACAGTATTGTAAATTATGTGAATCCAAAGGATAGTTTGAATAATCTAACCAGAAAACATGGTGACAATTTATTAAAATTCCAATGAAATTTCATATTTGACAATATATTATCAAAGATACAAAAGTAAACCATCCAATCATATACACAGTACATAATCAAGAAAAAAAGCGTGAAGGCAACCTGCAACTATATAAATAGCTTCTAGACAAAATATCATAGTATGCAAATTCATAAAGCAACAGAGAATTTAAATTCAAAATTAGACAACGTACCTGTGGGGGATGAACACCAAGCCATGTATTTAGTGGAAACAAACTTGGTACATTTTCAAAAGGATGCCATCATAGTGTGAAGATAAAATTGAAAGCATGTGGCATCCTAGATAAGATTAGATAAGATAAGATAATTTTATTAATGTCTAAGGAATGACCACAAAAGTAGGTCAATGGGACTATGCAGTACCATGATAACAATACAAAGTGGGCGCCCAAAAGTAGCTCCTATAAAAATATAAAAGTAGAACTCAAATCTAACTCTAACTCCATAGACTGGTGCATTTGAATACCACATATCTATTTGTCCTTTTTAAGTGCATCAAGGTCCAGTGTGTCCATATACAACTTAGGTCAAGTCTTATACCTATGTTATAGTAGAAATATTGATGGTTCTAAGGACTAAGTGACCATCTCTTATTGCATCCCCCTTCTAATGATAATAGAGGTCATATGCTTCTTTTCAACTACAAACTATTGATAATACAACTTTTGTGATATCTATGTAGACCTTTTACTTATAAAGCTAAAACACACATAAATGAGTGGAATAAAGCCCAAAAAGTAATGATATTTCTCTTCCCCCACCCTCACAACCATAAAATAAACACTAACATCTACTGTCACCATATAACATTCTATAAAATATTCTACCAATACAATATAGTTAGCATATAAATGACAACAATCAAGTAAAAAATAGTGTGTGAAAGTATAAAACATGAACAGATATTTATACCCAAGGCTTTGTATCTCATAATGAAGAGAACAAAATATACGATATATATAAATAATTGCTTGTATAATAGATTTTGCATGATGTAACTGCAAAATTAAGAAGAATCCATGGTCATCTTTAGGTGTTTGTAAAATGAACAAAACTTGTCAGAAGAGAATAAATTAGATAGAATCTACCTCTCAATTTCAATGCTCCTCCATGAGAGCATGATTGTAAGGAAAATAGGAACCATAACTACACAAAGGTGTTTCAAAGTTTGGCCACTTATGGCGTAATGTGTCCATCTGTAAATTGGCTTATCTGTTGCCTTTTCTAGTTTAGATAAGAGATAAAATCTTGCAAATTTGGCATATTAGATGTCTACTCAAAACAAATAAAATAAAAATTTGTGCAAAAGGATATACATGTGTCTCCATTTTGCGTGTTTAAGAATGGAGAGCATTCAAATAAAGAATGCAAAAGCATACAATGTGTAGGACAATGTTTGGAGTATGGAAAAAACCTATTAAGTGCTTGGGATATGTGTTTCTCCCTTCAATATCATCAAACTTGAGAAGATCAATGCAAAGAAAAAGTAAAGTTATAATTTTATCACAATCTTCATCTATGAATTAGGATGGATGGATTATCAATTGTTAACCTCTAGAAAATAATGCCATTGCAAGAATTCAACTTTTTTGCATCTGAATGTCACCAATAGCGTAATGTTGATTTCCATAAGTCTGAAAGGAATGGGTAGATTCTCCCATGGATTTGTGTCCATAATAAAGGAATGGCGCTCATCTGCACAATGAAACTATAGATTCTTATGCCTTCAAATCCAACATACAATCATTGGTGAAGTCACAAGTTTACATCATTCAAGCCAGTAGATAGATATTGTGGACCCATTAACATTAGTGAAGATTGTCAACACATAATAACATGAAAATAGAACAAAATCTATAACTATAGAAATAGAACATGAAAATAGCATTGATGTATGTTCTCTTATAAGCATAAGTAGAGATACAATACAGTGCCCCGTCTTTCCTCCCCCCAACCAAAATACCCCATATTTTTCCATGAGGGAAGAGATTATGATAATGAAGAATACTACCCTAAACACAAAATAATAATAGGATTTGAAGAAAAAGATTATTTTCTTGGAGTAATACATGATTAACTAAACTAGACACATTTACTAAAAGGAAATAGCATTACTAAGCATAAAACATTACCTGATTATCAATAGCTAGGTACTCCAAATTCATCTCCACATCATAGAAAACAGAAACTAAGATCAATCATGAATAAAGCATACATTGGACCCTACACACATCCATGATTAAGTTTACAATGCATTCCTCAAGGAGATCATTATTTTTTACAAACGTTTAGGCCTCCCTTGATAAATGAGAAATATGGCTCTTTAATACCTCTCTCAAACGAGATATTCTGGATAATATACTTGTATCCTTTTTTATGAGTTGGAGTAAGTCCCTTGAAATATGTGAAGTAAAGAACACATATGCCCTGAGAAAATTAATCTCCCAAAAGACAATGTTACATGATGATAGAAGCGATTGATGGCAATAATGAAGAATAATTTTAAATCAAAAGTAATGCAACAATTAGAATATGAAGAAAATAACCCAAGTAGAAAATTGTTTTAAAAGGGAAAAGCAACAAAACACTACATAGTAGAAGCAATATAGGTTTAAAAGAGGACAATTATTAATGCAAAAATGGATATTCTTAATGCAACAAACCAATTTCTATGAAGAAACTATTTCAAAGCAATCTAAACTATATAAGTGTGGCCCATATTATAAATAATTACAGAGAATATGGGAATGTTCATTCATGATTTTATCAAAATTGAAACCTCATGGATTTGTTGGTACAAAAAAGGCATCCACAAAAATTAATTTATTTTCCATTAACTACAAAACGCATCCATGTAGTCTAATCTGGCCAATGTAGACTATGGTGTATGCTTTAAGCAATAAAATACTTATTCAATGGTTGTCGGTATTAAAGTCCCAACAAATTTGATCATCCTCCCCTGCTGTGAAATCCTTTTTCTGTGAACTGCTCAATTAATTTATTGCCTCCAAACCTCCATTTTATTATTGCATATTGTGCTTTTAAAATAATAAGTATGCCCTTGCAAGTCAACAAGTATTTGTCATTAAAAAAAACTAGGATGTTATATTGTATTGCATGCAACATCACCATAAATATGATCACAAATGACAATTGTTCTAGTAAAGCACATTAACAAAAGAAAATATTTTTCACTAGATACAATTAGTACATTCTCAGTCATATCTTCTCACCAAGATCAAGAATATCTTTAATTAAAATGCATACACCATGAAAAGTTTCAACATAAACACCTTTATGTTTTCTAGTTTCATTCTCTCTATGAATAATACCTCGAGGTCCCATCTCATTATCATGTCCTTGTTCAAATTGTAGATTAGAGACTAACCACTTCATTTGGAACATGAATAGCAAGATAGGGTAGTTGATTGTTTCCAACAGACACTACAAAATGAAGAAAATGATAAGAAAATATCAAAATATACATACAAGTAATCATGTTCAAGCATAGCTTCTATGTTTTCCTTTGTAATAATGAAATCTATACTTTTATGGTTTGCCTCTAAGTCCACATAAACATGTTCTTTCCCAATCAACATCAAAACTTGTATAATTCAATCATTGTAAGTGCTTCAAGCACACAAGAGAAAACAATCAGATTTAAAGAGAACCAAAGTATTCACTGCAACAACATTGACCAACTAGTAAATATATGCATTAACACTCTGAATACACGCAATGGTTTATGTCACCCAAGTTCCAACTCTGCAAAATATAAAAATTAAATGAGCCCCTATAACCCTAGATGAGTGTACCCACTTCAAGATTTATTGCATCCATGCCCCCCTCCTTCAATAGTCGAGTTGCACTTGCAACTGCCTATTTAAAAAATGTCTTTCAACCACATATCACTCACCTTTTCACATCACAAAAACAATTAAGTATGCGCATACCTTGCAAATAACTATTTTATATTTGTAAGAACATGATCGGTTAACTTATATTTTGAAAAAAAACTAAAAATAACCTCTAAACAAATTGATTTTTTTGAAATAACATTCAAAGATAGAATAATATTTCAACTCATTTTTGTAAACAAAATATGTCAAATGAATAAATATAAGATTTCGAAACACTTCAGACTAATTAACCTACTCCTTGATTTCTTCATAGCTACCAAAAGGAAAATCACCAACAAAAAGGGATCTAGATGCTCCATGGGATACAGCACGACAATGAAGCAACATATCATCCAACATGATAGGTAAGGTTGTGTCATGTCCATGCACCACCATTCCATAAGCCAAAACTAATGCAGACCTAAACCAAAGATCTTCTCTTACCTCAGTCAATGCATATTCAACTTAATCAATATGTGCTTGCCAAAACTCCTTCCCCGATTTTATATTACACGAAAATTAAATGTTCCTATAACTATGAATAGGAAATACATTTATGTTCAAATAACAGGTCCTCTTCTCTATGTTAATCCTTACACTATCTACAGTTTAAACACAAATTGTATACCTCGATATATTCATTTAAAAACATTCATAAGCTCATCATTAATGGATACACTTAAATTCATTAAGCCCATAGATTATCTAAAACTAATAATTAACTCCATCAAACAAAAAGTATGTTACAGATTTTACTACATGGAACTACATTCATAATTCTTACCTCCAAGAATTTTATTCTACGGGAATCAATGTAATGTCCCTCAAAATACACCCTAAAAAAATTTATAAGTGCCTTCGGAACTGTCGTAACAACACATATCTATTTAAATTAACTTCAACATTGAGAAGTAGTCGATATTCTTCCATTTGATTTAATAAATTAACTTCATCACTTAGAAGTTAACAACAATTTACTTGTTTGCATCTTTATGATTTTGCTTGTTCTCTTACATTCATTGTGAAGATTGAAGTGTCGTCATTTAGTTTACTTGGATTAATCTTCATGTATGAAAATGGTTCTTTTAATGCCTTATCATTCCTATACATGTGTATGAGTGTTTTAAGCCTATGATAGGTTGTTTGTCTTATGTATTGATTATGTATGTCATCCAGATCTATTTGATTTGATCAATAGACAATATGATCTCATGGACTATTTGTCTTACCAACAATGAACTAGTTCGTCTTTAACCATATTTTTGTATCTATTTTATTTGTGAATCATTTATTTCATAGGTGGAGTTCTGGCCCATAAGTGGTTTGAGTCTTGCTTAGCGTAAAAGCCAACATTTTCATTTATCATTCAAACTCCTTGCAGGTGGCAAAAGGGCTTACCTAGCCTTATAATACAATGAGCTACTATGTTACATTATAACTCAAAGTGTATGAAAGTGAAAATCGGCTAAGCCTAACGCTTTATGTTAATAATAATGTTTATGAACGATGTAGTACCAAGTTTTAATGCTTTTTCAAAGCATTTGAGACTTAACATAAGTATTATATAAATGATCCTTCCTTTAAGTTACTGAGACTTTCGGTAAGATATCCTCATGATTGCGGGTAGACGATTGTGGAATCATAGACCTCCATGCAATCACTACATTAACGTTTGAAACTTGTGGTAAGTTCTTCCAAGGTTTTTCCTTCGGGATAATTCATTTGGTCATAACTCACTTCGTTGTGGGAGAGAGGGTTTCTGTATTAAATAATATATATATATATATATATTAAATAAACATGAATGAGTAATTATAAATTAAACATCAAAACAAAAAACTATATACCAAAATGTATTATATATAACCAAGACTCAAAACATAGCATATTCTATATGCTAAAACGATTACCATCCAAACCACATTATACAAATTATAAAATACAGGCATTGGACTCTTGGTCCAACACATACATAAATTCCATGCCCAAAACAAAACATAAAGTCATAACGCCTTCATGATCTGGTTGTTTTTCACCACTATGACTCAACATGCATGATGCTCTCCTTAGAAGCAACATAGAACACGACTTGTCAACTATCAATAATACATAGTTTCACTCTGCTTATATAAATGTAATTCATATGCATTCGCTTAACCATAGCGATTTAATTAATAGTCAGAGATCATTTCTCATCCACTTAGGACTGGCGATAAACAAGTCGTGGACTTCACAACATAGTCAATGTTGTCTATTGTTAAATCATCGACCATAAAATTAGTGAGACTAAGTCAAACAAAGAGTTCTCAAAGAAAGACTAAGTCACTGATACTTTCGGTAAGATATCGGTAAGATATCCTCAGGACAAGTTCTCGGTAAGATATCCTCATGACTTAGGGTTAAGGGACTTGTCCTGGGATCCTAGTTTGGGATCCTTTCCCTATTTAGGGCTAACGGGAGTTTTCTATCTAGGCTAGAAAGCCTATTATACAAGTTTATAAATGCTTTATGTTTTTAAATGAATTCTATCAGTTGTTTTAAATTTCAATAATATTAATGATGCATATATTAAGCATATAAAACATAAGAATTGCTAGCTAAACCCAAGCACCATGAACTAAAAGCAGTTCTGCTATAAAACATATTTAGATGTAAAACAATAATTATAGCCTATAAAATCAATCTATATAATCAGATTTAAATGATCGAAACAGACTATGTTAATCAAATTGAAATATGTATAATCAAATCTTTAAAGCCTTTCTTTACTCGCATAAACAAAAATCACTGTATTTATGAAAAACATCGAATAACGTCGCTTATAAGATCTATACTCATGAACATATTTAAGAATCAAATAGTTACATTATATACTTTCATCAGAATCCATACAATAAGTCTTTGAATAACAATAATAGAAAATACTTATCAATCCTTTATGCTTTCCGACTTACTTGGGAACTACCACGTTCTTCCCAACCATAGATCTTGAAACGTTCACGGTTCATTCAATAGATCACCCTCGAGCCGAACAGAGCATGCCAATAGACTAAAAGGCCTAGGTGAAAATAGGTATCTTTCTTACTAATCCAAAAACTCAATCTAGACATATGAGTGCTCAAATATTTATGAATTGGATCCCCTAATGATATTTGGACCATTGCCCCTTGCAATGTCCTCTTATTTATAAGTTTTCTTGAGAAGAAGGCTCCTAGGGTTTTAGTTTTAAATCACTCAGTTTAGTTACTACATACACTGACTGTTTGTTTTTATCTTTAATTAACTATTTGATTTATTTTTAAACTCTCACAGTTTATTTATCTTTTATTAATAATTTAATCTATTTTTAAACTCTCATAGTTATTTTATCTTAAATTAAATAACATTATTTATTTTTAAACTCTCGCAGTTTATTTAAATAATATAGGATTTATTTTACTCATTCTAACATCTAGTTGATATTTAGTTATCAACTACTCATCCATTCTAATCTCTTACATGGTCTATCCCTCTTTGAGTGGCAGTCCCAGTCAGTTTAGAAAGAATAAAAGAAGATAATTAATATTTTAGTTTAACAATAGTAAACTGATTATTGATGCTCCAGATCCTCCAACTCAACATGAGTTAACACAATGAGTCTAAGTGCTTCCAGAGCTTTATTGCTGAAATAGTCCTAGTGCTCTTCCAGAGCTTATGCTCAACACTAATTTAGAAATAGTCTAGGTGTCCCCAAAGCCACACCTAGAGACAATGATCAAAGTCCAGGTGATCCAGAGCTTATGCTCAACACCAAATAAGAATAGTCCATGTGCTTTAGAGCTTATGCTCAACACAAAAAATAAAAATAGTCCAGGTGATCCAGAGCTTATGCTCAACACCAAATAAGAATAGTCCATGTGCTCCAGAGCTTATGCTCAACACAAAATTAAAGTAGTCCATGTGCTCCATAGCTTATTATCAACACAAAATAGAAGTAGTCTACTCTTGGGATATTACATCCCTCCCCGCTTAGAACAACACTGTCTCAGTGTTAGTAACTTCAAATGAAACCCTGAAATAAGGAGGGGTAGGCCTCTTTCATTGCAGCTTCATTTTCCCGTGTGGCCTCATTAGGCCCTAAATGCTTCCATTCCACTTTCAGCTGGACAACAGTTTGCTTCTTGAGATGTACTTCTCTCTTGTCCAGTATATGAAGGGATTCTAGCACAAATTCCCCTTCGGGTTCTACCTGTAACAATGACCAATCCATCACATGTTTAGTATCATAAACATATTTCTTAAGTACCGATGCATTAAAAACATTGTGAACCTTCACATGAGCAGGTAGTGCTAGTTCATAGGCCACCGAGCCTTTCTTGGCCAATATTTCAAAAGCCCCACAAAATATGGGAGCTAGCTTTCCGCATTTTCCCAAGCTCAATGAGCTTCTTTTTGCTTTTACCTTTAAGTAAACATGTTTCTCCGATCTGATACTCTTTATCTTTTCTTTTTCTATTGACATAGATTTTCTACTGATCTTGTACTTCTTTTAGATTCTTTTGTACCTTTGTAACCATCTGTTCCGAATATTTTAACAAATATGTCCCCAACATGAGCCTGTCCACCGGGATATCCAAGTCACATGTGTTCTGCACTTTCTGCCATAGAGTACTTCAAAAGGACTCATCTTGGTGGAGGTATGATAACCATTGTTATATGTAAACTCTACAAGGTTTAAGTATTCTTTCCACTTCATGGGATTATTCATCACATACATTCTAATCATATCTTCTAGTATTTGATTCACACGTTATGTTTGTCCATCTATTTATAGATGATAAGCAGTACTAAAATTTAATAGTGTTTCCAATCCAAAAAATAATGATCTCCAAAATTTACTTGTGAACTTTGTATCTCTATCAAAGATAATGGCTTTAGGTAATCCGTGTAACTGGAAAATTTCTTTTAAGAAAATATCTGCAATGTGAATAGATTTATAAGTAGATTTTAGCAAGATGAAGTGTGCCCCTTTGGATAGTTTTTATACCACAACCATGATAGAGTCATTATTTTTCTTGCTTTTAGGTAAACCAATGATCAATTCCATGCTAATCACCTCCCACTTTCATTTTGGAATGGGAAAAGGATAAAGAAAACTTGTCGGATGTTGATGTTCAGCTTTAACTAGCTAACATTCTTGACATTTGGCAATAAATAATGCTATATCTGTTTTTAACTTTGGCCAAAGAAAGTGTTTCTTTATTGCTGATATCATTTTCTAATATCCTAGATGTCTGGAATAAGGCTTCTTATGGAATTCAATCAATATCTCAGATCTAACATTCCCAATTTCAGGGACATAAAGTATATCCTTAGACCATAATAACCCTGTTTCGTCAATTTTATATTCTTTCTGTTGTTGAAACAACATGTCTTCTTGTATCTTCTAAAGAATTTCAACATAGAATCGATCACTTTTACTTGTTGTTATGATTTTGTCATGTAAGTCAGAACTTGTTTGACTTACTGTTACTTCATAAAGTAAATGAATTATGCAACTTAAGGCATCAGCAATTTTATTCTCTTTACCATTAATGTGTTTTAATTCAAAATTGTATTCGCTAAGGAAAGCCGACCACCTAGATTACCTAGCATTTATTTATGGTTGATCAAAAAGATATTTCAAGCTCATATTGTTTGTTTTCAAGAGAAATTTCTCCCCCATGATATAGTGCTTCCACATTTTCAAGGCATGGATGATGGAAGCTAACTCAAGATCATGCTTCGGATAGGTTTTCTTGTGTTCTTTCAACTTCCGTGACTCATAACAGATCACAAAATCATTTTGCATAAGGACTCCCCCAAGTCCTTCCTTGCTTGCGTATGTGCAAACAAAAAAATCTCCATTGGGATCCGCAATCCTCGGCATTGGTGCAGTAGTCAGTAATTGTTTTAGTTTTTTAAAGATTTATTCACATTTAGTTGTCTATAAGAATTGTGTCTCCTTCTTCTACAAATATTTCATGGGACAAGCAATATGGGAGAATTTATCAATGAACTTCCTATAATATCCTGCTAATCCCAAGAACGATCTTATCTTTGTGACACAAGTAGGTGTAGGCCATTCTTCAATAGCTTTGATATTTTCTAGATCTATGGTGATACCTTTCTCATAATGATGTGGCCTAGATATTGTATTTGAGGTTTATAGAAGTCACACTTACCAAATTTAGTATATAGTTGGTGTTCTCGTAGTACTTGTAACACAATCCTAAGATGCTCTTCATGTTCTTTCTCATTTTTAGAATAGATTAATATTCCATCTATGAATACTAATACAAATTTATCCAAGTACTTACTAAAAATGTTGTTCATCATGCACATAAAATTTGTGGGTGCATTAGTTATCCCAAAGGGAATTACCACAAACTCGTAGTTACCATAATCGGTCCTAAAAGCTGCATTGCTTATGTCTTCTTCTCGGATCCTTACTTGATGGTATCCAGATCATAAGTCAATCTTAGAGACGATCCTCGCTCCTCCAACTTGATCGAATATATCATATATCTTGGGGAGTGGGTATTTTTTATTTATGGTTAACTTGTTTAGTTGTCGGTAATCAATGCACATCTAAATTGTACCATATTTCTTCTCTACAAAAAGTATAGGTGATCCCCATGGGAACACACTGGGTCTAATTTAGCCTTTCTCTATCAGTTATTGCAATTGTAGTTTTAGTTCTACTAACTCAGGGGTACTCATGTGGTAAGGGGCCTTTGAAGTTGGTAGCATTCCTGGTACTAGTTCTATGGAGAAGTATAGGTCCCTCTTAGGCGGTAACCCTGGTATTTCCTTTGCAAATACATCTTTAAAATCCATTAAAACCGAAAAATATTCATTTTTATGTTCCTTCTCTTCTTCCAAGTTGTGAATGTTAACTGCATAAAGCTTGCATCCCTTTCTTACACACTTCTTAACTTGTAGTGTCGATATTTGTCTAACATAGGTCTTTTTAGGTATCCCTTGTACCTTCCTTTGGTTTCCTTACTTATCCATGCACATGAAAGATTTATTTAAGCAATCAAGCATGACATGGTATTTTTCTATCCAATCCATGCCTATCAGTATGTTGTATGATCCTAATGGTATAATATTTAAGTCTTCTTTTATTTGGAAGTCGTTCATGTCAATATTGTAACTTTTAACAAGTTCGGAAATATTTCTTTTTCTACCCATAGCTAACTGTACTAGCCACGGTTTACTATGCTTCTCTTTGTTCAATTTGCAAGTTTCAACAATTTTATGAGAAACATAACTACAGCAAGATCCTAGATCAATTAAAATGGAAATGGATGTAGTTGATATTTTACCTTCTATCTCAACCATGGTAGATTGATGGTCTACATGTCTTCCTTCTAGAGCAGCACAAATCCTGGGTTTTTTTTCCATAGCTTCCATGGTTGCTTCTTCTTGTAAGTTGTTCAGAACTCCATTTGTCTTATTCCAGAAGCATTTGTAGTAGTGGGATCCTTGACATCCCCAACACTTAACTGGTAGTGGAGATGTTCTAGCTCCTCTATCCATTGTTGGTTTATTGACACTTTGTGCTAGCATATTTGATTGTGTCCCATACTTGTTAAAATTTCGGTTAGCGGGAAATCTATTGTTTTTCTTTTAGTAAGGAGGCAGTCGAAACCCAGTCCTTCTATTGTCCGAAAAGACTCTATGCTTTTCTTTATTTCTGTTCATTTTTTTAGTCCTGTGTTGGTTGTGCTCGTAACAGAGTCTTGCTTTGTTTAAGGTTGTATCGAAAAATGTCTTGGGTGCATCAAATTCAATTTTATCTCTGAAAATGGGAGGAAGAAATCCCAAGAACTGTTGTATTTTTACCTTTTCGTCCTTAACATAAAGCACATAGTGTAATAGTTCTAAGAATCTGTTGATAAAAGTTGAATCCATGGTTAAGGAGCCCATTTTCAACTCGTGGAATTCTTTTTTTTCTTATCGAAATTTATTTCAGATATATACTTTTGTTGAAACAATCTCCTAAATGTATTCCACCTGAGATTCTTCTCCCTTCATTTCTTAGTGTGTTTCAAATCTCGCCACCATCTGGCGACTTTTCCTTTCAAATTGTAGATGGAAATTCAAGCTTTCATCTTGCTAGAATAGTCATGTACCTGAAAGTACTTGGTCATTCCTAAAAGTCATTCCTCGGCTTTCTCCCATGTATCTATCTCTCTTTCATAAGTTGGGGCTTTGATCTTCCTGAATTCTCCTTGCAAGCTATCATCACCCGTGTGTTTCTTTCTATGAGGAGATGGTGAATAATCATTGGAATAATTACCATGATCGCCATCCATGGTATTGGATACCTATAAATGTTTTTCTTGCTCCTTAAATTTTGAACTGCTAGTTCTTTTCTTACAGTGATGTTTATCCATAGATTTATTTGTTGAGGGAGTTGTTTGTCTTTGGTGTCTTACTCATGTCAAAGTTTGTTGTGCTTCATTTACTTCATGTTGTTCCTGTATTTCATTTAGGTTGTCATCCTTAAAACTTCGAAATTCAGCTTGCAGGACCTGTATTGTTTTCAGCAGTTCAGAAGGCTTGACTGTCCCGAGGTTGTCATTCAATTCTACCACTAGTTCCTTTTCCTGAGGTGGTGAATCCAAGTTCCCATGATGACTGTTATCTCTTTCAGCATTCATGATGTTTTTCAGTTCTGAAACAAATTAGGCAACGTGCAGCAAACAAGATTTTATTAGTTCACTAAATTTAAATTTGCAGTAGTTTAAGTAATAAGATCATAGGTCTCGATTATTTGAATCTGGGCTCTGATACCACTTGTAATGTCCCTCAAAATACACCCCTAAAAAAATTATAAGGGCATTCATAACTATCATAACAACACATATATATCTAAATTAACTTCAACACTGAGAAGTAGTCAGTATTATTCCATATGATTTAATAAATTAACTTCAACACTTAGAAGTTAACGACAATTTACTTGTTTGCATCTTTAATATTTTGCTTGTTCTCTTACAGTCATTGTGAAGATTCAAGTGTTGTCATTTAGTTTACTTGGATTGGTCTTCATGTATGAAAATGGTTCTTTTAATTCCTTAGCATTCCTATAAATGTGTATGAGTGTTTTAATCCTATGATAGGTTGTTCGTCTTATGTATTGTGTATGTCATCCAAATCTATTTGATTTGCTCAGTAGACAATATGATCTCATGGACTCTTTATCTTACCATCTATGAACTAGTTACTCTTTAACTATATTTGTTGTATATGTTTTATTTGTGAATCATTTACTTCATAGGTGGAGTTATGGCCCATAAGTACCCTGAGTCTTGCTTATCATAAAAGCTAACATTTTCATTTATGTTCAAACTCCTTGAAAGTGGAAAAAGGACTTACCTAGACTTATAATCCAACTCTACTATGTTACGTTATAACTCAAAGTGTAAGAAAGTGAAAAGGGGCTAAGCCTAATGCTTTATGTTGACAATAATGTTTATGAGAACGATGTAGTACCAAGTCTTAATGCTTTTGCAAAGTGTTTGAGAATTGACATAAGTATTATATAAATGATCCTTCCTTTACGTTAATGAGACTTTGGGTAAGGTATCCTCATGATTGCATTAGTGGAGGTGGTTGTGAATTGAATGTGACCCATGTGATGGGCAGGCGATTGTGGAATCGTAGACCTCCACGCAATCACTCATTAACGTTTGAACTTGTGGTAAGTTATTCTAGGATTTTTCCTTCAGGATAATTCATTTGGTCATAACTCACTTCGTTGTGGGAGAGAGGGTTTCCCTCCTCCAATTTCTTGGTTTGTGAATTGTTTCAAGTATCCAGATCTACGCTATGCTCTTGCCATCCATCTTAATCATTGTTTGAACAGAGAATACTTGATACAAGAAAATCGTGGTCTGTGTTAGTAGCAACAACGACTTCGCTTCAAGTATGGCTTATATGCAATCATTTGGCTTTGTGTTATATACGTTCCATCTCTGCGTTTTGATTCTTGTTGAGAACTAAATTGTCGGTTTGTTTGTGTGCAGATGAAGTCTTGGGCGTTGGATGTAGCATTTTAATGCCTCGTTGACTCTTGCGCATACTATTAAGCTCTGGGCCCCTTCTGGACCAAATTCCTCCTATGGGAAGATGATTTCGAATGCGATTTCCCTGATGATGAAAAGAGAAGTGGCAGTTGTTCCTTTGTTGATTCTTTGCTTATTTCTTAGGTCGCCTGGGACGGGCATGACTTCGGTGTTCATAGGAGAGACAAGGGTTTACGAAATCTATGGTTTTAAATTTATTGCAACAAGGTTTCTCTGCTCTTATTTTGATTTATGGTGGAATGTAAAGTCCCTTTGGGGTTTCAGGGTTTTATATATATAATACCATATATGATACATGTTTTGTCTATTTATGGGAATGAGTACATACGACCCGTGTGAGTTCACTCTCTTTTACTGTTGTGTATAATGAACCTTTCAAGATTTGAGGGCATTGACATAATGGATACTCTGTTTTCTGGTTTCTAGTCTAAATATCTTGTTTCTACTATGTGTGTGTATGAATGTGAAACTATTTATGAGGAGCGAATGTTTGTCTTATCCATGGGGCATGAATGTTCTTACTTACAATCTTGTGTAAATCTAATGTTCTACTCTTGAATCGTTGATATGTCTTAATGTGGAATATGATGGCTTAATTCTTAGTTCTCGGAATGAATGAAATTGTTTGTTTTTATGATTGCATGTATACTCGATCTTTTCTTTGATATACGTTCAGGTCTTTAAAGGAAAACGATCTCTATGCTATGTTGTGTTCTATGACTACCGTGGTTTAACCTTTATGAAAACGAACATTATTAATGAAGGCCTTTGAATAGGATACGCTTGGTTTTTAACTTGTTGGTTACGGGGTTTGACCCTTGATTGTTATTCAACAAATTCGTGTTTCTTGTGAAAACATGAAACTTATCCCTCAGGGCTCAACTTACTTAGGCATCAAAAATCATGAGCCATAGTTGGATTATGTGTCCTTTGAGAACTCTTTGTTTGACTTAGTCTCACTAAGTGTCTGGTTGATGGATTAAATATAGACAACTTTGACTGTGTTGTGAAGTCCACAACTTGTTTATCGTCCAGTCTTAAGTGGATGTAGAATGATCTCTGACTGTTAGTGAAATAACTATGGTTAAGTGAATACATATGAATTACATTTATATAAACGGAGTGAAACTATGTATTGATTATAGTTTACAAGTCTTGTTCTATGCTGCTCCTGAGAGTGCATCATGCATGTTGAGTCATAGTGGTGAATAACAGCTAGATCATGAAGGCATTATGACTTTATGTTTTGTTTTTTGCATGGAATTTATGTATGGGTTGAACCAAGAGCCCAGCGCTTGTAGTTTATGATATATATAAAGTGGTTTGGATGGTAATCGTTTTAGCATATAAATATGCTATGTTTTGAGTCTTGGTTATATATAATACATTTTGGTATATAGTTCTTTGTTTTGATGTTTAGTTTATAATTACTAGTTCATGTTTATTTAATACCCATATATAAATATATAGATAGATAGATAGATAGATAACTAAACTAGTTGGGGTTAAGGGACTTGTCTCGGGATCCTAGTTTGGGATCCTCTCCCTATTTAGGGCTAATGAAGGTTTTCTCTCTAGGCTAGAAAGCCTATTATACAAGTTTATAAATGCTTTTTGTTTTCAAATGAATTCTATGAGTTGTTTTAAATTTTGATAATATTAATGATGCAGATATTAAGCATATAAAACATAAGAATTACTAACTAAACCCAAACGCCATGAACTAAAAGCAGTTTTGCTATAAAACATATTTAGATGTAAAACAATAATTACAACCTATAAAATCAATCTATATAATCATATTTTTAAAATGATCGGAACAGACTATGTTAATCAAATTGAGATATGTATAATCAAATCCTTAAATCCTTCCTTTACTTGCATAAATAAAAATCATCGTATTTATGAAAAACATCAAATAACACCGCAGCTTATAAGATCTATAATCATGAACAGATTTAAGAGTCAAATAATTACATTATATACTTTCATCGGAATCCATACAATAAGTCTTTGAATAACAATTATATAATATACTTATCATTCCTTTACGCTTTCCGACTAACTTGGGAACTGTCACGTTCCTCCCAACTGTAGATATTGAATTGTTCCTGGTTCATTCAACGGATCAGCCCTGAGCCGAACTGAGCATGCCAAGAGACTAAAATTCCTAGGTGAAAATTGTTATCTTTCTTACTAATCCAAAAACTCAATCTAGAAATTTGAGTGCTCAAAGATTTATGAATTGGATCCCCCATTGATCTTCAGACCATTTCCCCTTGCAATGTCCTCTTATTTATAAGTTTTCTTGAGAAGAAGGCTCCTAGGGTTTTAGTTTTAAATCACTCAATTCAGTTACTAGATACACTGACTATTTGGTTTTATCTTTAATTAACTATTTGATTTTTTTAACTCTCACGGTTTATTTTATCTTTTATTAATAATTTAATCTATTTTTAAAATCTCATAGTTTATTTTATCTTAAATTAAATAATATGATTTATTTTTAAACTCACACAGTTTATTTAAATAATATAGGATTTCTTTTACTCATCCTAACATCTAGTTGATATTTAGTTATCAACTACTCATCCAATCTAATCTAAGTTACATGCTCGATCCCTCTTTGAGTGGAAGTCCTAGTTAGTTTAGAAAGAATAAAAGAAGATAATTAATATTTTAGTTTAACAATAATAAACCGATTACCGATGGTCTAGAGCCTCCAGCTCAACATTAGTTAACATAATGATTCTAAGTGCTTCAAGATATTTATTACTCAACACTCACTCAATCAATAATCCTAGTGCTCTTCCAGATCTTACGCTCAACACTAATTTAGAAATAGTCCTAGTGCTCTTCGAGAGATTATGCTCAACACTAATTTAGAAATAGTCTAGGCTTCCCCAAAGCCACACCTAGAGACAATTATCAAAGTCAAGGTGATCCAGAGTTTATTCTCAACACCAAATAAGAATAGTCCATGTGCTCCAGAGCTTATTCCCAACACAAAATAAGAATAGACCAGGTGATCCAGAGCTTATGCTCAAAACCAAATAAGAATAGTCCATGTGCTCCAGAGCTTATGCTCAACACAAAAAATAAAAATATTACAGGTGATCCAAAGCCTATGCTCAACACCAAATAAGAATAGTCCATGTGCTCTAGAGCTTATGCTCAACACAAAATAAAATTATTCCATGTGCTCCAAAGCTTATGCTCAACACAAAATAAAGGTAGTCTAGTCTTGGGATATTACAATCAACCACTAGTTACCGGAACTTCAAGGAGCTACTGGATCTTCTTCTTCAACATTTCAAATCTAAACTTCCATGCTTCATTATTCCTATCTTTCAAATGGGCATATACAATTCCACTCTGCACTTGCATGTTATAGATACACATCCCCAATTTTTTTTACTATGCATATCATTTACTGACGCATCCTGGTGCAGGAAAAAGGTACAGTATCAAACCCATAGATTCTCTAAAACCGGTCAATAACTTCATCAAACCAAAAGTATGTTACGGATTTTAACTACCTAGAACTAAAATTCATAATTCTTACCTCCAAGAATTTTTCGTTACAGGAATCAACCACTAGTTACCAGAACTTCAAGGAACTACTAGATCTTCTTCTTCAACATTTCAAATCTAAACTTCCATGCTTCATTATTCCTATCTTTCAAATTGGCATATACAATTCCACTCTGCACTTGCATGTTACAAATCCACATCCCCAATTATTTTTACTCTGCATATCATTTACTAATGCATACTGGTGCAGGAAAAATGTATAGTATGCCCTTCATGCAATATCAAGCCTCTCTTAATCTGATGACAAAATGTTGACTGGGAAATCTCTACTCTGTTCTTTTATGAAACACTTAAGAAATTTAAATGTGCTTCACAAATACTCAAACAAGCCTCAAAATTGCATTATGCTTTTATACTCATATTTCACTTATGAATTTAATGGTTGAGTTTTTAATCTGAAATTTGTTGTTAATAATTGATAGAGGAAAGAAAAAATTTCAACCTTCATGCCCTCTATAGGAAGATTTGAACGCACGGGAATGTGTCTCAGCTATAGGAAAACGAAGGTGCCACTGAAATGTCAAAACGCTGCAGGAATCACCGTTGACCACAAATTTAAACACATACCACCAATTTGTTGGTTCCAATTGATGAGGATGTCATATATTTTCCTCGGTTCGACCTTTGAATCCTCTTCACCTATTTCCCAGAACATAGCGTTGACAAAAACATTCTAGTTCAGATTTGAACTAATCCAGAACGATGGAGAATATGCCCTATAAAAGTATTGGGGGCACTAGTGCGATTTAAAATCTGGATGGGAAAAAAAAAAGAACAATGCATTCACAACCGGATGACCTATGCCTTGATTAAATTTAAGCCAATAGACTAGTTACGCTAAACAACTCCTATTGGATTCACAAAAAAAATCCCAGTTGACAAAAATTCTATGCAACAATACTCTAGCTCAATCAAATCATTCAAGTCAATGGATTATTGAACGGGATTTTCTTCATGAATCAAATTCACAGAGCATAGGTCGGAGTAAACTCAGGACAGGAAAAAAAAAACCATTTTATTAAACTTCACTAAAACTTCAATTTCTTCCCCAAACTCCAACTGTAGACAAGCTTTGGATCAGTCTTTTAAACTATTTGATTAGTTCCAGATCCAATAAGTTAGGATCTCACAATCTAATCAAGGTAAATATAAATCTGACCTATTTTTCTAACTTACTAACTAAATGCAATATCCTAACTATTATAAAGCAAGTGAGATCAAATCTCACATTATTAGCATCTCAAGTTCAACAAATTCAACTTTAAAAATCCCACTCTTTTCATAAATCAGTCTTGGATGTTCGAGAAGCCAAAAAAGAATATTTTGGTTTGATGCTCCTGCATCACATCCTAGAGCCTGATATAAACATGATTGTACATATTAATTTCTCTATCATAAACTAGCACAATTCATATATTAAACTCTCCATGTGTTGGTTGCATCATCAAACATACCATTCTGCAGATATTAACACAATTTGTGAGTTATCATAGGCTAGACATTTTCACCAATTATATCTTGTGCTGGTAATACTAATTTATGCACCATACCAACCCCTAAAAAAAGCATTTGTTTATAAAAAACTCACGATCAAATATTATATCACGATGAAACTATTTGCATTACAAACCTGATCTCAAGAATGGGTTTTCAATTCAACTTCATCATGTGTGTACAAAGACACAAATAAAACCAAAACCACGATTCAAAACATATCAATGTTGATTCATATCACAGAATCAAGCATTCTGCCACCTGAGAGTGATTTGTCCACACAACCAATTTATATGAAAAATAGCTTTTGTTTCTAAGAAATCAACTCACACTCGCAATGACTTCATAATTAAATAACCAGAACTCAATTTGCATGAACTTTACCTTTGACATTTTTTCCATATCCATAATGAGTCTTCAAACATAGATTTTTGTTTCCCTTGGGGCATTTTCTCCAAATTATCCCTCATGGTCATTTGCTTCAACTACACAATTTATTGTAGTGATTTCACATGGGTCCTTGATACCTCAATGGCATTCTTCAATGCAAACTACAAGTCAATGATTCCATAAAAGGAATCTCCATATTTCACAAGCTTGACCACGCCTTACCCAATTTTTCCTAATGTTTGTAACTAAGAGTAGGTCCTAACAAGTTATTTCTTATTAAATCAATTATCCAAGGTTCCCATTGATTTGTGGATAGATCTCAAAAAGTTCTATTTTTTCTTTTCCTTTTCTATAGATTTTTTTGTGCTTACACGGTATGAAAATAAAGGGATTTCTCGCTTGAACAGGGGGTTAGGGCCTGCTTATTGAATTACTCTTCCAGGCATTGTGTAGAAGTCGACAGCTGATGGCTAAGCATCATATGGGATAAAACAATTTACAATCAATGTTATCTATATATACAAGAATAAGGAAGCTTCTAAAGCAAGACTTCTAGACTGCAAGAAGTGGTGTAGCTGAAGGAACAAATTATTGGTTTCCAGAGAAGAGAGTGAGAATATCTCTAATGAAAAAATTGAAAAACATAAAAAAAATTCATTATAGAAAACATATCCAAACCCTTATGGAAAAACCTAGTAAGCCAAAAAAAGAAAACCCTCGAACATTTTGGGGGAAAATGGAAGAATGGAGAATTTGATAGGCTATTGAAAATTACTTACAAAATTTCACTGAGAGCATGGATTTGATCCTTCCACCATAGTCTCCTCAATCAATATCTCCTACTGTTTATACCCCATATTTAATAATCATGCCAAGTCTAACGATATTATGCAAGCAGGATTCCTCTGCCAAAAAATTTATAAAAAAAAAAAACATCAATCTCTAAGCATTTTAACAAAAAACAGATCATGAAAGATCAAGATTTTAGCAAATGGATACTCGCAAATGTAGGGCCAAATAAAATATTTATATTGGCATCCAAAATTATGTGTAAAATGAACTAGGTTTTTTTATCAAACCCTGAAGGAAAAATACAAAATAACATACCTCTTTATGTGCCATTGTTCACATCATCCACAAGTTTGGATTTAGGGGTTCTTATAATTGTGAATCCCTTGAAGTCAACACCCCTAGAATACATAATTGCGTAGATTTCACGATCAGGTTAATCTGGTATTCAAAGGTCTATACACTAACCTTTCTTGATTTTCTCATTCCAGGCATAGAAGAAAAAGTTTCAGCCAATTTTTTTTCTCGGTTTCTTTCTCCCAGTTTCTTTCCCCCCGATTTTTATTTCTTTGTTTTAAATTTGTGAATATTATTATATTATATATTAATACAAGATACAATGTAATATATTTATATATTAAAAACATTTTGTATTAATATTATATATTATATATAAGGATAGAAACATATTTACATACTATATTAAATTATTATATTAACATACTATAAATATAATACTATATAGCGATATATTAAAATACATAACTAGTATATATTATTAATTATGTGTATTAACTATATTATATATTTTTTAAATCTAGATGAATTTGTAATCGGTTGGGATGACTTGGGAAAGGCATGCATGTTCAAATCCCTCCACCCCCATATAACATGCCACTCTTCCCCGCCATGCCATTCTAAATCCATCTACAATGGCGTTAGAATTTTTGTGGTGTTTAAATTTTTAAAAATGCACAATTTGATTTTCAAAATTGCACATTTTCATTGTCAGATTCCTTCAAATAACTTGCCAGAAATAGGTCTCTCAATCCATTTGCATTTTTAAAATTTACTAATTTTATCCCTGGACTAAATTAGTCGTTTTTTGTTGTGTTAATTATTATTTAGTTGTATTTTTTATCAGATGACTAAATTAGTCATTTAATTTAGTCATTTTTAGTTATGTTGCTAAATTTTAGTCATATTTAGTTTAAAAACACTGTCGTGGCTAACTTTTTTAGTCTAGTAGTCATTTATCACCCCTTTTTCTACTAGTGAAATTTTTCCCAATCAAGTGTGGAGGACGGATGAACTGAAAAAAATCTTAAGAATACTGAAAAAACTAAGAAAAAAACACCAAATATGTATGAAGAATTATAAAAGGAATTCTTCCCTAGTACGATTGCCAATTCTGTTGTGGGGAAATATGAATGCAGTGCTAGAAAGCAGAGCTCGTATATCCCAAAGCCTTGATGAGGGCCATTGACAGAGGTACAATTAAATGACTATCTATTTTCCTAAGATCTATCTATCATTTTCAAAAAAATTGGAGGTAAGGGAAGGAGAGAGAGGAATACATGTTGTAGCGTGGTTGTTCGATGAGTTGTGATATGTTGGTCCTTGCTTGTTGGTTGCGCTTAATGCTCTCTGACCCACTTACACACAATCATAAATATACCTTTCTCATTCATTTTAATTGAAAATTGATTAAATATACTGAAACCCATATCTTATTCATAAACACAATACCAATAACTTGCATTGCAAAGAAATTGAATTCATTTTCATTAGATCAATGAGGAACTACAGTACTTACAAACTTATCACTTGTAGTGTCATTCTTCTCCTGGGTCCAAGTTCTTTCTCCTTCGCCCTTCAGCCACGATTATTGATTGTTCAGTTAAAGTATTTCGGACATCAACTTTACTTATGACCATATGTTATCACAATATTTAACACCCTTAATGGCGAGGGCCAGAAGCATGTACTAAGTCCATCCCCAACATGAAGATTGAGTTAAAATACTGAAGTAAAGAACTTTCCCATGCCTTGATCACTTTCCTAGAAGAAAGTTACAAATGGTTACTTGTTTTGGCCCTTAAGAGGCAACCATGGTCATCAGGTTGCTAAATTAGATATAAGAAGGGTCACCACAAGATTAAAGTGGAGGAAAATACATAAAAGATTGAAATAAAAGGTGTAAAAATCTCAATTATGGTGAAAATGTGAATTAGGTGCATGCAACATTAGGATTATCACCAACAATGGGATTACCACCCAAATTGGGATTATCGCCATTCTCGCCTAATCCAAGGCTATAAAATAATCCTTTGGGGTAGAGACTTTAGAGGATGATTTGATTGAGAATTTGAGAGAAGCCGAAACACTAACAGAAGAGCATTAGTCTCTATTTTCCAAAGACCTTGGTGATCAAGGGATAAGGGTGAAGGAGAGAGAACCTGGACTCTGGTAAAGGATGGCACTACAAGTGATAAGGTTGTAAGTATTGTACTTCCTCATTGATCTAATGCAAATGAATTCAATTCCCCCCAATGCAAGTTATCGGTATTTTGTTTATGAATAAGATCTCAGTTTCAGTATATTAATTAATTAGATTTTTGTTAAAAGGAATGAGAAAGGTGTATCTTTTATTGTGTGTAGGTGATCCAGAGGATGATTAAGCATAGCAAGAAAGCAAGTATCGGCATATCACAACTCATTGAATGAACACGATACAACATGTATTCCTCTTCCTCTTTCCCTTAACTCTAAACTTCTTGAAAATTATAGATAGATATTAGGAAAATATATAGTCATTCATTTGTACCTCTGTTAATGGCCATCACCAAGCCATTGGGAGATCTTAGCTCTAATTTCTAGCACTACATTCAGATTTCCTCAAAACAAGTTGGTCCCCCAGTAACTAGGTGGGAGGAATTTAAAACCCCCATTAAGTTGCAGTTTTACCCTATTGGCTATGAAGAGGACCAATGGATCCATTGGCATTACTTATCAAAAAGGCAAGGGAAATGTTTACAAGAGTACACCATTGAATTTAGAAAAATGGACATTATGTTGAGTATATCTCCCAAGAACTCGGATGTACTTCTCAAGCATTTGATTGGTCCCATAGCCATTTAAGGAGGTAAGTGATGCTCTTCCATCCTAGAACTATTGATAAGGCCTATATGCAAGCATAGTATCTAGAGAATATGGACAGAAATAAAGGGAATCCGTGTAGTTCCAAGCTAAAAGAAAACCTAGATACTTTTAAGGATGGGAAAAAGAAAGCGAAAGGAAAAAAATAAGACTACAATGATGGCACATCAGTGAAAGGATCTGAAAAACCACTGCAATCATTTCAACATTGATGGGCATACTTAAGACAAGTGTTGGAAGCTACATCTACAGCTAAATATAAAGAACTACAAGAAGGATGCCAAGAAGAAGATCATGTTATCCATGGAATGAGGAAACATAGTAGAGATTAGCTCAGATGTAGTTGAGAATATTGTCTACACTTATTGCAAAAGGAGGTGAACTTGAGTAGGCTCCATCCCAATGAAGAGAAAGAGATAAAAAAAAATATTCCACATCAAGATTCAAGTAAAAAAGACCAAGGTGGTTGTTGTATTTGATTCAGGTTCATTGTCCAATCTCATAACAGAAGACTTGGTAACCAAGCCTGGATTTGAAGTTCATGATCATCCTATCCCCTACCCATTGAGATTGGTAAATAAGGATGCAAAAATTAGGGTCACAAAATAGTGCATGATTAATTTTGCTATAAGTGCATATTATATTGATGAAGTGGAGGTATATGTAGCATCACAAAATAGTGCACGATTAATTTTTCTATAAGTGCATATTATATTGATGAAGTGGAGGTATATGTAGCACCACCTGATGTTTATGGTGTAGTGTTTGGAATCCCCTAAATGTATATCAAGGATGAAATATTCTTGAGGATATCTAACCAATACTACTTGATCAAGGATGGGAAATCCTTCATCATCAATGCACAGAAAGGTAAATCAAATATATCTCAGTAAGTTCCAACCAAGCCAAGAAGTTGATCAGTTCAAGTAGAAATTTTGTATTGTGTTTATTAAGACATAATCAACAAGAAGGTGAATCAGTAAAAGTAAAGGCATATTTGGAGGGATGTACTAGAGAGTATAAATACCAATTGGAGAATATTTTGTAGGCATACAGAGAAGTGTTCCAAGATCCTAAAGGGATACCTCCTAAGAGGGAAGTGGAGCATGAGATACAACTATTACTTAATTCTCCATTGTCAAACATTGGATTGTACAGATAGTTTGTTCTGAAATTAGAAGAAGTGACGAAGCAATTACAACAACTATTAGAGTATGGATTAATCCGACCAAGCCTCACCTTGTGGGTGACCTATCATTATAGTAACCAAGAAGGATGGGACTTGGAGGATGTGTACTGACCACATAGTTTTGAATAATATCACCCTTAAGAATAAATACCCTCTTCCTAGGATCGATGATTTGCTAGATCAGTTACAACATGTCATAACTTCACCAAGTTGGATCTCAAATTAGTATACCACTAGGTATGAGTGAAGGAATGATGCAGGATCATCCCTAGGCTTGGGAAATCCGCATCAGCCAAAAAAAAGATTCTATGTAAGTATATTTAGGAACAATAAGGATGACTGCAACTCCTTACTTGTTGGTCCATTTTATTAGAACCTTATTGTTACAACTATGTTGTTAATTGTGTTGCTACAACTCCATGTTACAGTAGTTGTGAATTGTTAGAACTGTGTTGTTACATCTCCATGTTGCAGCACTCAGGATTCCAACATAGCACTGTTGCTTTTCCAATTCTTGAATTCAATTAGTCAAATTGTTCCATAGGATTGTTTGCGCTAAAAGATGAGTGATCGTTGGAAAGAAAGGGAAACAAATTTTGGGAAAAGGAAATGATGGGTAGTTGAGATGCCATGACGGTTCATCTTTTGGAAGTTAGGGATTTGAGAGGACGGGAAAATGAAGGATCACGAGTTTGGAGAAATGGTGGGGAAATAGAAAAGGAGAAAACAAGAAGAAAGGGGGACAGAAGAGAAGGGGACCTACGCACCAGTTCAAGGAAGAAGGTGCAATTTTCCTTAGAGCATGCAGTCAATTAGTTCATCACCAAACCTAACCGAGACGTTAACCTACAGGTTGATGTAATAGTTTGTGATTAATATAGAAGAAAGGATTGGTTGTCTCTAGTATTTCATTGATCACATTGTCATTCTTCTATTCTAGAGTTTAATAAAATAGCATTTGGACTTCTGTTGTTCCACAATTGTATGGGTTTCAGTGTGTGCTCTGAAGGAAGAGCATAGCGTTGTAGATTTTAGTTGTGTACCAGGTTTATGCTTCTGCATCAAGTGGCATCAGAGTGGGTTTTTGATCTAGGATTTGCGCCCTAAATTTGCTTCTATGAGACAAGGTACAAAATTCTTGTTCGTGGTGGTTGCTTAGAAAAAGTGTTGAAGGGTCAAGTTGGGATACAGAACTGGGAGTGAGTTCTATGGATGTTGGTGAGACATATACAACTTGAAAGAATTTCGCCACGAAGGAGAGGAGTAGGACAAGGGGGTACAAGAAATTGAGAATTAGAAATTTGAGATCGAGAATAGAGGACTTGGAGAATCAAAGGAATGGATATGTTGAAGTAGATTCAGAGCTAGAAGAGGAAATTAAAGAAGAATAGGAGGGTGAAGAAAGCGAACCAGTAGTAAGGCGAATTTCCTATTTGAGTAACAGAGGTAGTGTGAGAGTTGAGGTTTCTTGTTATGATGGAAATTTGAGAGCTGATGATCTCATTGATTGGATTGGGGAACTCGAAATATATTTCGAGTATGAAAATTTCCAAGACCCGAATCGGGTGATATTTTCCATTACGAAGCTGAAGGGGCATACGGCACTATGGTGGGATATGTTGTAGAAGGATAGAGTGAGTAACCAGTTGGAGAAGATTAGAACTTGGAAGAATATGGTCATAAATATTAAGGAGAAATTTATGCCTACTGATTACCAACAAAATTTGTATAGGAAAGTTTAGAACCTCAAACAAAGGGAGACATTTGTTCATGAATATACTGAAGAATTATTTAGGTTGTCACTTCAAGCAGGCATCAAAGAATTGGAATTTCAACTAGTTGCGAGGTATGTAAATGGATTAAAGTATTTGATTCAAGATGAAATGAGCATGCAATATTTGTGTACTGTTGATGAAGCCTATCAAGTTTCGTTGGAGGTAGAACAAGATATTGATAGGAAAACACAGAAGAAGAGTAGAGGAAGATGTAATATGAGGATTTTTAAAAGTGGTGAGAAAGAAGAAGAATTTACCAATGGTAAAAGTGGTAGAGGAGGAAATAATGATGGGAAAGGTAGAGGAGGATTCAGAAGAGGAAAGGGAAAGTATGCGATTACTTGTTATCGTTGTGGATTAGAAGGCCATAAGAAATTTGAATCCCCGGAAGGACAAACATCAAGGATAAGAGATGAAGCATGAACACAAGTCACACATGCCAGTGAAGCTTCTATTTTTGGAGAAAATGTAACTGTACTTCAGCAAGAACAGGGTGAGAACTTGATGTTTTAGTGAGTGTTGCTTAAATATGAGAAAAGGGCAGCAGAAGAACTTGAACAAAGAAAGAAAGTTTTTAAAACTAAATGTAAGGTCCAAGGAAAATGTTGTAATCTAGTTATAGACAATGGGAGTATAGAAAATTTGGTGTCCATTGAAGTTATGGAGAAACTGATATTGTAGAGGTTGGTCCATCCTACTCCTTACCATGTTTCATGGTTAAAAAGAGGACAACAGATGACTGTGACTGAACAATATTTGTTAAGTTTTCAGATGGGAAGTCTTCAGGAGCAAGTATTATGTGATGTGGTTGAGATGGATGCTTGCCACATACTCCTTGGAAGACCGTGGCTATTTGACTAGCAAGTTCACCATGATGGCAGATAAAATATATATGAGTTCAACAAAGATGGATAGTGGTACAAATTGACCCCAATGCTGGAAAATGCAGTAGAAGCAGCAGGAAATTGTGTTGATACAAGCACTAGTAATAGAAAGATCATGTTGTGTTCCACTAAGGAATTTTTGTAGGAAGAAAGATGGGCAGCATTTTGTTTAGCATTGATTCCAAAATAGGTAAAAGAGGGAGGAAAGTCGAATATTGTAGTACCTACAGAAATAAAGACCTTATTGGACGAGTTTAAGGAGATTGTTGTTGATTATTTACCACAAGGATTACCTTCAGTGAGGAGTATCTCTGATCAAATTGATATAATTCATGGATCAATTTTTCCAAACAAGGCACCATATAGAATGACCCCTGCAAAAAGTGAAGTGAATAGACATGTACAGGGGTTGCTTGATAGAGGGTTTAATAGAGAAATTTTGAGCCCATGTGCAGTGATAGCAATGTTGACTCCAAAAAAAATAGGAGAGTGGTGGATGTGCACGGATTCATGAGCCATTAATTGAATCACCAGCAAGTACCTATTTCCTTTGCCAAGGATGGAGGATCTTATGTAATTTTTGAGTGGGAATGCATACTTCAAAAAGATTGACTTGAAGAGTGGTTATCATCAAATCTAGATAAGGGAAGGTGATGAGTGGAAAACTGCTTTTACAACAAAATATGGATTGTTTGAATTGTTGGTTATGTCATTCAAGATAACTAATACTCCCAATACATTTATGAGGCTTATGAATGAATTATTGAAACCCTTTTTGGGGAAGTTTGTTCTAGTATACTTGGATGACATTTTAATTTTCGGCAGAAACAAGGAAGAACACTTGAAGCATGTGAGACAAGTGATGCAACGGTTAGAAGAAGAAATTTTTTTTATTAACTTAAAGAAATGCACATTTATGCAAACAAAATTAATGCACTTGGGATTTGTGATTTCCAATGAAGGATTGAAGATGGATTTCGAGAAGGTGAAGGCTGTTTTGGAATGGCTAGAACTGCAGTCCACTTTTGAAGTGAGAAGTTTCCATCGGTTAGCAAGCTTCTACCGAAAATTCATTAGAAACTTCAGTCAAATTTTTGCACCTCTTACTGAGTGTATGAAAAAGGAAATTTTAAATGGACAACAGCCCCAATGAAAGCAATTGCAGATTTGAAAAAGAAGGTGACAGAGAAACCTGTTTTGGCACTTCCAAACTTTGACAAAGTATTCCAAGTTGACTATGTTGCAAGCAGGGTAGTGATTGGAGCAGTTTTAAGTCAAGAAGGGATACCAATAGCATTCTTCAGTGAGAAGTTGAATGATACCAAAACAAATTATTTTACGTATGATCAAGAATTTTATGCTATTGTATAGGCTTCAAAGAAGTGGAGGCATTATTTGTTTCCCAAGGAATTCGTCTTGTTTATTGATCACAAGGCGTTGTAATACATCAACAGTTAAGGTAAGTTGAATCAAAGACACTCTAAATGGGTTGAATTCTTACAAATTGTATACTTTTGTTTTGAAGCATAGATCAAGAAAGTCAAACAAAGTGGCAGACGTGTTGAGTAGAACAATGTTGTTACTTAACACTTGATATGTGGAAGTGGTGAGTTTGGAAAGCATGAAGGAGTTGTATGAAGATGATGCAAACTTTGGAGAAGAATGGAAAGTTTGTAAAGCACTTTGGAGTGTGGATAGAACAATGTTCCTTGATTATCACATCCAAGAAGGATTCTTGTTTAAAAATCGGCAAGTGTGCATTCCTCAAGGATTAGTAAGATTGAATATTATTAAAGAACTACATGGTGTGGGGCTAGGTGGACATTTTTGCATGGATAAGACCATAGAATTGATGAAATAAAGGTACTTTTGTCCTAGAATCAACAAAGATGTCAGGAATTTTGTTGAATGTTGTAGAATTTTCCAAGTAGAAAAGGGAAGAAGTCAAAATACAAAACTATATACAACATTACTAGTACCTGAAAGGCCTTGGGAAGATGTGAGCATGGATTTTTTTCATGGCTTCCAAGAACACAAAGGAAGCATGATTATGTGATGGTTGTCATAGATCGGTTTTCAAAAATAACGCATTTCATAGCATGCAACAAGACAAGTGATGCTACTTAAGTGGCTATTTTATTCTTCAAAAAAGTTGTGAGACTTGATGGTTTACCCCAGAGTATTACATCAGATCGAGAAACAAGATTTCTTGGTCATTTTTGGAGGAAACTTTGGAAGAAAATGGGATCTAAACTATTGTATAGTTCATCCTATCACCCACAAACAAATGGGCAAACCAAAGTGGTGAACAGAAAGAAGTCTTGGAAATATGTTGAGAAGTTTAAGTGGTGAAAATCCCAGCCAGTGGGATATGGTCTTCACATAGGCTTAATTTGATTATAATGATTCAGTGACTAGATAAACTAGGAAGAATCCTTTCCATATTTTTTATGGTAGATCACCAAAAGGAATTGTGGATTTGATAAATTTACTAGATTTGGAAAAGGGAAGGAGCATTGATGCAAGATATTTTGCATATGGCATGCAAGAAATGCATGAACAAGTGAAGAAGAGGTTGCAGAAAAGTAATGTCGAGCACAAAAGGAGGGTCGATATGCAAAGAAGAACAAAATTTTTTGAGGAAGGTGAGTTGATAATGCCATATTTATGGAAGGAAATATTCCCCAGGGGTACCTACAGTAAACTAAAGTACAAGAAGATAGGACCATGCAGAATTCTAAGGAATTTTTTTTATAATGCATACAAGTTAGAATTACCAGAGGACTTGGATATCTCTCTGATATTCAATGTTGCATATTTGTATGAGTTTCATGAAGGAGAACAGAGTGGTAAGGCAGGTGCTCCATATTAATGGAAGCAACATATACCAGTCAAACCTGTGGATGAAATGGAAGATATTTTGGCCACAAGAGTTGGTAAGGAGAATCACCGCAAGAAGTATTTGGAATATTTATGTAAATGGAAAAATAGAGGATTAGAGGATGCATCGTGGGTGACTGAGCAAGAGCTAATACGCCTACGAGGTTCTTCAACTTCTGAACCAACTATCACATGAGTTGGAATCTCATGTCTTACAAAGGGTGTCTGATGTAGGAGCATCCTTGGGATTGGGCAATCTGTATCACCCAAAAACATTTATTTTTGTGTAAGTAGATTTAGGAGGAATAAGTATGGCTGCAACTCCTTAGTTGTTGGTCCATTTCATTAGAACCTTGCTATTACAACTATAATGTTACTTGTGCTACTACAACTCCATGCTATAGCAGTTGTGCATAGTTACAACTGTGATGTTACATCTCTATTTTGTAGCACTCAAGATTCCAACATAGAGTTGTTACTTTTTTTATTCTTGAATTCAATCAATCAAATTGTTCCATAGGATTGTTTGCACTAAAAGATGAATGACTGTTGGAAATAAAGGGAAATGAATTTGGGGAAAAGGAAATGATGGGTAGTTGAGCTGCCATGATTATTCATCTTTCGCCAATTAGGGATTCGAGAGGAAATGAAAATAAAGGATCTCAAGTTTGTAGAAACAACGAGGTAATAGAAAAGGAGAAAGAAATAAGAAAGGGGGAGAGAGCAGAAGGGGACCTACACACAAGTTCAAGGAGGAAGCAGCAATTTTTCTCACAGCACACAGTCAATCAATTTAGCACCAAACCTAACTGAGATGATAACCTACAATTTGATATAATATTCTTTGATTAATACATGAGAAAGGATTGGTTGTCTCCAGTATTTCATTTATCATATTGTCATTCTTCTATTCCGGGGTTTAATAAAATAGCATTTGGACTTTTTTTGTTCCACAATTGTATGAGTTTCACTGTGTACTCTAAAGGGAAATCATAGCACTATAGTTGTTAGTTGTATACCATGGTTATGCTTCTGCATCAAGAAAGAAGGAATTTGGAAGACCCCTTGAAGACTAGACAAGGTCTATATAAATGCTTAGTAATGTCTTTTGGTTTATGTAATGCACCTGCTACATTTATGTGTTTGATGAATGAGGTATTCTTTCCTTTATAGATTCATTTGTAATAGACTATTTAGATGCTATATTGGTTGATAGTGCTACATGGGAAGAGCATATTGCACATCTCAAGTAGGTTTTAAAGAGCCTAAACAAACATCAACTGCTGGTAAACCTTAAGAAATATGAATTTTCTCAGCAGTCTTTGGTGTATTTGGGGTATGTGGTTGGTGGAGGAGAACTTAAGATTGATCCTAGAAAGATGGAGGCCATCACCAAGTGGTCAAATCCTATAGATGTCATTGAATTTAGGAGCTTTTGGGGGGTATCACATACCTTCATAATTTTATAGACTCATTTTTAGGTGTGGTTGCACCTCTCCATACCATAATAGTCAACAACAAGTGTTTTCAGTGGGAAAAGCATCAACATAAAGCCATTGAAGAGCTCAAACAAAAGATCAATCGGGCACTAGTCTTCACATTTCCCAACTTGTAGAAGACTTTCAAATTGGAGACAAATGTAAGTGCATAGGTTATGGGAGCGGTTTTGACTGAAGGAGGAATGTCAATATGCTATCATTCTAAAATGTTCCATGGTGGAGTATTGAACTACCCTACATATAACAAGGAACTATATACCTTGGTTCAAGTTGTTAAGAAATGGAAGCACTATCTGATGGGAAAGGAGAGCATCATTCACACTGATCACTATTCATTACAGTATTTGCAAGCTTGAAGGAAGCTACAACAAACCTGACACTACAAGTGGATGGTATTTTTGCAACAATTCCATCTAATCATCAAATTCAAGAAGGGTAGTACAAACAAGTTGGAAAACATGCTCTTAAGGCCACCTACAACCAAGATCACAACTTTGGGTAGTCTTATGCATATGGAGCCTTTCACCCATTATGCATACAAGGAGGAATAAATAGAATATGAGGACTTCAAGGAGGTATTTCAATAGATATAAGGCCAATTACATGTAGAAGAAGTAGACAACAAGGATGGCTATCATCTTTAGGATGGGTTACTCTACAAGTTGGACAAGCTTTGTGTTCCTAATGGTGAGAGATTGTAACTCATCATAGAGGCTCACACCTCCAAATTTGTGGGGCATTTCGATGTTGGGAATTCAATTGCCAACTTACAATGGTATGTTTATTGGCTTAGAATGCAAGAAGATGTAGCTCAATTTATTATAGGATGCACACTATGGTGTACAATTAAGTCCAGTAATAGGAAACAAGGTCTATACCATCCCTTACCTACATGTACTAGGCCATGGGAGAGCATATCCATGGATTTTATGAATGGTATTCCAAGAACCAAAAAGGGACATGACTATCTATTTGTGGTAGTTGACAAGTTTAGTAATATGTGCATTCACATGGCTTGTACAAAGACCATCAAAGGACAATAAGCAACAAACATGTTATTTGAAAAGGTTTGGATGCACTTTGCAATACGAAGAAGAATCATCTTAGATAGAGATACCAAATTTCTCAATGCCTTTTGGACTACACTTTGGGAAAAGATTGGCCCTAAGTTGAAGAGGTTTATATCTTTCCATCCACAAATAGATGGGAAAACAAAAGTGGTGAACATGAAATTGGTCTAGCTTTTGAGAGGTCATGATCAGAAAAATCCAAGTACCGGGAATAAGAATTTGATATACATCCAACACTATTATAACAAAGCAATCTACACTTCCATTGGTAAGTCCTCTTTTGAAACTTATTTCAAATATCTTCCACCTTCACCTCTAGATGTTGTATATGGATAGCAAGGGGGGGACTGAGAGAAGGCACCACAAGCAAAGCATTAAGAGCTAAAAAAATCATTGATAAGATAAGGCAAATCGATGTTGAAGAAGTCATAGAAAAAGTACAAGGCCAGACATGACCAACATAGTGTTGAGAAAACATTTAAGGTGGAAGACAGATTTTGGTTGCACTTGAATAAGGAAAGACTACAAGCTATTGGTAAGAAGATCAAATCACTGTGTTATGGTCCTTTTCAAGGTAGGAGATAATGATTACAATCTTAGTCTATCCCCATATATGTGCATTTACTTAGTAATGAATGTGGAAAATCTAAAACTCTTTGAATTGTCTGTGTTGGACCGGGAACCTAAGTCGCTCTTACCTTTTGTAGAGGACTTAGAGCCAGAGGCTTGGGTAGGGTTAGATGAAGATACAGTTTTGAAAAAGAAATCCAAAACTATCAAATGAGGACAGTATGAACTCTAGTAGGTTGGTTTGAAGGGAAAACTTCCAGGCAAGGCTAAATGGTAATCTAAAGAGAAGGTAGAGGAAAATTTTCATCACCTCATTTAGTAAAATCTTTTAGGGAAAAAAGCCTCCCAAAATAGGGATGCATGATCTGAAATAGATCAATATATAGTTTGTCATCTATTTTGGTGTTTTCTGGGTGGAAAGATTGGATGAATTAGCTTGTGGGGCACATTTTCTTTGCAGATTTTGGGTCCATAACATTTTGAGGCCCATTTAAGGGCTTAAACGATGTTTTTTGGGGTCAAAAGTCCATGTACAAATTTCATGGCCTCTTGATGTTGTTCTACACTTCAAGATATTGCCAATGGTACAAACACTACCTCAATCAGAGTTCGTATGAGAAAGTTATGCCTCCTGCAAGTTAACCTATCGTATAGACCACCATGGTACCGAGTGGATTCCATGTCAACTCTCATTACCCACACATGTAGATCTAGTCACGTGTGGACTTTAGAAAAAAAATTATAGGGTCCAAAATCCTAACCTAATCAAGAGTTAAGGCATGAAAAAACCCTAAAAACTAACCCTATATGGCTATTAGAACATTGTTAAATGTTGACCCACTAGAAGAAGAAGGGTTCCATTATTATGGTATTGTGGTATTGTTTCATAGCTTAGCAAGTGCCAAGGAGTGGATATTAGAGCATGATGGAGAAATTAAGAGATCATTTAGTAGCCATACATGCCACAATGTCATCCTTAACTCCACAAAAAGTATTGCTTTCTTTGTATTTGCATTGCATATTGGAGAAGAAAAGAGCAAGGCATAGTCTTCACTTCTAGATGGGTTTTCCCCATAGTGAGTTTTCCCAAGACGTATCTTATGTTATTTGTGTGTATGCGTGGATGTGTTACTATGCTCTCTAGTTATTTTCCTTTCAGTTTCAATTTTTAGCATTATGTGAATCATGAATCATGAATCTTGAAGCTAACAACAATGAATCATGGATCTTTAATAAACATGGTTAACTAAGAGTTTGTATAAAGTTGTAAGATATGTTGTGGCATACTATTCTAGTGGAATATCCATAGAAATTTACTTATCAAAAACCAAGGGCCTTCCTTTATTATATGGGATCTATCCCAAGAATTAGTGAATTTTAAGAATAAAACAAAAAATACATTTCCTAGGGCTCGATAACCATACTATCATTCAAAAGAAACCTCTAAAATACAAAACCCATTTCTGAACATATTTTATAGAGGGACATAGATTGTAAAATATGCAAATTAAACACCTTCTTAGAAATAATAAATCTCCTCTTGAACATAATCTGGATCAAATAAAACCACAAGGGTTTCCCCAACTTCTATGCAACAAAATATGACTAACCATGCTTAGAGGCAACTATGTCATAGGAATATGAAGGGTGTGAGCCTCCTAATATAGATATTGGTGGTGTCATAATAAACCCAATAACATACAAAAGTTGAGAGGATCTTACTTTGAAGCACCCTTGTTACACTAATAACCTAACTCGCGTTGAAAAACTTGAATATTAGGTGAAGAGACCGGTACCTTAATGGGAGAGCTGATAAAAACCTCATAAGACAATAATTTAAAGCCAAAGGATGAATACAAATCCAACCAAGGTAGGAATAAATTCAACCTAAAAACTAGCTCGTGAAGGAAAAACAACCCAAGCACCGAAAAAACCTTTAATGTAGAGTTTCATAATTAAATGAAGTCACTCACTACTTGAGGGAAAGAGCACAATACTAGAGAAATCATCTTAGAGAAGTTGGGCCAAAACATAGAAGATCAAATGGGAATTACCAACATGAATACCAAATAAAGCACCATGAAAACCATGCCAAAAAAAATACCCTTGTAGGTATCCCTAACATGAGAAAACTAGCCCAAAATCCATGGGAAGATCTAATCTTATTTAATAATAATAATATCATCATCTAATTTTAAGAGTACATGTAGTGTCCCCGGCCTTTAATCAAGGCCAAAGGCACTAGGAGACCTAGGAAAAGGGCTAAATTAATATTACACGGCAGATTTAAGTGTTCTAAGGTTAGACCAGCAGGCCATATAATCAAGAAATTAAAAATTATAGCCTTATGAAATGCATAAAAACCAAACATTATATTTCCCAATGTGCATACTATTAAACATAATAATAATGCAATTTGTAATGCGTACATGAGTAAGGCATGGTAATGAGAATATCTAGCATGAGTCTCAACATACAATTAAGTCATGCAATTGATAGAAATATCAGATTGTAAAGCTATTGAGAACATTAGTGTGTATCTAGTTGTTATGGTTGCTTGCATAAAAATTATCTTTCATATGAGGATTATTTATTAGTTTTGTGATGTGTGTTTTGATATCATGGTTACGTAGTAAGAATAGCATCAAATACAACCACACAAACCATAGAAAATAGAAACATATTTATACTAATATAATCGGATATGCAACATTACAACCAAATTTGCAAAAATAAAACAGATTTACATAAAAAGGTGCTCTCAACTAGAAGACAGAGTGTGTTCCTTTCAGCACCAAAAACACTATCGTCCAAAACAGTCATGACTTGGTCACACAGAAAGCTTTTCCACTGAAACAAAAGGTTTTCCTTACTAGAAACGTCACTTTGGACGCAATGGAATAGGTATCACAACCCATAAATGAGTAGAAATGAGCGAAAAAGAACATATGGTTGTGCCCCTCTCATTAGTATGAAAGTCACAATGGTAAACCACAAAGGAGAAGAGAAAGAATAGATGGTAGAATAAGCTCATAGAAAATCATAGTTTCAATGTACATAAGCCATCCATCCTTCATAAAAATCCTGGCACAAGAACCATAAACATAACCAAGACACAACTCATCCTTCATGGCACATAAATATGATAAAATAATATAAATAAGCATATGAAAAAACACTTATCTTCAATGGGAAATTGGCTTTAGCGGGGAAACTTTCCTCCCAGCCATAGACACAGTAAAGTCTAACTCACTTGAACAGGTCACCACCGAGCTGAGACCACGGATCAACGGGAAGAGACACTCAGTCTAACAACTCTCAGAAATACCTCTTCCAATAACCACAATGCTTCCCACTAATACTTTCATGTCAGTCTCCACTGCCTATGGGATGAGAGTCCCTTCACCTAACTGGTCCCTCAGGATATCACCATCCCATTTCCTAGATTCTTGTGCGAGAACCTAGACTAGTAGAGTGAACTCAAGGAAGCAAGGGAAACATCCAACTAGACTAACTCTCTAATAGGATCCTACAATAATGCTAGGTCTCAAGACATCCACAACACAATGAGATAGCACAAGTCAAGTGATCCAAAGTTCAGTATTAGCTTCAACAAGGAGAGGGCATATGAATTTATAGCACAAGGAGGTCAACTCTAACCCAAGGGGATCAAATCGAATTAGAGAAAGAGGTAAGGTTGATTTTCATCATGGATACTTAATTCGAATTAGTGGAGTGAAGGATTAGATAGGAGATTCCATTTCTCGGATTAGAACCATGAGGAGGAGCTACCAAAAACCAAGGAGTGGAGGCCAATAATATCTCGAGGAGGGTGCAGTAGTCATGTGAGGTAAGAGAGTGGGTCCAATAGGATTATAAATGACATGTAAGAACAAAAATACAAAGTATCTCCATGAATAGAGGAGTGGGGTGCACTTATGGAGGTGGAGACTAAATTCTAGCTTGTGGAATCTAAAAGCTAGCTTACAACTCCTAAAATCTAGGGGGAGGGCTCATAAATGACAAAAAACACATAAATGGGAGGGAATCTCTCCCAAGGATGGTGAAATAGGAAAGAGGGTCCCACTAAGGTATGCATAAGGTGCAATAGTAACTCCATAGTCCATAAAAATAAAAAATCGGGATCGTTGTACAATGTTTGGGTGACCAGCACTACTAATGTCACCAAGGCAGAAAATGAACTAGGATGGACAAACTAAATCCAACAACAAGTTATAAAGTGCTAGGGATGTCCCCTCGCACTATGGAATTCATGGTCTCCCATGCTCTTTTAGTTGCCTTTGTTGAGCCATTTTTTTATTTAATTAATAACAACAACATTCAACGATAAAAACAAGTGACAATAACAACACTAACATTAATAATAATTCCAAAGTCCATAATCACAGCATCAAACAAATGATCATAAGTCCATAGTCACATTAACCAATAGAACCTAAGTCCATATTCAAATAAAATACCATAAGTCCAAGGCTTAACAACCGGAGTATTACATCCCCCTCCCCCTTAAACAATGCATCGTCCTCGATGCATATTTATTACATATGTGTTGTAAACACCAAACTTTCAAAATAGATGAGGGTATGCTTCTCTCATAGCATATTCCATCTCCCAACTCACATACTCGGGACTGTAATGGTCCCATTGTACCTTTACCTTCCTAATTTCTTGATTCGGAAGCAGCTTGACCTTGCTGCCCAAAATGGAAACAGGTTGTACCGAAAAATCCGCTTCTGGTTCCACTTGGATCACATTCCAATCAATTACATGGTTAGCATTAGGTATATACTTTTTCAATAAAGACACATAAAACACATTATGTACTTCAATGCAAGCAGGAAAAGTGAGCTCATAAGCAATAGGTCATATCTTAGCTAAGACCTTAAAAGGTCCACAGTATCTGGCAGCTAGCTTGGAACAGTTTCCCAAGTTTAATGATCTATTCTTGGGTCTAACTTTCAAAAAGACATGATCCCACACTTGAAACTGCTTGGCAGTTCTATTATGATCTACATATATTTTACGTTTGTCTTGAGCTGCCTTTAGATTATGCTTGATCTTGACCATCTGATCCTCCATATCCTTCAATAATTTTGGTCCAATAAGGACTCTGTCCGTCGGATTATCCCAACCGATAGGAGTATTGCACTTTCTTCTATACATGGCCTCAAAAGGACTCATCTTCAAAGAGGCACGATATCCAGTATTATAAGCAAACTCTACCAAGTAAATAATCTTCCCATTTAGATGGTTGATCCATCACATAAATTCTTAACATGTCTTCAATTACTTGATTAACTCTTTATGTTTGTCCATCTATCTGAGGGTGGTATGTTGTAATCATTTTTAGACTTATGCCAAATTCTTTTAACAAATTTTTCCAAAAGTTAGAAGTAAATTTTGAATCTCTATCTGATGATATAGCTCTTGGAATTCCATGTAATTTGGCTACTTCTTTCATGTAAATATCTACAATGTTAGCTGCCTTGTGAGTTGTATTTACTGGAATAAAGTGTGCTTCCTTAGTTAACTTATCTACCACAACCACGATAGCATCATTTTGTAATTGTGTCTTAGGCAAGTTTGTGATGAAATCCATTGTCACTACATCCCATTTCCATTCTGGTATTGGAAAAGGCTATAATAATCTTGTTGTATGTTGATGCTCAACTTTAACCTTTTGACATTCGATGCATCTAGCTATATACTTTGCAACGTCATTCTTCATTCCTGGCCAACAGTATAGTTTCCTTACTACTGCTACTATTTTCTAATAACCCGAATGCTCGACATAAGGAACATCATGCATTTCCTTGAAAAATATCTTCCTTATCTGACATAAGGAATATCATGCATTTTCTTCTAAACCATTTACTTCCAGAATTGGGAACATAAGCTCTATCTTTATGCATGAGGAATCCATTTTCTTCCAACTTATACTTATCAAATTTAAGTGGTATTTTTTGTTATCATGATCCTTCTTTTACTTACTGATAATGTTCATCTTCAATATTGGCTTCAATGATCTTATCCTTTAAATATGGCATACTAGTGCTAATAGCTGCTACATGCATCACATGTATCTTCCTACTAAGTGCATCAGCTACTTTATTTTCCTTACCTTTGATGTGCTTGTTGTCAAATTCATATTCACATAAAAACTCCATCCATCTCCTCTGTCTTGCATTCAAATTAGGTTGCTCGAACAAGTATTTTAACCCATCATGATCAGTTCTTAACTCAAACTTCTTACCTATCAAATAATTTCTGCACATCTTCAAGGAATGGATGATAGCCACAAGCTCTAAGTCATGAGTGGCATAGTTCTGCTCATGTTCCTTCAACCTTTTGGATTAATAACTATCACATGTCCATCCTGCATCAATATTCCACCAATACCTTACTTACATGCATATGTGCACACAACAAAGTTTCCTTCAAGATCTGCAATTTTCATAACTGGTGCACTGTTAAGCATTTCTTTAAGTCTTTGAAAACTATCTTCATACTTTGGATTTCATTCAAACTTCACACTTCTTATGCAAGGATGTGATAGGATGAGCTAACTTTGAGAATACTTCGATGAACCTTTAGTAGTACCCGGCTAACCCCATGAAAGATCTTACTTCTGATACATTCTTTGGTGTTGTCCATTCCATAATGGCCCTTATCTTCTCAGGATCTACTGAAACACCTTCTTCAGATATAATATGTCCTAAGTAGTGAATTCTTCCTTGATAGAAATAACAATTGCTTAGCTTGGCATACAACTGATGTTCTCTAAGCACTTGCATTACTAATCTTAGATGTTCTTCATGCTCTTCTTATGTCTTGGAATAGATAAGGATGTCATCCAAGAATACAATCACAAACTTATCTAAGTACTTCCCGAAAACTTCATTCATTAAACACATGAATATTCTGGGTGCATTTGTCAATCCAAAAGGTACCATTGTAAACTCATAATGTCCATACCTCGTTCTGAATGTTGTCTTATTGATAAACAACAAATGACAATAACAACATTCAATGATAAAAACAAATGACAATAGCAACATTAACATTAATAATAATGCCAAAGTCCATAATCACATCATCAAACAAATGATCATAAGTCCATAGTCACATTAACAAACTGAACATAAGTCCATAGTAAAATAAAACACCATAAGTCTGTGTAATGTCCCGATCTTAACCCCATTGCATTAAAATGTAAAGGATATAATGTTGTTATAAAATCACGGTGAGGAGCTCAAGGCCAAGGCCCCGCCATCGATTTAGTGATGCATATGGTTTACGTGCTAGCCAGGCACATTGGAATTTCAAATATCATGTAAATATGCATTTTAATCAAATACCCACAATTAGCTATGCAATGCAATAAGAGATGGGGGCATGATTTTACAAGAAATTGGGAGGGAAAACATTCAAACCTTTGAACCAATCAAGTCAAGCCAAGTGTCAATGAGAGAACCCATAAAACCCTCAACTACCCATGTTGACTTTTGTACCCAATCATTCATTTCTCCCAAGAGATGGGTGAAGTAGTTAATACGTTGGGGAATGGAGAGGTATGGCTGTCCAAATTGGGGTATGGGCAAGCCACCCTTCATGGAAAATCGTGTTTGACTTCTTGGGTAAGAAAAGAGCCATGAATTGCTTCCCAAGCCATTACCCATTGAGGATTTTGTCTCTCTCACGAGTTGGAAGTTGGCTAGACGTTTTTCCCCATCGAAATTATGTGTTTTCCTTCATTCTCAGCTGGGAGAAGGGCATTTTTGTGTTATATACCAGTGGGAAAAAAGGGGAAACAAACTGGGGTTCCATAGAGACCGTTTTGGCTATTGAATGCTTAGATAGTTGGGGGAGAAATCGTTTTCCTCCCTGTGATTGTTTTCCCCATCCCACAATCCGTTTTTGGCTGGAAACAATTTGGGGAAAACCCATGGACATCTTGTTGTAAATACCATTGTTGAAAATGTGTATCCATGCCCCGTTTTTTAGTTTGTTGTGTGTAACAGTATGTTAGGGTATGGGTTATGGGTATCCATTGTTTTGGCTTGAGCTTGAGTGCAAGCATCCAGAATGAAGAGGGTTCAGATTTAGCCTGATAAACCCAGTTGTGGACTGGCTTGGCTTAGATGCAATGATTATTTGGCTGTACATGAGCTTGAATGTCCCCTTTTCCTTGTAGAAATCATGCCCAGCTCGGGGGTGGTCTCTGAGTGCTGAAAGAATACATGCTGGGCAGAGACCTATGGTTGGGTGGAACGTTGCAGCGACATAACTAGTTGCTTGGGACCAATTCACCATAAAGATAAGTGTTTTTCTATCTAGGTGTTTTACTTCTGCAATGTATTAAAATTGGATGACTGTTATTATGTTGAATGCATATGATATGTGTGTGGATGAGGTTTATTTCCACTATGCTTGTTTGTTGAATTGCATCTGCACACATTTTTTTTAATTTGTATGAATCTAATGAATGGGGCTAAGTTTATGTAAAAGCCCATATATTGGTATCATGTTCCCTTCCTCGAATTGGGTCCATGGGAGGGATTGTGATAGTTTGGGGCTTAACAACCGGGGTATTACAGCACATCCTAGCCAAACAATAAATTGATGTATGGAACCCCCTTGTTTGTGGGATAAGAAATACCCTTCGCACAACAATTTCACTACTTAACCTTTTTTTCTACAGATAACATCTAGGGGACCCACCCGAAGGGGCCTCACCCGATCGATGCCTCAAACAGAGGAACCTGGCCCCAACACCCAAGAATTGAACCCTTGACCTCTAGCCTGCAACGGCTTGATAGCTGAGGCCCAACCAACAACTTCACTACTTAATCTACAAAGGTATACATACCCTACCCCCTTTAAACTTATTTCCTCCAAGGAAGAAATAACATATTCTTGAGACATTTTCTTATAAGCATGCTTACTCAACCCTATGAATGTTATACAAGTTACCCTATCACTAGTGTTTTTCCTCGCCAAATACCTCATATCGTTTTGAAAAGTTTTTTTTTTAACAGTAACAGAGAAAGGAATATATTTATAAAGCTGTGCACAGCTATTCATTACAGTCATGCAAACAGAGTTTTTAACAGTGCTGAGATGTCTGGGCTAACTAACACTACCATAACTATCTGCATTACATTATAATCTCTGAGTTTGGTCTTCCTGAAATTGTCCAGCATAGAGCTGGCGTAAACTTTTACAAACTGACTACAGAGGAGTTTACAAAAATATATTAACCAGAAACAAAAATTTGAAACCTGGGCTGGGCTAGCCTTTCTTCCTAAGCTTGACGGACGAAGCGTCCACCATCACCATGTTTATTTCCTGATTCACCGTTTGATTTTCGTGTACCCAGCTTCCCTGCGTCGCTCTGAAGAAATCGGCCATATCTTACTGCATTCTGTCAATTTTTCCCATTAATTCTATAATATTTCGTTCCAGATCATCTATTCTGGAATCCTGGCAGGATAACTGATTGCAAACGTGCGTTATAACCGACGCCATTTCAGCATTCTGGTTCACGCTGGAACAGACCGCTTCGTAAGTTCTCCGGGCTGCAAACTTAATATCAATCAAGGTTCTGCTTAAAGCAGCGATGGCTGCCCTGATGGACGGCATGGTTTCCCAATTATCCACCTGCGAGAGACGAGGAGCAGAAGGAACGAGCTCCCCGAGGGATAAACGGCTCAAGGTTTCGGGGAGATGGGGAGGGAGAGCCATCGCGAAGGGAGGAATAAGGGGGGCGGATGGGGGAGTTAAGGAGGCCGCGTGGGAGCTGACACCGGGGGAGAGAACGAGGAGACAGGTGGTGGGTCGGACGGGGAGGCAGATGGAGGAGCGAGTGGGAGGGTACGCGTAGGGAGAAATCATGTATGAGCTTAAAAAGAGGGGGAGGCCAAAGTTTAGGGGGAGTGGATGGTCCCTTAAGGCCAAGACCCTAACCAACATCCACGATAATAAATCTAAGGGCCAAGACATTGTTAAATTAAGGGATAAAATGAAATCCCAAGACTCCTTTGTGATCCTTAGTTTGCCCGACTGCAAGTGTAGTTCCTTGATTTGCCGCATGGTCCGCCATCCTGTTGTTCTCTCGGAGGATATGAAAGAAGGAGGCCTTTGTAAATAATGAATTGGTTTTAATTCTTTGCATGTATCTATCTGCTTTTGAGCCAGGCGAGGCATATCCTCTTCGCATGATTTGGATGACGTGCCTGGAGTCTCCATAAATTTTGAGATTGGCAATGCTGAAATTGGTAGCCATTTCTAATGAGAGGAAGAGAGCTAACCATTCTGCCTCATTATTAGTTTTCCTGCCTAATCCCCAGGCAAATTCTGCGATTCTTTTTCCGCCGGGATCGAAAAGAATCCCACCCGCACCTGCCACCCCGGCATATCGTTTTGAAAAGTTACCCATGTCATTGAAATGTTATACAATTTACCCATACCATACAAGTGACCCATGTCACTAGAGTTTTTCTTAACCAAAAAACACATCAAAATGTTTTGAAAAGTTACCCATGTCATTGACGTGTTATTCCATAACAATTGTAAATGTAAAAACACTATGTAACCTACAATGGTTGAAAATCCAACAACATTGAAGAAGTCTACCTAGCTCTTTGGAAAGCGTGCCCACCATGGAATGTGGATCCAATGCACAAAGTTGTTGTTCCAATGAATCTAGATCCACTTAAGAGTGTCATTCGAGATGTTTTTAGGCTATGACAATTAATCCCCACCATAGCCTTCACATAAGAAACACTCTAAAAATCCCAACAAGTTCAACCTACTATTTTATTTTAGAGTTTTGGGAAACGTATGACATTACACATATTTGCGGCTAAAGCAAGGAATGTGGATTTGTTAGCAAGCCAAAACAAAAAGCTTACGCTGAAAAAACAAAAAAACAGTGTGATTTCCTTTGACTTGCCGTATAGGTTTGGGCCACCACCATTGATTTTCGTTAGTCTCCGGGTTCGAATCTCTACGTTCGCCTCACCTGCCTGCGAAAACCGAAAAACGGCCGCCGGGTCCCACAATGTGACTCCGAATTCAAGACTCGCGAGCTCCGCCATGTGACCACGTCCCCCGCAACCCCCGCGTAGAAAAACGCGGCGCCTGCCGGCGGCCCCACCACCGTCATCTCGAGCTCCACGCATGCACGGATTAATCTTTTCCCGGGCCCACATCAGATTCAGTGCAGGGAAATTTCAGCCAATAGGACGCCGCCTCTGCGTGCGTGTGAGTCCACGTGTCATATGTAACGTCACACGTCACGGTACTTGAGAACAGAATCGTTGAAATAACACTTAACTGCTTTATTGGACAGTGTGAGTGGACCTTTGTCATATCTAACCGGTTGCAAGCCGCTTCCTGGCGAGGCATGACCGCTGTTAGGCGGTTGAATATTATGATCGTAGGGTAGGGACAGCATGATCTTGGTTGGGCAAGGATGTCCACCAACCGAATCCAAGGCCTCTTGTTGGGCTCTAGTAATAATAGTTGTTAGTCTTTCCGGTCACATTGTAACACTGGTCTCCACACGCTTTCGTACCCACACGCACCAACATTTTTATAAAGCCTTCAATCTCATTATTATTATTGTTTAGCATATGAGGTCGTATAGTCAACTATAATTACGACATTTCATGTCATAGTCCAAGACATCTAACTTAAAGATTGGGTTTTCGGTTAGATATCTATTATCATTAGGTTGTTATCATTTCAATGACTTGCATAATAGACTTGCCATGGTAGGACATAGAACATTATTTTTTTTTTATATAAATGGTTTTCTTAGCATGAAGTTTTGGAGGTACTTACATGTGCTAGGAGCAAAAATGGCAAATCAAGACATTAGGCGTAGTATCCACTTTCATTAGAAATTTCTGACAAATGTTGTTGTCATAATGTATGTATATTTTGTTTGGAAAAATGAACACAAAACGTTTTACTAATAGATATGGATCCTTAAAATGGTAGACAACAACGAAAACGATTGACTTTTGGAAAAATGAATACAAAACTTTTCACTGATAGATATGGATCCTTAAAATGGTAGATTACAATGATCAACATAAAATGCATCTACTTTTGGTGATTATGTAAGACAATATGGTATTGTTATATGATGTATAGATATGTTGTTTGGGCATTTTATTAATAGTTAGGTATCCTTAACCAAAATAACAGACTAAGGTGTTTGACAAAGCACTCACTTTCATTGGTTATGTAGGGCATTATAGTGTTGTTGCGACACATGGATGTGTTGCTTAGAGAATCAAACACACAACATTTTACTAATGGATATTGATCCTCAACTAAAATGCTAGATTTAGGTGTTCAATAAGGTACCCACTTTCAAAGGTTATGAAAGGCAATATGGTGATGTCGCAACACAAATGATGTTGCTAGGAGAATTGAACATAAAAACTTTTACTAATGGATATGGATCTTTAACCAAAAACACAAACTAGAGCATTTGACAAGGCACCCATTTTCATTAATTATGTAAGACAATATGATGTTTGTTGTGATGCATGGATATGTTGCTTGGAGAAATCAAACATAGATCCTTTTACTAATGGATATGGAACCTTAACCAAAACATGCAAAACAAGACATTTGGTAAGGTACCCACTTTCATTGGTTATGTTGGACAATATGGTGTTGTCATGATGCATGGACATGCTACTTGGAAAATTGAACACAGGGCATTTTACTAATTGGTATGAATCATTAACAAAAACACCAAACCAAGGCATTTAACAATGTACCCACTTCCATTAGTTAAGTAAGATTATATTATATTCTCATGATGCATGGATAATTGAACACAAGGCATTTACAAATGTATATGGATCATTAACAAAAACACCAAACTAAAGCATTTGATAATGTACCCACTTACATTGGTTATGTAGGATAATATGGTGTTGTCATGACAAATGGAGATGTTGCTTGGAGGATAAAAAATATGACATTTTACTAATATAAATAGACCATTAACAGATATGTTAAAAGCATTTGGCAAGGTACCCGCTTTCATTAGTTTTTTTTCACACAGTAAAAAGCTATACTTTAATATTAAGTATATGATGGAAAGATACAGAATCGACCCCCATAGTCATAAGAAAATAGACCAGATGCCAACCAACATCACTAGAAAACATACCAGCTCCCACGGCTAAAAGACCCTAAGTTACATCCACAAATAGGAAAATCAAAGCTGCCCCCAGCTAAAACAAAGGACCCAAATACTAAAAACAACACAGTCACTACTAGGGCTCCCAAAGCCAACGAGCCAAAACAAAAAAGATACAAAAAGGAACGAAATCATCAATTAAGGCCCATACAGTTGATAGCCTCCAGAATCCCGAAGAATATCGGAGACCCAAAATTCATAGAATAATTTGCTTTCCACTACTGAAAGAGCTCTTTTCGACAGAGTGTCCGCCCGGACATTAGACCCGCTTTCATTAGTTATGTAAGACATATAATGATGTTACGATGCATGGATAGACTGCTCAAAGAATAAAGCATAGAGCCTTTTACTAATGGGTATGTATCCTTAACCAAAATGCTAGAACAAATGTTTAATAAGGTACCACTTTCATTGGCTATGTAGGAAATTATGTTGTTGTTTCCATGTGTGGATACACTGCTTGGAAAATTGAACACAAAACATTTTACTAATGGATATGGATTCTTAACCTAAAATGTTGCACTAAAGCATTCAAAGGGCATAACTTTTACTAATCTATCCAGACCTTTAACCAAAATATTATATTAAGAAATTGTGCAAAATACTCACTTTCATTGATTATGTAGAACAATATGGTATTCTCTTCATGCATAAATACGTCGCTTAATGAGTATTAACCTTTAACCAAAAAATCATATCAAAACATTTCACGAGATGGCATATATCATTAATCATATAAAATAATATGATATTTTATAATGTCAATCAAGTGTAATTCGATTTGTTGAGAGGAAAGTTGTTATCCTTTTCTACCTAATTTCAAGTCTCATGTCGTGACATGCTTACTTTCTTTATCACATACTTACTCCTTCGTAAATGAGTTGTTAAATATTAACTTGACCTTCAACCTTGGAGAATCTGATTCACTAGAGATACCATCTTCAAAATGAAGAAAAGTACCTAAAAAATTTACCATAAATAAAATATTTAATAATGTAAAGTTTTACCCTCTAGCATATTTTTATAATACTCAAGCGTTTAAGAGAACGTTTTTCATAGAATTTTGGGTTAAAGAATATGTTACACAATTTTTAAAAATCAAACCTCGAGAATCAAATATAGAATATACACATAAGACGTAGGGTATTCACGATGTGTTTTGGTCCATTCCCGTGGGTAGATATACAATTAAAAGAATACAAAGATATTTTCACTCGAAATATGTTACACAATTTTTCAAAATCAAACTTCGAGAATCAAATATAGAATATACACACAAGACGTTGGGTATTCACGATGTGGTTTGGTCCATTCCCGTGGGTAGATATACAATTAAAAAAATACAAAAGCTATTTTCACTCGAAACCGGACTTAAGATGCTGTCTACAATAAATAAATATGAAAAGGTTTAGTTGAATATTTTAACATCTCTAAGGTCATGATATCTAGTTATGGGTCCCTAAGAATTATTTGGAGACAAGTAAAGGTCTAAATCAAATCTACTTGTAACCCAAAAGATAACCATGGAAAAAGGATAGTAGACATTTGGAATCGTGGCAAAGGGGACATCGCCTATTAAATAGTATTTCAATGTTTGATGTATGGAATCTAAACAAATGACAATGTATTCACAAAATTCCAAAAGTCCAAGGAATAACTTAAAAAGAGGGAGATTACATCAATTGACTAGCTTGAGTAAAGCAAGAATGCTTAGACTTTTCACTTAGATAATGGACCTACTAGCATCACCAAAAGCATAAGCACATTACTTTTGACTTCATTAAAGAAGTCAGTTTGACAAGGTATATTTATTTTCTTGTTATCCAATTAACTAAATTATTATATAAAATGGGGGACAGTGTGATAGCTGTAACATCAAATTGACATTCTTTGTATCCACTCAAAAAGGAAATAGTATAATACTAATACTCTTTTTTTTTTTGGCTAACTAACCTTGCTTCCTCAATTCTCTCTCACATATCTATCCATAGTACTATTACAAGTTTTCAACTACCAACATGCATTTTGAACGTACAAAAGCAAATGCATTGGTTTAGTAGTTTAAAATGGTTTAGCATATACAAGGAAGTGCACACATAAAGGTAAAAAGGTTTTTGTTTTGGCATAGTAGCATTGTTTGTTTTAGAGGTGTATAGCCTATATCATACCTATCATGTACATGTTTTGAAAAAATTGTTGGTCGAAGGTAAGTAATTAAATACTTTAATGTTAAGGAATAAATTATATATAAATATTTATGATTATTTTAAATGAAAATTTTGTGTTAAAAATGAAATTAGAAGAACATTAACAATTTTAATTAAGATGATAGATTAAAAATTTGTTGTTGTTGGTTTCAGGCAATGTCCTCAAATATACTATTGATTCTTGAGCTTATATTGATACATGTTTTATCATAAAAATAGTTGATTGAGTATTCCAATGACCAAACATGTAATGACTTGTATTTATATGAAGGATGATGATAGTTATTCTTTGACATTCTCTTGCAAATGCCTTAAAGAAGTAGAGATCCATAGAATGTTAGTTTGAAACATTGATTAGACTAATAATGTTAATAGTGGAATCTCCAACTTATACCAAGTATATGCATATTTACCATTTTAGATTTGAAGTTTCATATTCAATTTTTAACCTTCTATGTTGAGTTTGAATGACTAACAATTATGATTAGTAAATCTTATATTCCTACCTAATTGTTTTACACTTTTTAAAGATACATTTTATGTTCTTGCTTCTAGTAATTCAATATCTTGATTATTTGTGCATGCTTACCTTTATTATGTTTCCTCCTTTTGACATATTTTCACTCAGGTGAAAGGTGTAAGGCTAGTGGAGGCTCCACTAAAATGAAATGTCTAGCTACCTCTAATTTGATTAAAGGGGGATATCCCTTTCTAAGTCAAGTCAAATTTATCTGATTTGTGCCACCTCTTCATCCTTCCAAAGGGATCGTCATTCCTAATAAATTGCATATGGTCAATAAGATCTTTTGGCATGATGGAATCCATGTCTACATCACCTGCATGAAAATGGAGGGGTTGGGATCTTTGATGATGTTTCAAGAATGTGTATAATCTATCTTTTGGGAATTTGGAGATATCCATTTGTTTCCATACTATTCTTGTGCAACTCATCTTGTACTATGGAGTAATGACCATGCTCAATTATCTATATCATTCTCTTTGTTCAACTAAAATAGGGTATTTCCACACATGTCAAACACCATAAGAAACCACTCACGCAAAGAAATGACATATTAAGATACTGATGTTTTTGCGTGGTTAAAACCCTCGGAGAGGGAAACGGTCCATGGCCCTAGCCAACAAGCTACATGGCGCAATATATTAATGCAAAAGGATAAATAATTTACATGAGTTTCTCACAATCGATTTTCAAGAAAATGACCCTCCATTCTCTTATAGAGATCACGGACCAATTGGTTGTTAAGCCATGGATAAATAGTCATTAAGATTGAGGTGAAGATAAACTGTCAAATCACTCTATGTCTAGAACATATTGCGACCGTCGGATTACATAAGTACAAATGCATATTAATGCATACTAAAGAAACACATTTTACCTAAAGACATATTAGACCAACTTGGTCTTAATTAAATCCTAAGTGTCTAAATATACTAACATCCCCCCTTAAGAACAACTTGGGATAAGGTTGAAGGATTTACAAAGGTGGGGAAGTATTGACGAATTAGAGCCTATCCCCCCTTAATGGCAAACTCCTAAACTACCAACATAGATCAAAGTTTAGAAAACTTTACTTCTATAAGAGACTTTGGGAAGACGTATGCAACTTGATCATATGTAAGGAAAAATAACACTTCTAGAATGTGATTCTGAATAAATATGATGAAGTGCATCTATAGATCAATGTGTTTGTTATGTTGATGTTGAACTAGATATTTGGAAATCCTGATGGCACTCTGAATATCATACGAAAGGGTAATTGGATTATGCTATTGGAATCCAAACTCTAAAAGGCTCTATTAAAGCCATAGGGCTTCTTGACTTGTATTAGATATGGATCGACACTCTACTTCTGCTGAATAAAGAGCAAGAGCTTGTTGTTTCTTACAATCCCAAGTGACAAATCCAAAACCAATACTAAAATCATAACCTGTAGTAGATTTAAGATCATCAGGGTTTCCAGCCCAATTGAAATCAATGAAGCTAACCAACAAAGGAGTTCCCCCTAAATTGTAATGCATCCAAAACTGAACTCTAGCCCAGATATACCGAAGTATCCTTTTTGTAGCTTTCCAATCACTCTCACAGGGCATTTGCATATACCGGCTGACAACAAGACCAACATCAAAGGAAATATTGGGACGAGTATGATTCAAGTACAAAATATTGTCGACTGACTGATGGTACAAGGTGGCATTTACTTTGAGGGTAGTGCAAGTAGCAATAAGTTTGACTCCATATGGGAAGGGAGAAGGGGTTGGTTTACAATATTCCATGTGAAAGCAAGGAAAATGGTCACAAGCATATTTAGAATGAGAAAGAAAAAATTACTTCTTTGGTTTTCAAGATTTGGATGTTAATAAAATAACGTTATTGTCCTAATTCGGTCATTTCAAATTTCTTCTTAAGGTTGGATTTCACATCCGTTAAAATTGGAGGGTCACTATCAGTAATAATAAGGTCATCAACATAAATAAAAAGGATTATGAGATGGTTTCCTACTTTCTCGATATAGACATTGGGGTTAGAATTACATCTAGAGAAACCAATGTCAAGGAGAAAGCCATCCATTTTGGCATACCAAGGCCGAGGATCTTGCTTAAGACCATAAATATATTTCTTAAGGTGACCAAAAAGGTTGGACTCATTTAGAACATTTCCAAGAGGTTGTTCTAAGTAAAAAATTTCTTGCAAATCCCCATGCAAGAAGGTGGTTTTGACATCCATTTGATGGACATCCCATTTATGTGAAGTAGGAAGGGCAGGAATAAGGTAGATGGAGCTCATTTTGATGATAGGTGTAAAGGTTTTATTGTAGTCAACACCTTCAACTTGGGAAAATCCTTTGGAAATTAAACTTGCCTTAAGTCTTTCAACACTTCCATTTGATGCATACTTATTTATGTATACCCATTTACATCTGACAAGTTTTATTCTTTTCGGATGAGGTATAATATCCCAAGTATCGTTCACCATTAAGGAATGATATTCTTCATTCATCGCAGCATCCCAATCTAGATGGACATAATTTTTTGCAAATGTCTCTAGAGAATGAGTCTCTATAACTTGAGCCAAAAGAGAAGAGGCTTGTTGGAACGGTGAATGTGTTCGAGGTTGATATGTAGGATCACCGACAATATCATCAACTGCTTCTCATGTTGAATGGACCCATCTAGGAAATGATGATGCTAGTGCAGATTCATGTTCAATGAACACAACTGGTGGAATGTGAGCAGGTGGAGGTGGGCTTCCATCCTCACTGTCATCATCTAAAGAAAAAATTGCAGTATTCCCACAAGCATAGAAGTTGGGAATGGAAGGTGGCATAATCGTTGAAGATGGATTGCAGGATGAGATAGCACACACATCGAATTAGGCTCGCAGGAAAATATATTTTCATCAAATTTAACATATCTTATACTAATAATGTCATTGTATTTATGTTAAGGAAGTCTATAACCTTCTATATCTTCAAATTATCCAACAAATATGCACTTCTCACTCTTAGGTTGTAATTCTTTTTGTTTTTCATCGAGAATATGAGCCCATGCTTCACTGCCAAACACATGAAAGTGGCTTACATTACTTTTGATTTTACTCCATGCTTCTTTAAATGTTATATCTTTTAAATCCTTTGTGAGAGTGAGATTGACTATGTAATTAGCACTGTCTTCTTCCCAACAAGGAGGACTTAATCCCTCAGATTGGATCATACAATTTGTCATTTCCTTTAATGTGTGTTTTTTCTCTCTCAATAACACCATTTTGTTGTGGTGTGTATGAAATAGTATGTTGCATTTGAATGCCATGTGCAGTGGAATAATTCGTAAATTTATTGCTTACATATTCACCTCCATTATTTGTTCTTAACTTGTGTATTTGATGTCCATATTGTTTTTCTACAAGGGCATTGTAGGCCAAAAACATATCAAAAGTTTCGCTCTTAAGTTTTAAAAAGTAAACCCAAGTGTTTTTGGAGAAGTCATCAATGAAAGTTAAGAAGTACTTAGATACAGAGAAAGAAGCATAAGGAAGTGGACCGCACAAATCATTGCAAACAATCTAGAAGGGGGCTAAGGTGTGCCAAGAGGCATGTTTGTCAAAATTTCCCCGATGATGTTTTCCAAGAACACACATGGGAAAAAAAACATCTTTATAAGAAACAAGAGGAAGACCAATCACCATTTTATGATTACATAGCTACTGCAATGAGTGATAGTTTAAATAACCAAATCGCTCATGCTAAAGTTTTCTCAAGTCATCACTATTGGAAATAAAAACTAAGGGAAAAGGTGGTGACCAAAGTTGTTAAATTTGTAGAAACTGGTAATATAATAAATCATTCAAGTTACTAGGACATGCTTAGGATCTTTGGAATCCTTGATTACAAATTGGTGAGGTATAAACTCTACAGTCTTACCTTCACCAAAATGAGTGATTTGATAGACTAACAACAAATTGCAAAAAAGACTTGGAGCACATAATACATATTTGAAATTACCAACATCTAACTAAACTATTTTAAATCCTACAAAATTAAGAGATCTATCATCATCAACAAATACTTGTTTGGTGTTACATTCATTTAGAGTATAAAAAGTGGCTTTATCCTTAGCCATATGATAAGATGCTCCATAATCAGTGAGCCACTCATTAGAGGAAGAAGAAGAATAAGAAGAAGCATTAAAGAAAAACCAAAACCAAAAAGTACATGTCCAAGAGAAGAAGAGTTTGAGGAAGAATCAATGTTGATGTTATGGTTCTTCATTGCTGCTTCCAAGGCTTGAACCATTCTTCTTGACACACTTTAGATTCCACATGACCATTTCACCCACAAAAATTGCAATGTCATTCAATATTATTTTCTTTCGATTTATTACCTTTATCACCATTAGTTATAAAGGCTTGCTAAAATGGTTTGGGACCCTAGTTTTTTTATTGTTGCGAGGGTGTTGCTTCTTTTGATGATTGGATTTATCCTTATATTATGCCACTAAGACTTTATCAGATGTACCTGTAGTGTTGATCACTTCAAGATGCAAGAGATTATTTTGGTCTCTAATCAAAGCGTCATAAATTTTTTTAAGAGTGGGTTCTTTATAAGATGTACCTAGAGCTTCTTTGATGGAGAAAAAGTAGATACAAAAGAAAAATAAGGAGGACCAAGCTTAGTAAGAATAACATAAATACATTGCTTTGTAGTCTTAAGCATCTTGTATTCTTCATCTAAGAGTCTAAGGGTTTTGAATTGACAGAGATAGTCTTGAATGCAAGAGAAATCCCTTGGATTTAAAGCAGCCAACTGATTCTCAAGATCGTGACATCAAATCTCATTGTGTTTACTAAATACAATTTCCAATTTTTCCCAAGTCGCATCTAGTGCATCAATTCCTTGAAGGTGGAATCATAAGTCATTAGAGATGGACATCTTGATTAATCCACGGGCTTCATCATTTTTATTATCCCATTTTACTTTCTTATCGACATCAATAGGGGTAGTTTCTTTTCCAAAGGTAATTCAGTAAAGTCCCCTACTTCGTAGGACATCCTCCATATGCACTATCCACTCTCCATGAGAAGCAGTCATAACTGGTAAGTAAAATATCACTCGGAATGGACATATTATAATATGCAATTAATTTGGATTCAAAATTAGAAACTAATGGTATCGATGCAAAGATCTAAAAAAAATAGGTATTTAAAAAAAAAACACTAAAAATGAACTATGGATGTCAAAGTTATGCCTTTTTTAAAATAAGGAAGAAAAGGAACCAAGGTGTCATGTTGTAGGTAGAGGTTGAACCATGTGGTGATGGGTTCTCAATGTAGTAAATGGTTATCCCCCTTTACTAACTTTGCATATAAGCTCAATTTTACGAATAAGTTACTTTATAACTTAAATATATATGAACTTTTCAAAATGTAACAAAACAAAGTGACTTTGAACCCAATACCTCTTACTTATTAAAGTAACTTTCAACCGAGTGAATTAAATAAAAGGTTTAGTGATATTATGAAGGATACTGAGGTTGTTATTGTTGTTTTTGTTGTTGTTGTTGTTGTTGTTGATGTTGTTGTTGTTGTTGTTGTTGTTGTTCTTCCTACTTCTGGTGCTCGTGATATTGATGTTTCTATTGTTGGTGTTGTTGTTGTTGTTATTGTTGTTGGAGAGCATGCCCACCTAAAAAACCTTTTTTTGGCCTACAAGACACTTTTACAAAACCACCAACAATAAAAAATAAAATTCCAAAACCAAAATTTCTCAAATTTGGGGTTAGACCTTGGTTAGCTTACTCAGAAAATGCAAGTTTTGTCACTATTTATGGTTTATTGAGTTCGCATAAGGAACACGACAAAGAGCATACACAATTAAGAAAACCCTTTATGCTATGCTTATAATTTTCCAAGTTCACAAAAGGCGCACCACAAAGAGCATACACAGGTTGAAAAGGTAACAAACCATGAATAAAACAGAAAACCAAGATACAATATGAAACAACATAAGAAATAGTTTAAAAAAAAAATCCATAAATGTAAATAGTATACCTTCAGACCTAGTAAAAATGGTTGTATCTTGGGTAAATGGAAAACTTATCAAGTGAAGCAAAAAGTGTTTACAATTGAAAGCAATGTTTCAGACATAATGCATTACCTCTCTTAGCCCCAAAATGCATAGAAATAACAGAATCCATAAATCATTTGATGAATACAGCTACATCGGTTTAAGATCTCTATCAACAATGGGAGTGGGTCTTCATTAGCGCTCTAATACCATGTTTGACTAAAATAGGGTATTTCCACATAGGTTGAACACCTTAAGCAACCACCTACACAAACAGATCACAGGCCAACACACTAATGTTTTTACTTGTTTAAAACCCTTAGAGAGGGGAACAATCCACGACCCCAACCAAATAGCTACTTGAGGCAATATATTAATGCAAAAGGAAAAATAATTTACATATGAGTTTCATATATTATGGGAAACAATCATATTGATTGTATCATAATTTCCACAAATATATTATGGAAAGCATGCAACAAAGTTGAAATTCCTTTAATGTGGGATTAGGAGATATCTAATTGATCAAGTGACAAAAAAGGTGCCTTGAAAGGCTCTTCTTCATATCCCCATAATTCCACATTTCAAATGATTGTTCAAGTGTAACAACATAAAATTATTTAAGGATTATCATGAATGAAAGAAAAGGGAAGATGGCATTATGAAAATGCATGTAGATGGTTCATCATTTGGGGATATCAAGGAAAGATGGCTTATTTTAAAGAAGAACCTTGTAATGTTAAAATTTTATTGGTAGTTAATGGTGTCAATCAATTTGAAGAGCTCATATCCATTTACTAAAGTTTTTTTATAAACAATAAACTTCCTCTGTGGATGTCAATAAAGAGGGAGCACACAATGTCGACATTAATTGTCTTGGGTATTGATTTCTAGGAATACTTACAACACACATTTTTCTTGCTTGTTACATATTGTGCATGTAAAACGAATTAATTACGTGTGTTTTCAAATAACCAATTAAGTACCAAGTTAGAGATACATATGCATATCTTGAGCTTCTTATTGAAGAACTTTTAAAGTTGTGGGTTGGCACTACTATGTGCGAAATCTCAAAACCACTAGGAAAAAATTGATTTCAATTCCATGGAATACTTACATGGAAAATTCATGATGTTCCAAGATAACACATTTTTGTGGTATATAAAGTGAAATTCAACTCTATATATCTTTCAATATTTCATGATTTTTATTTTGCTATCATAATAATATTATTCTATAGGTTGCAATCCTTCAAAAAAATGGTGAATATGCATGTCTAGTATGTGCCACGCCTCATAACAACATCTAGACATTTGATAAGTTTAGGTAAGGTGGTGTATCATGAGAACAATTATTTCCTCCCTAGGAACCCTACATATCTAACTATTGAAATGTGTATTTTAAAGGGAAGGAAGGGACTAGAAAAAACCATGAAGAATGACACCTCGACTATGGAAATGGGATTTTGAGAAGAACCATAGTAAGCATTTTGTTTTAGTTACATCCATATATGTAAGTTGTTATAGTTTTTTTTGTATCTAGATTTTTTTACTATAACTAACAAATTTATTTTTATTTACATTTCCCAAAGATCAACACTGTGGGCTTCCACGAGATATGCAATAATACTTCAACCAATTCATTTAGTTTCCGTACTATGAGCACTTACAAATAGCTCATTCATTTGGCATAATGCATTTTGGGAAGAATGTCACAAATTCCTATGGATAATTTTAGATGGAAGAATAACAAAGATAAAAATGCTAAAGTTATAAGTGACATTGAAGAAGCCACCATAATGCAATATTTGACTCATTTTTCTAGTGATGGACAACCAACTAAAATTCCATGGTTATCAACATAGAAACAAAGCAACGTTGTCAAAGACATTATATACAATATTAAGTTTTTGGGTAGTTTTTTTTCAAACATAAATAATATACTAAATAAGAAAGGTGATTTTTGGGGGGGAAAACTCATAATTGGCATAATTTATTAGGGTTTATCATTTTCTAATATTTATGATCTCATGTTATATACATTATTTGATAGTAAAAGTTTTTTTTCTTTCTAATCATTTCTTGTTACAATATGTTAGACAAATTTCACATATATAGGGCTCAATGGTTGAAGACTAAATGGTATGTTAGTACATGGTGTATGTTAGTGAGTATAAAGCCCAAGTAGTGGTTGATATCAACGTGCCTTGCATTTGGGACATCAATTCCATCAACAAATTTGAAGGGGAGGTTTTGTTGGGGAAAGGTAAATGGAGAAAATTGAAAGGTGAGATAATACATAATTATATATAATATGGATTTCTAGACATCAATTCCATCAACAAATTTGAAGGGGAGGTTTTGTTGGGGAAAGGTAAATGGAGAAAATTGAAAGGTGAGATAATACATAATTATATATAATATGGATTTCTAGAATTTAATATTTTGTAGCTTTTTGTACTTGCTATCTTTATACAAATATTATTTATATCAATTTGTACTTAAATCAAATGTTCTTACTCCATCCAAATAGTGAAGAGTGGGATGAACTACATTTACATATTGCAAATAATCTTAACTAGATAAAGGTATGGATAGAAAAATGTGAAGAAGTTAAACATAATTTATCACTAAGTAGTGTGGTTGAGTTTATTAGAAGATATTATGTGGATACTGATAGCAATCTCATGTAGAAGGAAATTGATTTAGCATATGGTTCAAAATATAGAAAGGAAAGAATTACCTATTTTTTAGGTTTTGTTTTCCATTTATGTGTTCTATTGTGTCCCTCAAAGAAATTATGAAAGATGACAATCTATGAGGTGCAATGGTAAAAAATATAATTTCAAATATTGGGATGATAAAAAAATCATTTGACGATGAGATAACTGCAATTTTCCAAGTTACTAATATTTCCCATAAGAGTGATAAACATCCAATCACATATTATTGAAAGGTGAGATAATACATAATTATATATAATATGGATTTCTAGACATCAATTCCATCAACAAATTTGAAGGGGAGGTTTTGTTGGGGAAAGGTAAATGGAGAAAATTGAAAGGTGAGATAATACATAATTATATATAATATGGATTTCTAGAATTTAATATTTTGTAGCTTTTTGTACTTGCTATCTTTATACAAATATTATTTATATCAATTTGTACTTAAATCAAATGTTCTTACTCCATCCAAATAGTGAAGAGTGGGATGAACTACATTTACATATTGCAAATAATCTTAACTAGATAAAGGTATGGATAGAAAAATGTGAAGAAGTTAAACATAATTTATCACTAAGTAGTGTGGTTGAGTTTATTAGAAGATATTATGTGGATACTGATAGCAATCTCATGTAGAAGGAAATTGATTTAGCATATGGTTCAAAATATAGAAAGGAAAGAATTACCTATTTTTTTAGGTTTTGTTTTCCATTTATGTGTTCTATTGTGTCCCTCAAAGAAATTATGAAAGATGACAATCTATGAGGTGCAATGGTAAAAAATATAATATCAAATATTGGGATGATAAAAAAATCATTTGACGATGAGATAACTGCAATTTTCCAAGTTACTAATATTTCCCATAAGAGTGATAAACATCCAATCACATATTAGTGAAAGGTGAGATAATACATAATTATATATAATATGGATTTCTAGACATCAATTCCATCAACAAATTTGAAGGGGAGGTTTTGTTGGGGAAAGGTAAATGGAGAAAATTGAAAGGTGAGATAATACATAATTATATATAATATGGATTTCTAGAATTTAATATTTTGTAGCTTTTTGTACTTGCTATCTTTATACAAATATTATTTATATCAATTTGTACTTAAATCAAATGTTCTTACTCCATCCAAATAGTGAAGAGTGGGATGAACTACATTTACATATTGCAAATAATCTTAACTAGATAAAGGTATGGATAGAAAAATGTGAAGAAGTTAAACATAATTTATCACTAAGTAGTGTGGTTGAGTTTATTAGAAGATATTATGTGGATACTGATAGCAATCTCATGTAGAAGGAAATTGATTTAGCATATGGTTCAAAATATAGAAAGGAAAGAATTACCTATTTTTTTAGGTTTTGTTTTCCATTTATGTGTTCTATTGTGTCCCTCAAAGAAATTATGAAAGATGACAATCTATGAGGTGCAATGGTAAAAAATATAATATCAAATATTGGGATGATAAAAAAATCATTTGACGATGAGATAACTGCAATTTTCCAAGTTACTAATATTTCCCATAAGAGTGATAAACATCCAATCACATATTATTGAAAGGTGAGATAATACATAATTATATATAATATGGATTTCTAGACATCAATTCCATCAACAAATTTGAAGGGGAGGTTTTGTTGGGGAAGGGTAAATGGAGAAAATTGAAAGGTGAGATAATACATAATTATATATAATATGGATTTCTAGAATTTAATATTTTGTAGCTTTTTGTACTTGCTATCTTTATACAAATATTATTTATATCAATTTGTACTTAAATCAAATGTTCTTACTCCATCCAAATAGTGAAGAGTGGGATGAACTACATTTACATATTGCAAATAATCTTAACTAGATAAAGGTATGGATAGAAAAATGTGAAGAAGTTAAACATAATTTATCACTAAGTAGTGTGGTTGAGTTTATTAGAAGATATTATGTGGATACTGATAGCAATCTCATGTAGAAGGAAATTGATTTAGCATATGGTTCAAAATATAGAAAGGAAAGAATTACGTATTTTTTAGGTTTTGTTTTCCATTTATGTGTTCTATTGTGTCCCTCAAAGAAATTATGAAAGATGACAATCTATGAGGTGCAATGGTAAAAAATATAATATCAAATATTGGGATGATAAAAAAATCATTTGACGATGAGATAACTGCAATTTTCCAAGTTACTTATATTTCCCATAAGAGTGATAAACATCCAATCACATATTATTGAAAATGTTATGTCTAGTTAGAAGATAGAACTAAAATACTTCAAATTGATTTTATTTAAGGATGGGTAGTACATATTGTTTCTTATAGGTGATTAAATCACTATTATTCATCATGATAATAGATTTTCCATTATTAACACTATAAGGTATGAGCCAAGTGCAAAGACCTATGTCCTTACAAGTAAATGTGAGTAGGTATTTTATACAGAGGATCCAAGTAGATTAAGTTGGTCATATCTCATTAAATTATATTCAAGAGGAAGGCCTATAAAGTATGTACTATAATAATGTGATGACATAGAAGAATAAAAAGATACAATGGGGAAGGAAGAAGTGTTAAGTAATTAAAGAGGTCCAAGAAGTTGACCATACAATCAATGGCTCACATCCTCTGGCTCATGTTGACAATGATGATTATATGGATGATGATGTATGTAAAACATCCCCAAAGTGGCTATGGACAATCCTTTCAATGATTTTGAATTGTTGGATATAATAAATCAAATCTTGACAAGTGAGATATTGAATTGGATGAAGTTCAAGATCAGTCTAAGTTGGATATGTAAAAAAAATTATTTAAAGTCAAGACTTCATTTTGAACTATTAATTAATTTTATCATAGAGAAACAAATGCTTCTTGACATCATCATTGACTCAACTATGGAACAACAACATATAAAGTGAAGAATCTCCCTAGTTCATTATTACTCCAATATTTGATGGTCTCAAGCTAATCCATGGAAGGATTAGCTTCCTCATTTCCTTGATCAATTTGCATCTCAAATTGTAGGTCAAAAAATCCAATAGACACAATTCACCAATGCAACCCAAAATTGCCATAAAATAATGATCTTCATCAAGCACATTACTTACACATGCATATAGTGCTATATGTACACATAAGCATCTCATGTGATAGCACAATATACTTGTTAGAATTGTCTCATTGAATCTTCACTAAGTTGTTCCAACCCTCCACTTTCTCTTCTCCAACAATTCTTCTCCCTTTGTTGACTTACCTCTTCTCCTCTCAAGCTCAACTCTATTACTCTACCTAAGTTAGGTGACCCTAGAATAAGTATCCCTATTATTTGACTATACTCTCTTATGAAAGATTCCTTTCATGCACACTTTTTTTTGCATAACTCCTCACCATAGTTGCCTCCTTGAAACTCTACATTCAACATGCTTATTTCATGCGCTAGTCTCGTATTACAATTTAACTTAATTATATGTTGTTATTTCATCCTTCCATTAGGGTCCACCCAATTGAGATATGCTTAATATTATAATATCATGGTCAACATGAACCAACCCATTCTCCATTATCAACATTGTTATAAAAAAAGTAATTCCCTATACCATCATCCCTAAGGACTCTTTACAAAGTCCTCCTAAAAACATTGACAATATTTCACAATGAGCTCAAGTACATGGCCTCGAATCAATGTTAACACTAGAAATCCACCATGCACATTATTTCATTGTCATACTTCTTCACCTTTAGTTGATTCTTAGCAATCCATATGAATTCATGGTCACCTCTTTGATAAAAAATAGTCTTATCTATAAATTGTTTAAACCAATTATACAAAATTATAAGGGATTTCACCCAAAAGCTTTCACATTCATCTAAAAGTAAGAACCCTTCCTTGAATTTCCTGACCTTTAACACCAAGAATTTCAATACATGGCACACAAATGAGTCCAAACTATAATTAAACTATCCGTGAACCTCCTTTCTAGTCAATTTCCAAAACATACATATTCCTCACTATGTAACAATTAGGTCCTTGGAATATAACCAATTGTAGGCTCTAAGTTGAATACCTATGGTGTGCAAGGTTGACAAACAAATTGCATATAGTCTACGATTTGTTCTATTGGTTGTGCAACTATTAATCTAGCACATCCAATTTAGATCCTTAAGCTTGTACACATTATAAAGAAACTTCGAATAACATTGCCAAACCTGAGTACCCCATTGGAATTTGTGCTCCCACTGATACCCATAAGCCTATATTCATTGAAGTAAGCCACCTTGACATCTTCAATATATAGCCTTATAGGCACATCATTCTATTCACTAGCCCAACCAAATACGACATTATCCCCAACCCTCTTTTCCCTACTCCCCATTGTTTGCCTCATAACACACCAAGAGGTCCCAACATTCCATCATGCTGATCCGATACCCTAGCTCCAAAAGAAGTGATAGAACAACCTCTATGGGAAACAAGCTAACATATAATATAAGTCTCTTATTATGCACACCCTCACCTTCTAGTGTTGAAACCTTGTATGGTGCTAATCCTAGTTTTAAATATTGAAGAATTGTTATACATAGTGATCAATGATTCCTCTGAAGCATTAAGGTTATATGAGGTAGTTTTGAAGATGAGGTATGCAAAGATAATAGAGAATGTAGAAACTTTCTTGCACTTATAAGAATATAATGTATCCTTGAGAAAGTAGATGGATGAGTCCTAGATGACATTAAAAATTCACAATGTTGGAGTGTTTCCTTGAATACCGTGCAATGAACGGTGATAATTTAGAGAAATAATTAACATAAAAGAGGAGAAAAGTGGCATATTTGTATGTCTTACACCTAGATGTTGATGCTCAGATAGGCATCTCATTGTGCATGTGAAGACCTTGGAGTAAACATGTTCAATCATCTACCATGCATATCGCACTTAAGGATCTCATTAGAACAAGTTTGATTTTGGGTAGAGAGCATTTATAGTGATAGAGGCTCACACTTAATCTCTTTCCAGCCTTTCAAATACCTTAAATACATAGAAACCAACCTCCTCTAGTGCTAGTTGGATGATTTATCGAAACATATTCCCTACTCTATAGATCATCATGACACTCTTACTAAGTGCCTTAGATTTTCTTCAACAAAGAATGAAATAGATGAATGTTTTCACCAAGAGAGGATAATAATGTTTAAATATTAAAACAATCATTTTTATAGAAAACATAGGATTAATTACTTGAGTTTCATCTAATATCATATACCACTGAGGGAACAACCAAATATAGAACTCTATGGAAAACTCTTGACTAGTTTAAATAGAATATGAACCTATTAAAACTTATATCCTAGATGGAAAACACACCATTCATGATATTAAATGTATTTTTGAGGATTTTAAATATAACTAGTTTACGAGGAAAACTAAAGGGTGCGTAACATAATGCTCAATTTCTAAGGCCAAATAATTTGCAAGATATGGTGATGTAGATTCATGCATAGTTAAATAGTGAAAAGTTAGTTTAAAATCCAATGACAACATACACAAACCATTTGAAAATATTTTTGGGGTAAAGAAACCGAATGATTTGTATTAACATCAATGAAAGAACTAGACACAAAATGGAATATTCACATTGAGGGAGTGATATATATGGACTCTAATCTCACCCCGGGGGGTTATATCCTCTTTACCCATTGATTTTGAATTATTTGAGGATCATTTTACCTTATGCAATGGACAATTGAGGAGAAATTTTGGTAACACGACCACTCATGAAGCATAATACAACCTTTGGATAAAATCTTGCAACATAACCTTACTCTCACTGAACTTATGAAAATGTATGGAGGATGCCTTCATTTATAGAGTTTCTTACAGGAGGAAATGGAGATAAATGGAATTCCATGTCAAATATGGGCCCATGTTCCATCCATATGCTTGAAATTATTCCATGTATGCCTCTATACTCTTCATTTGGTAAATAAATTTGACTAGTATGGGCCTAGCTTGACCCAAGTATCTCTTGAAGTGATTATGGAAATGAGTTGAAACATTTATTTTGTTTTGGTGTAACTAGAACTATGTAGGTATCGAACAATTTCATGTACCACTCTACATCCCATGAATTAAGAGGTCGTTTAGTTCTCCATTTGGTTAAATTTATATTTTAAATTCAATCCCTCATAAATATTTTAAAATTTCTCTAGAATTTGTGTCTCCATATAATGATTAATGTCGATTTATATTATGATTAATGTTGATTTATATTATCTTCATTGAAAAATCACCAAAATGTTGTAAAAAAACAAAAGTAAAGAAACCAAAACTAACATGATATATTCCCTTAACAAAAATGATAATAACAAAAACTTGAGTTCCTTTTTCAATGTTCTTATCTCTTATCATTGCATTGTTAAATAAGGCAACATTTTATATATGGATGAAAATAGTTATAGGAAATGGGAGATTTTGTTAGACAGATATATAGACAATATGTGTTGTATTGTTGTCCTTGCCAATTTGTTAGGTCATTTAGAAGATGTAAGATGGATACGTGTGGCTGAATTCTCCAAAGAGCTCACTAAGATTCTATAAGCAAAATGAATAGTGAAGAGATGGTTAGCTAATGTATTTAAGTGGGTGACAAACTATTTTAAAAGACTCCTAACAATATTTTTAGTCATGCTAAGTAATTAGATGTTGAGTATGATAGTTAATTCAATTTATGTTTTAATAATAGTAATTCATATATACATTAAAAAATTATCATTTATTTTTAAAATTTAATTGGATTTAATTTAAAAGTGGGTCATGAACTCCTTATGAAATTGGTGGAGAGCTTGATTAATAATATTCAAGTGAGAGGTCATTTAAAAAAATCAAACAAAATAACAATGTAAATATATGACTGCAACATAATCTAGTCTAAATTGTATGCAACAACTACTTTTTTTTAACATAATATTCAATTCTAATTTTTTTACAACAACTACTTGTCTTTTATGAATTGATTCAAATATGGTTGATTTTCAACCTTATACATAATTAATTGATGATTAATATTTTGTATTAAATGTGTGGTGGTTGAAAATGTTTTTTACTAAATATTATATTTTTATTATAAAATTATATTTTAATTTTAATTTTTATATATAATAATGTAGAATTAGTTCACATAAATTAATATATTTTTTAATTTTAATTTTAATTTTTTATATAAAAATTATATTACTTTACCTAATTCAATATGTGGTGGTGGTGATTCATGAAATGGAGGGTGTCTTGACCTTCTCTTCATACATAGAGATGCAACAAACAAACCCATTAAACAAAAATTAAATTAGAAGTACGACAAAAAAGCATATTAGTAGAGGCATAGATATATCGATATATTAAAACATTGTATTGATAAGTACAATGTTTCTATATTGATATCAATTATATATTTTTTTAACAAAAATGGTTAAGAGCTTTTATATATAAAAAAGAAAAAGAAAATCAAAGATTACATTGTTCTGAAGACAGGCTGATCCCAAGAGAGGACTACGTCTATGACTCCTTGATCATCTACAGTCAGGCTTAACTTATCCTGACACTTTCCTATTCTATGGAGACTGAATCTTCTAACATACTACCCAAGAAGGAGTTGGGCTACATTCGCTACTAGCAAGACCAAAATTGTCATTGTCCTACTTCTTTCATACAACTCGATACAATCCAGGAATTAACGTATGAAGTTTGTTGGCTTCTTGTTTTTCTTGGAGAAGTTAAACTTTCTTTTGGCTTCAAAGAGGGTGAAGCTCCTATTTTATTTTTGTCAACTTTGATCCAATCTGATGGCTCGACAAAGGCTTTGAGAATGGGTGTTGCATTTTCGGGTGCACCCTGAGGAGCTTTGATAGCACTAACTCGTGGAGCTACAGGTGGGTCTTTGTCGTTGGAGGGGATCCTTTGATCTTCAAGAGTGTCATCTGTTTTAGACTGAGAAGAATCCTTAACTTGTGATGGAGCCTCTTCGGATATATCTTCATTTCTGCTTACTATATAATGCTTGGAGCTTGCTCCTTCCCACCAAGTGGATTTTCGATGAAGCTTTTTGGATTTGGGGATCTGAGAGGCTTTTTGGCAATCTTTTACAATATGTCTGGTTGCGAAGCAAGATCTGCATCTGAACATCACATTTTCATAGTCAAGCTTTTGCACCCACACATAATCCTTGCTGGTCAAATGCATCTCAGCAGGAAAGCCAATGTTAAAGTCCATTTCCACACAGATGTGAGCATAGGTTGTTTTGATGTAATCCTTCGTTTCTGGACTACGATCGTAGAAGGATCCCAACGCATTTCCAATAGCTTTAAGCGAGGCCAAGTTCATGAGATGTAAGGGAAAATTTGGAAGTCGAACCCAAACTGGAGCAGATGAGATCTGGTCAGTAGTTGGGTTGAAAAGAGGGCTTTAGAGTTTCATGAATAGCCCTGAACTTCCCCAAAACCATGGACCAGATTCAAGAATGATCTGTTTATCCTTAGGAGAATCGAAATCCACAACAACAAAAACCCTGAGCAAAGGGGTAAATAGAAATTTCCTCAGAAACAAGGGGCTTCCATACCTCCAAGATCCACTTATGGAGAGAAACCAGACGAGGCCAGAACCCATTGAAGCGCAAACCAAAGCTAACTTTGTGAAATTCCTTGCTTCAATCAGAGATTATTCTACCACCGCAATGGATGGCGCAGGTATTTCCTGAACAAACAAGGGAGGTTAGCCGCAGGATGAATTTCCCCGACTGGAGAGCGAGACCGGGATCGAACCTCCGGCTATGGACGAACGGACTGTTGAGGCAAAGCTGACCGCCATTATGCTTGAACACAGGGAACATCTGCAGGCTTGCAGGGGCCGGACGAATCCATGTCAGTGTGAAGCCTCCGTTTCAGAAATCTTCAGTGTGGCGGAGCGAGGCCTGAACACTCAGGGAGAAGTCACAGGCTTGTGGCGGCCGACCGAAGCCGTTTCAGCTTGAAGCTTTCAGCGTGACCTAAATCTTCAACGTGACCATCGTTTGTCCATTTCCTATGTAATTGCGCCAGTAATCAACATCATATTGATATCAATTATTAAAGATAGATATATTTATATATTAGTGAAAGATATTGATATTGAAAAAAAATATTTTTAGTTGAATGATTATAATTATTGCAAGAAAACTCCAATCTTTTCTTTTCATGGGTAAATGATTGGTATATAAGGGAAGGATTGAAAAGCAAGTAAGGTTAGGTGTGGAGGGTTGGATGTAAGAATGAACATAGGCTACTTGAAAATATAGGAGTGTTGCTGAAGTATAAATACATTTATAGCTTTAATCAAGTAGCAAATCATGGGCATATTGATATATGGAAGCAAGAGTAGGAAAAGGTAGATGTTTTAGGGTTAGCATGTGAAGATGTAGTCACATGGGATGAATATGTTGAAAAATTGCATAGAAGTCATGCTAGAATTATTGAGGAAGAAGACTCACTTGTTTGGTTGAAAAAAAACTCTAGGTTATTATTCAACTAGAATAGGATATCAAGCTAACTTCTCACTAAAGCTAGAAAACAAAGCATAGTGGTGGGAAAAATTATGGAAGGTAAGATCCTTAGAGAAAAAAACTATTTACATGGTTATATATAATGAATAAGGTGCTAGCACTTGAAATAATGCAAATACGAGCTAGACAAGGGCTTGGATTATGTATTTTGTGTAGAGAATATTAAGAAACTATATCTCATTTGCTTATAAGATGCACTTATGTCAAACAATTGTGGACAAATATGGATTAATTTGCAAGTGTGAAGGATCGGTAGGTGGTTGACATTATAGAATAATGTTTAAAATCATGGTGGGACAAGAACACACAAAAGGAATGACAAACAAAACCTTTATTAACTAGTTGGGATTCTAATTAGCTCGAAATGTAGTGTTCTTTGAAGATAAAGGGATCCCCTCCTTTCAAGTTGCATTTGATATTAAGGTGATGGATACTACTAATAAAATACCAATGATTCAGAAACCAAGAAGAGAGAAGTTGGAATTAGTTATAAATAAGGAGCAGGCATGGGTGTTTATTCGATGAATCCAATCAAGGGCCACGGAAAAGTAGCAATGTTAGTTGCATATTGTATATTTTTAAAACTCACACGGTGAAGATGAAGGCAACACTAGGAAAGGGCTCTAATAAATTTGCAAAATTAATGGCCCTTAGACTTTTATTAAAAGTTTCTAAGGAGAAAAATTTAAGGCATATATAAGTATATAGAAGTTCAAGGTTAGTGTTCAAGCGGATGAATATATTTGATCAGTTTTTCAATATTCATTTAAAAATCATAGGAGATCAGATCAAGTCTATAGAAAATTTCTTAGAGGTAATCTTTCTCACTCATGTTTTTAGAGAATAAAATTCAAAGACAGATTGACTCTCACATGAAGGCCATAAGGTTGTTGAGGGAAGAGTGATTTATGAGTAACTCAAAGAAGGTTGGGTATCAATATCTAAAGACAATTATTCATGAAAAAAATTCAAAGGGACTTTAGAGACAAGTTTATGATTTCTATTTTGATTAGTGTTATTAGATGCTAGGGCTCCATGCTTTGTATCAGAACTTTTCAAATATATTTTTACCACAAATAACTTGGATAATATGAAAACTATTAAATGTTTTTATAATTCGCTAAACTTGAAGACCATTTTTTGGGATTTAGAAGTGAAAAAGACATTTTAAAATTGATCCTCATTTTTTAACATATAAGAAAGTGCTTAAACATATTAAAAATGAGATTTTTTTCTTCTTGAACTAAAATGATGATTTTTTATTTAAAATAGCACAAGAAAAATTCATGCATATCAAGAAAAAATGGTTTATGTATAAAAAGATTATAAAGGAGTTTACAACAATGCTTGATAAATACATCAATCATGAACAATTGTTTTAATACAATTCAAGGCATCTCAAATGCATGTTGCCTAAAACATCGATATGTCCAACCACTTTTATGTAAACTATTACAAACCTTCAAAACCAAAGCCAAAGAATAAAGCAATGATCTATGTATATTATTGTATATTTTAATGTATGATCCTATTAATTGGGAAAAATGATTGATTTGCATGTTGTTTAATAGAAAAAATGACAGTTTTCTCCATAGATTCCTTACTAGTTTGAAGGCAAGAACTAATCAATAAAGTAAATTGTATCTACACACACTCACACACACACCACTTCAATCCGTAGGAGATAACAGGAGGCAACCAATGGAAGAAGTAGGGTTTCTCATGATTCCAGGGCTTCATAGTCTTAACAGAGACACACCTCTTGTCCACCCGATAATCTCTAGTTCTCACGTGGAGTCTAGTCCCATGTCTGGGGGACCTAGTACCAACCACCGTAAAAAAAAGTGGGAATACACATACATGTGAACCTTTTGTCTCATTTGGATTCGTTTTTTTGGAACAACATGGTCTTATTCTTGTTTGTCATGGTGGCCTTCCTTGAGACGTCCACATATGGGTGCCCTTAATTTACTCTCTTCTTATATATCCACTATCCCCGATGTCTCATTATGGTAAATCTGTTGATGTCATCATTCCTCTATTTTCTCCACAGCAGGGTTCCGGTTCTCCCTGGAATCTCCAAAAAACACCAAGGTATTCTACCCCTTCCACCTTTACAAGTGGTCTACTAATGCATTTCACTCACGCTGAGGCGACAGTTGTGTCTCCTGGTGCTAGGTCGGGCAGGCTTAAAGTCAAACACCTGGAGAGAGCTAGACAGTTGCTTCAGTTATCGAATTCAGTCACTCAGACATCCTCAAATTCAATAGTGTTCCTAGTGGACTCCTTGGACCAGATCGAGGTGACCCCAGTTCCCCTGATATCTTCTTCTTCTCTTGTGTCGGTTTCACATCCGTCTCATCACTCGTCGGTTGGAAGACAAAAGATTCATGGCCAGAAATCCAATCTTCATCGTAAGCTAAAACATTTTCAAGTTAACTGAGAGCTTCCCAGATATGTCCTAGGTAAAGATGTCAATATGGATTAAGTGGAAAACCTCTCCATGTTCGCCCTCGTTGGCCATCTGGAAATAACAACATGAATCGACTGGAAATGATTAACTAGGTCTCTGAGAATTGGAGAGGTGTAATCGACTATCTCCCCAAAGTTTACCTCCTTCCAGATGACTGGTTATGTTTCCTCTTTCTGAAGGAAGAGGATCCCCCTAAACTACTCTCTAGATATTGGCTTTATTGGAAAAGGGTCCCTCGGGTTGAGCTACTGGCACTCAAACTTCGACCCTGAGAGGGAAAGATCCAGTCATTGACACCTCTGGGTCCTCCTCCCTGGATTTATTTTCCTTCTTTAGACTAAAGAAGTCTTTGTGAGCCTTGCTAAACTCCTGGACCACTTCATCTCTATTGATGACCAGCTTTTGGTGTCCAGGGACAAAATGATGTCATTGATACTTGTCGATTTGGATGTTTCTGGAGGTTTACCTGAGGATATCAAAATCATTTGGAGGGACAAGACATTTTTGCAAAGGTTGGACTATAGTGGTATTCCATTTCCCTATTTTATGTGCCATCACACATGACCTCTCAGTAGACAATGCTCGCTACATTCCTACAGGAAGAAGGTTGGAATTCTAATAGACTCTCTGGATTTTAATACTATTATGAAGGAGGAGACTTCGTACATGCCCTCTCTCCCTCTAGCCGAAGGTACATTGCCTATTCATTCCCTGACTAATTATGAGAGATTATATTCTGTTGAATTATCTTACATCAAATCAGTCAAAAATCCTACTCTATAAGGTCCCCTCATATTTTTACCTTTGTTTTTCCTTCTCCCTCTCTTCCTGCAAGTCCCCCTCATATTTTTAACTCTACTTTTCCTTCTCCCTCTCATCTTGTTGATCCTCCACCCTCATCAAATATTTTGTTTAGGCTTTCAGAGGATCCGAGTACACTTTCTAGGGAGACTAAGATGTTGGTGGAATTACCTGGTTATCTTTCATAGGTTTTTTCCCCCTAGATGTGAGTTATCCTCCTCCTCTCCCATCCTTGTCCCCTTTCCCCTCCTTATCCTCACCAAGGGTTAGGTTTACTCTGGATTTATCAGTTTCATATTTCCCCCCACTAGGTGGGTTGAAGGGTCCCCTGGGAGGCTTGAAAGGTACACCTATCCTTCTGATTCCCACACCTTTCCCCTTTAGTGTTTCCCCATCAACGTCTCTTCAGGTTTTCTCTAATCGACCCTCTTCCAACCCTTTTTAGCCTCAATTCAGTATAAAAATGTGACTATTAGAGCCAAAAACAAACATAAGGGTGGTTGTAAGGTTATACTTGAGGCCACGAAAAGAGACTCCTATCTGCCCCTGTCTACTTGTCTAGGCCTAGCCTCACCTCACACCCACTCTGCGTCGTCTCCTCAGCTTTCACTTGTCCTTGGGGCACGTATAGCATCTAAGCCCATGAAGCCATTATCTTAATGTTACTTCTCTCATTGAACATTAGGGGGTTAGGAGGGGCCCCAAAATATTGCTCCCTCAAGCATCTTTTTTCTATTCACCATCCTGATATCATCCTCATCCAGGAAACAATGACCTCTATGCAGAGTGCGGTTGATTTCTTCCTTAAGATTCTGACGGGATAGGAGGTCTCGGCTGTAAATGCATCCAGATTATCTGGGGGCATCCTAACTATTTGGAATATACTTTCTGTTGCTATAAAACCTTTCATTATTTATGCAGGAATGATCTTGGTGGGCCGCATCAAGGGTTTCGACTAGGAAGTGTCCATTGGAAACTGTTACGGCCCCTACAAAGATAGATTGGATTTTTGGGACTTGGTTGTTATCTCTGATACCCTCAACACTCTTAACTTTATCTTCACTGATGACCTGAATTTTACCGTAGATTCCTCGAATATCTAGGGCTCTAAGGCTCCTTTGAACCCTTTGGGTGATCATTTCTCCTCGATCTTACAACCTTACAATTTGGTGGATATTGTCCCACACAAGATGGGCCCGACCTGGAAAAATGGCAGACAGGGTGTCGATGCCATATTCAAAAGTATAGACTGGTTCCTACTGTCATAACATTTCCTTGGATCTCTATCTAGGGTCAGATAATGGACCCATAGTCCTGCAATCTCAGATCATAACCCCATTCTTCTTCAGTTATATAGTGAATCCCCGTCGACACGTTACCCTTTCAAGTTCAATAATTTGTGGGTTGATGACCAGGGTTTTAACTTACTTATTCAAAGAAGTTGGGGTACTTTTAAAGCACCTTTCAATGCTAACCCTATGGATCATTTCTGTATAAAAATCATAAAATTGAATCATATTGTTAGTTAGTGGATAAAGGATAAGGAACAACAGATTTCACAAGACCTTTTGGACATAGAAGACATACTTGACTACTTCTACTGGGATGCTCACATTTCCTCCTTGTCACTTGAGTAAATTTGTGTCATAACTGCCTTGGAGGAAAATAAGTTCCATCCTTCTAAAGGAGGAAGAAGAATGGAGATTGAAAAGCCACACTATCTAGTTGGCGCAGGGGGACAACAACACAAATTTTTTTCACAAGTTTTCCAATTTTTGCAATAATCTCAACTCAATTTGGGACTTAAAAGATTCTGAATGTCATTGGGTTTCCTCTCAATCTATTTTGGAGAAAGAAACAAAGAATCACTTCTCGGCTACCCTCAAATATCCAGGAAAAACAAACCTTTTTTCTCAACTTGACATTATCAATATTTTTCCCTCCTTCTTCATTGTAGAAGAAGGAAGGAGCATTGGTTCCCTGGTTACCTTTTATGAACTGGAGGGCACTCTAAAACAACTGACCAAAGACAAAAGTCTCGGACCAGATGGTTGGCCGGTGGAATTTTATATCTCATATTTTGATCTAGTGGACAGGGGACTTCCGGAACTAGTGGAGTTTTCCAGGATGGAAGGGCATATCTCATAGGCTCTGAACTCTACTTTGATCTCGTTGATCCTGAAAGAAGACAATCTTGAATCCTTCTTGGACTTTCAGCCCATTTCACTCTGTAATCTAGCTTTTAAAGTGATGTCCAAAATCATTTTCAACAGGATCTGATGTAAGTTGGCTGAGATGGTTTTGCAGGAACATTTCAACTTCCTCCCTGGCAGACAAATTATGGATGCAATCATTATCACTCAGGAATGTTTACACTACATCCAGTCAAAGGGTCTTAATTCCTTGGTCTTTAATACGGACCTTGTTAAGGCATTTAACAAGGTCAATTGGATATTCCTAAGACTAATCATCCTCTAGATTGGTTTTCCCTTGGAAGTTTACAATTGGATTATAGCATGCATCACATATGATAATTTTTTCGTCCTAGTTAATGGATCACCTTCAAATTTTTTCAAGAGCACAAGGGGATTGAGGCAGGGCTACCCTCTATCCCCTATTCTCTTTTTGCCGGTGACTGAGGGTTTAATACAGATGATCACTGTGGCCTGCAGTGCGAGAAACTTCTCAGGTATCAGCTTTTCCTATGTCCTAAAGATTACACATCTCCTATTTGTGGATGATGTGATTATTTTTGGTAAAATTGATCCTGTTGAATGGTATTGATGGCATAACATTTTCACCTTCTTTTTTTCCACCTCAGGCATGGAGGGTAGTACATAGAAATTGGTCATATATAAGCAAAATGCTTCCCTTGATCTCAATGCTCAGTTGTGTGATCACTTCCCCTATAAGATTGAAGGACTGGACTTGACCTTGATATATTTGGGCTTTTTCCTTAATCCAAATCATTATTTCACCTCTAATTGGGACTGGATTATCAAGAAATTGGATTAAAAAAAAAATGGTCTTTCATATTCCTCACTCTAGTTGGAAGATTGACTCTTGTTAGATCTGTATTAACAACTATTCATGTATATTAGTTCTTGCTGGCTCTTCTCCTACAATCTGTGTTGGGTATGCTTAGGAATAAAATATTTTCCTTCTTATGGTCGGGTTTAGAATCTTCACATAAATTACATCTAGTGCACTGGGATAAACTCGCTCGGCCAAAATCCCTAGGTGGTTGAGACATCAAAAACGTTTGTTGGTTTGATAATACTTTGTGCCTTAAATATTGTTGGAGATCCCTCTTCAGCAATGGAATCTGGCACTCTGTAATCTCGATGAAATATTTAAAAGGATTTTTGGTTCACTCGTGGCTTAGAAAGTCTTCAAAATCCTCCTGGGGGTCTTCATTTTTCTGGAAAGGATTCCTCAAAGTTTTTCCTTGGATCAATGACCGTATTGCTTGGCATATTGGTGATGGCACAAACATCCAGATCGATGTAGACCCTTATATTGGTTGTGATGGAGATTACAAGCTCAGTCAACTGATTTTACAAAGGTTAGCAACCCAAGATTTATTTACCCTGGACCAGATCATGAAGCCACCATATATAGAATGAGATGGAAACTATTGGTTCATTGCTGACAAGCTCGACTTCCATGATTAGGAGGCCATAGAATGGTCTCACTATATTGATAATATCAATGTTGTAGGTATCAGACTCTCAACCTTGGTGGATAAGTTGGTATGGGATTGGCATAAGTCCAATGGGAATATCACTACAAAAGATGCATATGAGGCAATTTCCATAGACGAAACCCCTCCTTCACTATATTGGTGGTCCATTAAACTATGGAAATGGAACATCCCGGTCAATATAAAATGTTTTTTTAAATAGATTTGGAGAACCACATCTTAATTTGGTATATTCTACTTAAGCGAGGCTAGATCGGTCTGAATATCTTCCCATTATGTAGAATGGGGGAGGAGAGTGTTGATCATTATTTATGCCACTTCTTTTTCAGTCTCTAGGTGTGGTGTGAATTGACCCTTACTTTACAATTACCACATGTGTGGATATATGACTCCCTTTCACAAAGTATTGAGCAGTTGTATCATACTGTAAATCTGCATAAGCTCCTTTCTATCTTCTACTGTTGGAAGATTTGGATAATGAGAAACAAAATGATATTTGAGGATGCTCCACCTTCGGCCCTCGCATGTACAGTCAACTTTCTGAGCTATTATCAAGCCATATATTCCTGTCATGGTATATCCTAAGAAGAAATTCCTCTCGGCCCCTAATTTTTTGACAAGGATGGCATATGGTTTTTTCGACGGGGAAACAAAAAACTGCATTGGGGGATGCAGTGTCTCCATCATAATCAACAAAGACCACTCCTTCAAACTTTGATTGGCATGTGGCAAGTCAACTAATACAAAATTTGAACTTCTAGTGATGTGGTGTCTTGTTTTTTTTTCCAACTTCAATGACATAACAAAAATATAAATATTTGGGGATTCTAAAGACATCGTCAACTGGTCCCCAGGTCAAGGAAACCTCTAGATTCTATCCCTGGATCCATGGTGTACTATGATTCAAGAGATTCTCGCAGGGCTCGTGAAATTTCGCATCCAACATATCCAACCATAATTTAACGTTGAATCTGATCTCCTATCAAAGCAAGCACTATATGAGATTGAAGGGTGGCTATATTTTGAAGAGTATATTGATGAATCGATGACCCATGAAGGATCCATCAACATATTTGATTTGAGATGAGGCCCTACTAGATTCTTTCTATTTTTAATTGTTCACCATGTCCTCCTTCGGTGGAGTCCTCCTTGTCGTTTTTTCTCAATATTTTCATGCAATATCCCCAATTTGGCCAATTTTCGAACCTTGGACTAGTGAAACCCAAACTGTCCCAAATGATCCCAAATGGTTTCAAATTATGTCTAGATTGGATTGAGGTGTATTAGGACACACTAATTGAGCTATTATATTCTTGTACACTTTCTAAATACTTCATCCACTTGCATTTACAACTAGAGAATGAAAGGAAAAAATACTAGGAAAATCAATGTTAAAAACCCCAGGGTAGATGGATCCAAATGAATATTAAGGATTTCTAATTGGGTATGATAGTGTTTGAATGGTATTAGGACATAAAAATGAAGCTGATAGGTGCTTGGAAACTCTCAAAATACTTCTACAACCTTCATTTGAAATCAGGAGAAAATGGGGAATTTTACTACTAATTTTGAGGTTAGGGTATAGGTCTCTAATGGCTTCCCAAATGCAGTTCGACCCTCCCAAATTTCAGAACAGAGACATGGATTAGTTATATGAATTCAATGGGCTCCAAAATGCATCATTAATCAGTTCCTAGATGTTGTTGCAACTCCCATAAATCAGAGATTTGTAAACATATCATCACATAGGGGTAAATGAGAGAAAAACACTATAACTTGCTATGAAATTTGAGAGAAATGTTCCAAGGAATTGAATAAGGTTCATGAAACTTATTTAGTACATTAATGGTGCTCCAAAAAACAATAAAACCACTAATATTTACTGAAACAATTCGATATCAAAAAACTTCAAGATCTTACAACAAGATATATGGGAAAATGGCACCATTCATACATAGTTTGTCATTTTTACATAGTTTCACTTGGAGTTTCGATATGAGGTTCATTTGATCAGAAATAAAGAGTGTATGCATCATATTAAAAATAAACTGGGCCCCTTGTACTTCCCCAAAGAGATCATCATCTCACCATGTGCGCCCTTCCTCCAAGAGCAAGAATATAGAGAGAAATGTGAGAAAGATGTAGGAACAAGTTGAAGGAGAGATGGTCACGATCAACTCTGTAGCTTCAACCTATAAACAAATTTATTCATACATATCCTATGAAAGTTCTGAATGGGCTCTCCAGTTTCCAATTAGGATGGTAATCTTTCACCCTCGAAATTGGTACAAAGGAAAGAAGGATAAACATTCACCTTGCATGGACAAGCTATGCTCTCCAATTTTTCCAAATGAGAAATGATCAAAATATAGTCTCCTTCTTTCTTCTTGTCTTTTATTAACATCCCAAGGCCTCCTTAGCTCGAATTCCATCCAAGAGACTCATCCAAATTGAATTAAGGAGAGATTCCCATGAATGCCACTTGTCCATCTTTTCCTAGCTCTCCTCTTCCATCAATTCGAATGGGGGAACCTTGGATGCCATAAATCCCCTTATGCGCCCTCTTGGAGGCTATTTTTAGACCTAATATGTCATATATGTCAGATGTCAACAATTAGGTCTGAACTTTGTCATAAGTGTCATAAAATCTTCATCATTGTTGCCATAGGAGTTAGGGAATCTATCTCCAAGTGTCACAATTCTTCTAAGATGCCTCTTCCTCTTCCATGGGGGTTACTCTTCCACTCCAATTCAACCTTACATGATTCATGCCATGAATAATACCTCTTAAACTCCCCCAAGTATGTTACCCTTCATCTTGAACTCGAATTTGTGAGAGAATCATGACAAGTGTAGTGGGGAATCTTGCCACACGTCATTCCCACAACCTCTTATGTTCCCTAATGATCCAATGCCACCTTATTTTATTTTTATTATTATTTAATTGACCCCTTTAATGTGAATTTTTAAGTCTAAGGTCATTTTGGGTCTTGTAGCTCCTTTACTCCAACTTTTAATGCTTCCACCCCCAACCTAGGGAACTAGTAATTTTCCTCCATGATAGTTCATTTGGATGGGAATATTACAAACTTTGAATTGGGAATTTTCTCTTAATGTGACCCACCTTGTCCATTTGGATCTAATTTTATATTATTACTAACTCGGACATCATGCTTGGCAATTATTTGACCTTTAACATCAATTTGACAAACTATCATGAATATGGCCAAGGGGCTTAGGCCATTGTGACCCAATGAAAAATTTGTGGACATGACATTTCAGAAGGTTTTCTGGTGTGGGTAGCATATTTGGTCCCTTGTTGTTAGCTCGAATAGACACATATGTTATCCGTTTTCTCTATTAGATGGGATATTAGACTTTTCTATTACAATTTTAACAGTGATCGTCTCTTACTTGGAAATGAGCTGCACAACATGTAATTTTTTCTTTGATTCCAATGGAATATAAGGAAAAAAGTATTTTTTCTTTTGAAAAGAGTAAATTGTATCTACCAAATTATAATACAATGTTATTCATTTTTTTAAATAAATTTGTGAATGAATATTTTATGAGAAATTAGTTTTACATGGTCAAGATTGTAAACAAATTGATGTAATGATTTACCACTTTTATATATGTTAATATATTTAGTAGTAAGAATAATTAAATATTTTTTTAATGTATATAAAGTTTATGGTTATAGTAAAATCACATTCATATTTTAATTATACATTGTTTTGGTATAATTCATAAATTAAGTGTATAAAGTTGTTTAATGTGTTAACTTGTGTGTTATTGTTTCGGTGAAACTGTGTGTATTTTTCTTGCTTGATATTTTAGGTGAACACTTAATTCATTAGGGGAAGAACAACAATAAGATAGAAAGTATAATTGAAAATAAAAATAAAAAAAGTTTTCAATTAAATAGGAGAAGAGAAAGGATATGAGAGAAAATACATAAATAGCGTTAACATAAAGATGAAGATTAAAAAATAAGCAAATTGTATATAATTTCAATGGACAAGAAAAAATAATATATGAAATGAATTATCCTCAAAATTGATCTCAAGTGGTTTGAATTTCCATTCCAAAGTCATATTGGTTAATGAGGTCACGAGGTCAAATCCACCTGAGTCTCTCATGAATAATTATACATGTTGTCTATCGACGGTATTTACCCCAAATATCATTCATGAAATATGAAGAAGTTTCTTGATAGTTTCCTAAAAAAAAATTCTATAAAATTCTATAATCAAAAGAAAAATGGAAATCAAATTATTTATGTGCCCTTGGCATGAATACATAAGGAAATGAAGGATAAGGTCTCTCAACTTCTAATTTGTGGATATTTTGAAAATAAAATACATAGCTAAAAACATAATGGAGTATCATTCTATAGTCCTAAAAAATAATACTTTCAAGTATCCAATTCTATACATATAATATCACATGACAATCCAAAAACAATTGCGTATTGTAAAAACCAAAGAATCAAATATGATATAGGCTCTAGAAATAAATATTCTATTAAAAAACAAAGGATCTTAATTGCTTCATACCATTGTTTGATTCTTCCAAAAAAGAAAATATGGATTCCACCCATTGTGCTTCCTTTAATAGTACATATGAAAGTATGTTATGTTCACGAAAAACATGTGTGAAAGTGATATACTAAAACATAGATGCAAGGTCCTTTAATTTCCTTCCCAAAACCTCCAATAAAACATAGTGAATATGTATTTCAACATTCATCCATTTTATAACCAAATAAGAGTCCCTGAATATCTGCAATTTCAAGATACCTTTATCCATTGCAATTTTTAATAAGATTTGAACCGACTTCAATTTTGCAAAGTTGTTAGTTCTTTTTAATAAGATTTGAACCGACTTCAATTTTGCAAAGTTGTTAGTTCTAGGATCCAAGCTCACCTTTAATTTAATGAAGTGCACCATAGAGAGATTATAGGGGGTTCACTAAGTGGGAAATATTATACCACATGAGTTCATATTGGGATGTTTAAAATTCTAATATATATATATTGCTTAGTATATAGGGTTCTAGGGGTATTGTTAATATATTGAAAACATATAAATATCAAGGAGGGGTTAGAATTATGTATCAAGGGATTGAATTTGGTATTGAGAGATTTGAATTAGTGTAAATTTGTATGTGAAGGTTGTGTGGTTCTGACTGTGTTTGCAATCAAACCAATGTTTGTATATGTATGAAGGTGGGGTGAATTTGAGTGTTTGTGAAGTTAGACTTTTGTTTGAACGGTTATGCTCAATATGTGAAAGTGGCATGAAGTATATTACAACAACTATGTGTGAATCCAAGCTATGTTCAAGGGTTTGTTCCACATCTTGAAATATCTACTCCCACCAAGTTTCCATTCTTTACCCTATAATGTTCCAAAGATTATAAGGGTCGTGTCATGTCACCATATTAGTGGTAGAAAAATTGTTTTAAAAAATGTCATGGATATATAGGATATCTAATGAAAATATGGGTGTTTTAATTGAAAATATGTATTGGGAGGGGGGTTCATAAAAACTGTTTTTAGAATTGTTCCTTAATATTTAATGAAACTAGGAGTATTCCTTAATATCCCATGAATGCATGTGTTATAACATAGGTTCACTGAGTGAAACTCGCAAGAAAGAGATACATAACTCCACCCACATTGCTAATATCATTTGTACTTTCCTTGAATCAATGAATAAATACCTAAGGATAATATTTTTCAATAAATAAATCACCTACCTATCTAGGTTGTTTTACTTTTAGAGACATTTTGCATCTTATATAAAGAGCACATAACAAATTGTATATCTAAAAAAGAAGGGATTTGATTTCCTTCAAAAACCCGTGAATTTCTAAAGACCCATATACCCAGAATATTAAACATGGAATTTCTCTAAGACCCCTCTTTTGAAACCAAGCTTAAAGACATTCCTCCACAACGAATCCCTTCAAGATATTTTCTATTCTAGTCAATTTCTCAATATATTTCCACAAGTGTTGAACATATAATGATTGAATGAGTAAATGAGAAATATATTTTGATTCCTCCATACAGATCATAATACATATATTATGACCTTATCTTCCTCTTTTATGTAGACAATCCTAAGTTAGGACCTTATTACTAAGTGCTAGCTAGATGAAAATTCTCATTTTCTTTGGGGCCTTTATTTTATAGATTTTAGACCACCAACATACATAATCTTAACTAGTGGGATCCATTAAATATTCATATCCCATCTCTGTTGAATATGTTCATGTCGCTTAATTATTTTCCCACGTTAGAAAGTCCTCTTCATATCTAATTCTAAGATGAATTAATTTTAACTCATTTAGATATATTTGCCAATTTTCTAACCATGCCTCATCTAGATCAATAGACTAAACCAGTTTCCATACTTGTTGTCACTCATTTGTTGTTAATGGGTCCACAATCCGATGAAGAGTATAAACCTATTTTTCATGTAGATGGTTTATCAGATTTTGATTTTAGAAAATATGATCTCTACACCCCATAATAGGATTTAATCCTATTCTTACTTTTTCCCATTACCAACCTTCCAAGTTAGAGAATTTCCAATCATAGGAAAATATAGCACAATATATTTCCAATGATGTGAAACAATATTTATATATTTATATGGGAACATCATCCAATCCAATAATGTATTACGAGCAATGTATTTATGAAGAATTATGGTTTTCCATAGGCTTCCCTTGGAAATGAGATTCCAAAATCTCTTTGCAACCATATACCTCCCAAATACATGAATCTATTTAAAAACCCACCCCCACCTTGTTTTTTGGAAAATCTATAGCCTACCATCTGGCCCATGGAATACACCTTATCCTTTTCCACCACGTTAGAAGTTGAAACGAATATTTGTAATCTTAGCTAAAACCTTTATAAATCCAAGCTAGTGAGTCCTAGTACACTGGGATGACCTCCAATGCTTCCTTAACAAGAGTTAATATGCATCCTCTTAAGAGCTAGTTCTTACACTAGAAGTGAACCGTTTTATCTCTCTTTCCCAACAAACATCCCCAATTCCATCCCCTTTATATAACCATTAGGTTTTACAATAAAACCCAAGTACTTTAATCCCTCTTCAATCTTGAAATGTTTAAAAGGAAAATGAACTTTCAAATGAGCTATAGTCTCCTCACTTAATCCATTGAAGCTAATGGTTGCCTTCTAAATATTTGCATCCATACACGTGACCTTATAATAAATGCTAAGGAGTTATTATATTTTCCTTGCTTCCATTTTTTATCCATATGAGAATAGTATAATATAATCTATAAAAAGAAAATTAGTTTAAAGAACATTTAACTACCTATCTTTATTCATTTTAAGTATCCAATTATTGTTGCCTCCATAATTGTTCAACTGAGTCCTTATGCAATGAATAAGAAAAGAATGGGAGAAAGTGGACAACCTTGTCTTAATCCCCTTGCAAGTTTGAAAATTTTGAGGTTGCTCCTTTGATAAGAACAACATAAGAGGAAAATTTAACACATCCCATAATCCATCGTACCACAGGGTATTGAATCCCACATGAATCAATATCATTATTAGATATAACTAGATATTCCTATCATTAGATTTGGAGAGATATAGTTTTATAACCATGGAAAACAACTTCATTGATCTAATTGTGTGAATACCATCTTAAAAAACCAAAATGGATTCATGGATTTGTCTACTAGTGATATGTAAATTGATATGGATATTCCACTGGAACAGGTAGTCACTAAAAATATTACCATATTATGGAAATCCCTTATTATGAATTTATTGTTTTAGATATTTAGATTTAATTGCTACTAGATTAAGATGAAATAAACTAAAAGTAAAATGAAATAAGCGAGAAAATAACACACTATCCACACAATGAACACAAGATGTACCTTGGGAAAACCAAATATGGGAAAAACCCAACTAGAAGGTGAGGCTTATGCTCTTCTCTTTTCTTCTCGATTATGAAATGCAAATACAAAGAAAGGGTTGCTCATTATGGAGTTTCCATGGATATTGCGACTAGTATGGTTGTTAGAGGATCTTATATTTCCTCTTCTCTGCATCAAAATCCGACTCCCAAATGGTATACTCAACTATGGAACAATAACAATGCAAATATAATAGAACCCCTTCTTTTCCCAATGACCCAATATTTAACATAGCCTAATAGTCATCTAGAGTTAGGGTTATGGTTTTTGCATGCCTGAAACCCCATTACTATTAGGGATTTGGAACTTATAGAATCTTCTAGAAAGTATACACATGACTATCTCCACATGTGTGAGTAATGTAAGTTGACATGGCATCCATTAAGTACCATGGTGGTCAATGGAAGCTAAGTTCGCAAAGTTTTGACCCCAAAAATAGTCGTTTAAGGCCTCAAATAGGCTGTAAATGGTTCCAGACTACAAATCACTAGAGTTGGAGTTTCCCATAAAATGGCCCCTACAAGCCAATACCTTCAAATTTTCCACCCAAAAATTACTTTCATAGATGAAAAATTATATAAATATCCATTTCAATTCAACTAACTCGGAAACCAAATTGTTATGGGGATATCATCTCTATAAAACCTCTTTCATCTTGACTGTAATTACCTTGAAAATTATTTTATAAACATGATTAGAAAGAGAGTTTGGCTTGTCACATTTGGGTATTAGTGGAATAGAAGTGGAATTAATGGACCCTAGATCCCATCCACAAGTTCTGATCTCCTCAATTAATCTTAGAAGGTCATTCTTAATTAGATAATAAAAAACAAGGGAAAAATCAATAGTCCACCAACCTAGACCCAAGTTCTTATATTTCTTTAAAGAGTGGAGAATTGATAGAATATATTCTTTTTTAACCTCTGCATATAAATTTTGATTGACCTCCTCCGTCACAAAGTGAGGGAAAAAAGAGGTTAGCTTTACAATCTCAACCAAATTTTCCCTTGTTGGTTCTTCATGAATAACCTATAAATGATTTACCCTCATAGAAACTAAGTCATTGAAACCTCTCACTTTGTTACCATCCATACCTTATAAATCCCTAATGGTAATTATTCTCTTTCTATAATTTTCATATTGGTGAAAGAATTTGGTGTTTCCATCTCCTTTCTCTAGATAGATCACTCTGCTCTTCACTCTCCATAATGCTTCCCTATTTTCTAGTAGTCTTTTCTTTTGTCCTTCCAATTCTCTTATCTTATGGTCTTATTCGTTACTAAAAACACCAAAGTTATTATTATCATATATCTTCATGATTTCATATTCAACATCTTTAACAATTCTATCTTGATTCATATGAACTTCAGTTGCCCTCATCACCACTTTCCCTTTGATAGCCTTAAGAGACTCAACTAGTTTGAAGATGGTTGTGTTTTATGATCTAGGATCATAATTCCTCCATTTGATTTTCACCATATTCCTTAAAACCTCATCTTCGAATCAAATTGGATTGAATATAAAGGGGCTCGAGGGTTTCTCATCTAGAAAAGATAATTGCGGGAATATTGTATTATGGTCAAATAAGGCCCCTACATCTACCCACGATCTCCTTATGTCATACATTGATAGAATATGATCAAAGGCCAAGGAACTACTAATATTTTAGCAACTACTACCTCTTTCCTTTTATTTCTCCAAGTAGGTTTGAGAGTGACTAGTTCTACATCTACTAAATCTACCACATCTATCTGTTTGCTTGAAAAAAACTACTAGTCTACTAGTCCTTGAAGATTATCCCAATAGAATTCATCTCTATTGATAGTTAAATCATATCACTAGCTATCATGAGCCTTTATTGCTTAACCACATCCAAAGAGGAAAAAAATTCCCAAAACCCTTACATATCAGCATAAGTTCCTTGCACATAGATCATTGTGATTGTCTATTCTAGAACTTTCCACAATTATTTTGTGCATAGATCTAAAACAACATAGAAAAAAAAATCTTAATTCGAAACAAGTTCTTCAACTTGCGATTAGTCCCCTGAAATTCCCAATAGCATCAACATCATTAAAATCCCAACTTTTAAAATTGATCTCCAAACTGCTAATTAAATTTTTCCCATGACCCGTAGTCTCTTGAAGACACATAGAATTAGGTTTTTCTAACTCTACTATTTTGGACAAGGCTTGTCTCTTGGAAAACAACCTATTCCACATATATTAAGTGAGAGGAACTTCATAATTTACCAAATTTCTAGGGTTTTTCTACTCTAAGAACCCTTACAATTTTATTATGTTTTCCTTCTTGTATTTATCTAATCACCCCTTCTTGTGTGTGTTGTAAATATGATTTTCGTCCCACCAAGCTAGGTTTTTCCACCTTGATTGGGTCAAGTCCAAGTCCCCTTGACCCATTACTTCCTTCATTTTATTTCTCGTTAGGCTAGTTCAAAGCAAGTATCGGCATCCCTTTTAAAAGAATTTATCAATTGGTCCATACCATAACCCTATCGAAATGCTTTCAGATTTTACTAAGGAACTACTTATACCAAGAAACCAAGGTTTTCCCTCTTGTCTCAAAGTTAGGTTTTTCACAATCAATTGAGGATATAGGTTTTTCCCCCTTACCTAAAACCCGCTTACCCTTTGTAATTCTATGGATTTCACTAAGGGATGACCATCTCTCTTTTGAAATCAAATCATCTTCTAATTGATAGTTAATAAGGGCATCACTCAAAAGAAAATTTGCGTACCTTTCCCATTGAATTCCTTATTAGATTTAAGAGAATTTACATCCACAAAATATGGATATTTAGCTTCCCGAGTCTAGGGTTTGCAACATTGCCATCAGGACCACCCACTTCCTGTGTTGAAACATTCTTGACCTCTTTCAAATTAGTAACTTTGAGAATTTGAGCTTATCCATTAAGCTTAGACCCTAAAACTTCCATCGAGTTTGTTAGTAAAAAATCATATTTTCCTCAAGATCCTTTATCTTTCAATAAACTTAATTCATTTTCCATATAATCCTTGCAAAAGAAGAGGAGAAATATCTCATAATATGTTTATAACAGTAGCATCTAACACATTTAAAAGGAATGTTGCAATAGTGCAAATCTTGTGTATATGTGAATTACCCAAAAAAATCTCTAGATTTTCCAATAAGCCCTCACTAAAATCTAGTTCAACAAATACTCTAGCCATTGATCATCACATATTGGTTTTGTAAGATGTATCAACCAAAATTGTATGACCAAAAATACTCTCAGTGTCTCCATATATCTTTTCAGACCATAATTCCATCACCAATCTAAGCAATTTTACCCACAACGAGATTCTTGAGAACCCTTCAATCCCAGAGTCAAAACATGGATCCATGGATTTAGGGAAAGGAATGCAAATCCCCAAAGCCAAGAACCCCAAAGAATGGAAGATGCATCCTTTTGGAAATGGAACTTGAAGCATATCTATCCCTTCATTATAAACATAAAGGAGGGTTTGTAGCCAATAGCTAGAGCGTGAAACTTTTGCACCCATGTATTCAAAGACTCTTATGATATATTACAACCAATAATTTTTCCAAATAACACCTTACTTGCATATTCCAACACCTACTTGACACAAATATCCTCTCCAACTACCATCCTTATCCTCAAATATTTCCTCTTTACCACCATATAACTCCTCTTGCAACACTTCTCCTTGGACTTCACCGTCGAAACAATGAAATCTTGATTTCTTCTATTCACACATTCAAAATCAAGAATGATTTCCATGAAACCCCCTCTTTAACTAGACCAGAGGGGTTCACCACTTTCTCTAAGGAGGGCACTTGCAAAAGGGTGTTTGGTTGAGAATACCCCAAACCAATAAATCCAGTGACTATGAAAATGTGGGTTGTTTTGGGGTGAAAGTAAATATAGAATTGGAGCAAATGTCATTAGAAACTCCTTCATTGCTAAAAACCATCAAAACCATTGCCAATAGATATATGACTATTGTACCTTCCACCTTCAAAGATTGGACCGAGTTTGAATCGACCTCTAACACCAAAATTGGATCCTCCTTTGCAGCTTGAACTAAAGTTATTTTTCAACCCTAAAAAACTTTTTCCACCGTGGTCATTTTTCAACCCTAAGAAACGTTTTTTCCATCATGGTCCAATGACCCTAGGGAGGCATTTTCATTCATGTACTTGAAGATGTCCAAGATTTTATGTGTGCACGTGTCCCTAGAGAAGCATTTCCATTATTGTATTGAATATGCCCAAGCCTCTATGTAGGGGATAACAATAATATAATCTCAATATCATTGTGAAATGAATTTAAAAATAAATTAATGTCCAAATATACTCAAAAACATATATTAAGAAAAACAAATGTTCTAATTTTCATAAAATAAGGTTTCTCCATCCAAATTTAATCTTGTATTTTTTATCTATACTATTCTATATTTTTCCAATTTCTTTTCGAGTTAAATCTCAATATATTTGCTTTCCTCTTTTTGAATTGTTTGAGATACTCCCTTTTTTTTCTACGTCTTCTTTATTTTTCCTTTCTTAAGAAGTAGGCTTGATTACAACACGAATCCCAATATATACTTCACCCTAGACTTAATCCAACCATCGCATGAGTTGTATGTCTTTCTTAAGTTCTATTGATAAAATTTATCAAACTTAGTTACTCATACATTAATATCAAATTAAACTAAATATTAAATATCCTATTGTACTATATTTATATCTCTTCCATTAAAAAAGTGTTTATTTAAAATGTTTTAAAAAATAATGTAAATTTACATGGTGGTAATTTTTCAAAGGAGTCATGAAGAAGATTCACATTGACCTTTTTTTATTTGCAAATTTCATTTTATTTTTTCACATGCACCGCACAACATACATATTAAATATTTATGCAAATTGTTTTAATTTTATAAGTTTTTAATTATTAAAAAACATTATAACTAACAATTTTTTGTTATAGGTAAATAAATTTCATTTTTTCCTAAAAAAATTATGAAAAGTTATGAACTATATGTTATATTAATATGATAAACAGTTTTTGATCTTATTGTTTGACATATCCTCAAAGGGATTTGGAAATGATCTCCTCCAAGATGACCCATGAATTTTACCAATTCACTTTGGAAATGATCTCCTCCAAGATGACTCATGAATTTTACCAATTCACCTTACTTATATTCACACCATTACAAATTTGTTGATTGTAAGTATAACATATTGAAATTTTTCAGGGGTCCTTGTTGTAGGCGGGTGGTCGGGGCAGTCAGTTGTGGCTATCCCCACCCGGGATCGACCCCACACCCTATGGTCTCGAGGCGCCTACACTTCCGGGCGTGCACCAATTACACTACCTGATGAAAAAAGTATAACATATTGAAAAATAACATAAAGTTGGATTCGTAAGGGTCATCATTCTTCTTATAAACACAACTTTTCAAATAGATTTATTTCTTTAAAGAAGATATACATCCACAATTGACAATTTTTGGGGTTTTAACTTCCTAAAAACTCTAATCTAAAACATGATATTAATTTTAGTAATCCCCTTGATTGAGTTTTAAAAGCTAATTACAAACATAAATAATCAAGCTCATGCTCTTACCTATGTACTTAGACAATTCTAAAGATATTCTTTTTTGCGTTGCTTCTCCTGATTAGGTTCTAAAACATTTACATTTATATAACTTTTGGGGTAAGATCCTAATCTCCCATTTCCCCCTTCTTGTGTTTCGTTATCTATTCGATATTGAAGTATATAACATCATTAATTTCTTTATTATAATTAATGATATTATAAGAATTTCTGTTACCAGATTTCTGTGGTAGTTTGTTTTAGCTTATCTCGGAGAATCCACAGTTACCAAGTTACGAGGTCGACGTTTCGAATCCATATCAGGATCCGTAACTTGGTAACTGTGGATTCTCCAAGATCAGCTGAAACTATAAGAATTACTAGGAAATAATCTTTTAGTAGAGGCTTTTCAAAGTTTTTTAATATTACTGTATAAGCCAAAATTTAAAAAAAAAACATACGCAAAAACCTCAAAAATTAGATGTGAACAATTTGTTTTCCTAGTGTTTCGATAAAATATGGTACATTAGTGCACCAATGATACATACACACCACTAACCATAAGGATTTGGGTATTATGATGCACTCTAAAATAGATATGATATAGGTCCACAGCTCCAAGAAATGGACTATCAATGCTCCATTAAAAAAAATGGAACATTAATGTTTCAAAACCAAAGTGGAGCACCACTCATCTTATAAAATATCAAAACATCTTATGGTGCCTTCAAATAGAAACAAAACATCCATGCTAAAAAATATACATAAACCACCACTTAGAGATACCAAATAATTGGTATCAAATAATAAATAAATTATTAATTTATTATAAAAAAAATATTTATATAATAATTAATTAATAATTTATTATAAAAAAATATTTATATAATAATTGATTAATATTTGTTAGTTGATCTACAATGTTTTTGTGTAGCTACTCATGTTTATGTCTATTTAATATTAATTGATTTAATTCAATAAATACATTAGGATTAAAATGTAGTGATGCCACTGTTTTTTATCTTGTGTAGTTAAAAAATAGATATATATATTTTTTAAATAAGAGCAATTATATTTTATATTAGAAAGTTGTTGGAGTTGCATTGGTTAACATAATGATAAAAAAAAGAGTTGTCACATAGTCTCTAATTAATCATTTATCCAAAAACTTGAGAGTTGTTTCACAAATAACAATACTATCCTTCACAAAGGATATCAATGAGATTCTACTAGTATAGGTCCTATAAAAGGCACAAAGATCTAGACTTACTTTGAAAAACATACTTTTCAAAAAGAAATGTTGAGCGTAATGAAAACCATAATTATTGTGTGCTTCCTTGTAGGCAATAACTAATTTGAAATGGATCATTATATTATTTGTCTATATTTTGGTACTTTTTAGGTGGAAAAATTGGAGGTATTGGCCTATAGGGCCCATTTTTTGGCTAAGTCCCATTTTGGTGATTTGGGTTCTAAAAACCCCTAGAGTCCATTTGAGGCCTCAAAATGTCATTTTAAGGGTCAAAACTTTGCAATCATATCTTCCAACCTCCTGTCGTTGTTCCACACATCAAGACCTTTCCAACAATGAAAAAATCACATTAATCATAGTTTGCATGTAGACATTATGCCTCCTGCAAGTTGAATTATCCCATTAACCACCACGGTATTGAGTGGATGCCACATTAGCTTCCATTAGTCACACATGTGGAGCTATTTATATGTGTACTTTCAAAAATATTCTAGAGGTCCACACCCTAACACTAATTTGGGATTGAGGCATACAAAAACCATAACCTTAGATGACTATCAGACTATGTCAAATACTGGGCCACTAGGAAAGGAAGGTATTCCATTCTTGTTGTATTGTATATTGTTCTATAGTTAAGAAAAATATTTGGGAGTGGGCTATTGAATCAAAACAAAGAAAGTAGAAGATCCCATGGTAGCCATATTGGCTATAGAGTTCATGGCAACTGATGGGACCCTAAAATGGCACATTATTTGGCCCATATTGGTTATAACCAAGGTCTAATAAGGTGATAAAAGGGATAAATTTGTGTGATTAATGATGAACTTATGATAATCTTCTTAAAGCCTATACATGTGTGTTTTATGAATATATTGACATTTGATTTGTAATGCTTATTTACTTCGCTTATTCTTTTGATTTATTTGATGAGATAATGGACTAACATTGGTCAAAGAATTATTTAGTTGTGGTGGAGTTGTAGGTTGAATTGATCTGAAGCTAAATGGAAGAAATCAAGTCACAACAACTAGCTCAATCTCCTTTAATGAGTTAACTAGGAAAACTAAGACAAGATTGAGAAATTTAAGGGATTATGTCCGCTAATTATTCTCATGAGATGCCACCACTTGGGGAGGAAATTAGAGACCATGATAGGTTGAGTTATTGAAGGCCGGGGTAGAATTCATAAAGGGGGAATCAATCCCACCAACTTGTATGCGGATTTCTAGTTAACTAGGAGATCTTCCATAAATCAAGGATCTAATTGCATGGGACAATTTACTCAAGAGGAAATATTTCTCATGAACTGCCACAACTTGAAGAAGGAATTAGAGACCATCGTAAATTGATTTCTTGAAGGACAAGGTTGAATTCCTAGAGGGGTAATCAATCCCTCCAACTTGCATGTAGATTTCTATTTAAATAGGAGTCAACTTCCACAAATCAAGGAGTTGATTGCATGGAAACTTTTGAGTTTATTCAAGTATAAATAGTAGGATCATAGTATATGGAGTTAGTTAGATTCTTCTTCTTCTCTTTTATCATTTTCATTCATTCCTTGTTGTTCAAGGTGAATTTGTATCAAGAGGTAGCTTGTTTCCCTATTCTTTATGGAAGATTTTTAATAAAGAAGAGCTAGTTTTGTTCCAACTTTAGTGTAATTGCTTAGGTGGGGTTCCAAAAGATTCACTGGGTTGGTACCACTCAAGGGAAAGACTGAGAATCTCTGCATGTATTTTATTTCATTTATTTTAGTTTATATTGTTTCTTTCACGCGTTTTGGCTTTCCTATAGAAAACTGTAGCTTTCCTATAGTAAACTATATTTTCCTATAGTTAGTAGCTTTGATAAATGTATGCAATTGTTTTGATTATGATTCATTTCCAATCATTAAGTTATTTTATTTTATTTTATTTCTCAGCATTTTGAACTGGTTTTTTTCTCACACCAGAAGTCTGTTGATTTAATATTATGCTTGGGCATGTTTTATGAAATATTGAAACTGAAAAGTATTCCTTCATATTATTTCTAAAATCCCATACATAGTGACCAGACAATTTTGATCCTCCTACTCTTTATCCCGAGGATATGATTGTGCCCCACTAGCCTAAGGGAGAGTAGGATTAAATATAAAAGGTTTGAATCTAAAACATTTTAGTTTAGCAAATCATATTCACCCCCATCTTGCATTTCCTAGTTAGTTGTTGCTTTGCATTTACTTTCATTCTTAGTTAAGTATTTCAAATTATTCCTTTTGCAATTGCATATACAATGCATGATACCTCTTAAGTTTGTATGAACTCTTGGGTTGATAATTTAAGTAATGAGCCAAGGGATTCAATGTTTATGGCTGCAATTCTTTGTTAGAAATGTCACCAATACTAAGAGGGGGGTTGAATCAGTATTGAACACTTTTTACCATTTTTAACTTTAATCACATCAAATAGCATTAATCATTAACAATACCATTCATCAACACATAAAACCATACACGATGCACAATATACTTTACGTGAAATGTTTTTCTTATAATATAGCATGATTACAAGATTACATTCATAGGAAGCACCAAATTCTGATTTATGAGCACCAACTCAAAGGAGGCTACAACCCCCTATATTTACCATCACCAATTGGAAGTAGACTACAACCCACTAGCTTTACCAGCTCCAATTGGAAGGAAGCACCCACTTCCTAGATTTTCTAGCATCCACTAGAAGGAGGCTACAACCCCCTGAGATCACGGGATCCAACCTGCCCTAGCACCACCTTGTCATCCTTATATGAGTAAGAGTATAAATATGTCATTGTCACTTTCATTGTCACTATCACTGTCACTGTCACGGTCATCAAGTCCTTCTTGAACAAACCCTAGAATAGTCACCCATAGACTTCATATCTCCTTTGGCTCCTTCAAATCCTTAACATCATCATCATTTTTAAACCCTAGGTCATTCCAAGAGAGGAACCCTAATTCATGTGTCAACATCTTCACAAGAGGGAAACCCTTGTCCATAAAAACATGCACCTAAATCAACACAATATCCTCCTCTTGAACTTCACTATACCATCTTTTACTTGCCCCCAAACCTTCTTATATATGTGCTTATCCCTTCTTAAACTTGCACTTGAGAGATGTGTGCTTGGATAGTTCAAATGAAATGTTAGATCGCTTATTTATACAAATTCTATTCATTTTTAATTACAGTTATGTTAGGTCATCCCTAACAAAATTCTGGCCCAGTTAGGTCAACCCTGACAAACATTTTGGCCCAGTACAAAGAAAACTTTATATCTTCTCAACCACGAGGAGGTAGGAATCATGCCACCTATCACTAGAAAGGTATCAGAATAGGATATATGATTATGGAACTTTTTATTTCAATTGGGATACCTTCATGGGTTTAAAATTTCCATTTTTCTTTAGAATCATTCTCATGAGACTCCTAATGGCTTCATCTTCATGACCACTTCATGTATTCATCAATGGGATTCTTCACACTTCACACCATCATGGCTATGTGGAAACGCCATCATCACTTTATGGGATTATTGTAATGTCCCCTCCCATCATACCAACATGATAGAGAGAACGTGATGCTAAAATTGGGCATCTAGCCCCATGAACTTTTAAATAAGCATTCACATGATATAAAAGAACATATGGAAGTGTATAATTATAAGAAGACACAGTGGAAGTAATTTCAATAACACATCCATCATACATTCACGATATTCATCAAATAAATAAATGCAAAGTTAACACAAGAGAGTACTTATCTTATAACAAAGTAGTCCCAAGCAACTGGCTATGCAACTGCAACGTTCCACCCAACCATAGGCCAGTTGTGATCATCAATATCTCAACACACTGCCACCCCCGAGCTGGGCATGATCTCTACAAGGAATCAGGGAACAACAGACTCACACATAGCCCAAAGATACACCAAATCAACCAAGCCAAACTACAGTTGGGTTTATCAGGCTGTTAGGCAATGGAAGGAAGAATTGATAAGCTAGTGGGATCATCTATAGAGATATGGGCACCCTCTGCAAGATCTATCTAGCTTGGTCCCCACAATACCTGCACACCTGGCACAAGGAAGTATTCCCTTCACTAATACACAGTCCCTCAGGCCATACCTTCCATTCTAGTGTTCTTCAAGGTGTGCATAGAAGAGCAACCAACCCTTTTGATCTTCTTGAGAGGTTATCCCCCCTCACTAGGTTTATCAAGCCAATTCAGGTCCACTTCCACTCCTAATTTCTTGCTCATAGTTCAAACCAATGCAGGGGTGCACCCAACAACAAAAATACAAGTTTTGAAAAACGTGGGCAACCAAAATGAACTGGTAGATGGGAAATAAACCCTGGGAGAGCCATTCGTTTTCAGAAAACATTTTTTTGCATTTCAGGGGCAAAAATGACCTCTATAAACCCCCAAAACGTGACTCCCTTTCTCCCAGCCACTGTGTAACACAAAAACGATCTCCCAGCTATGGAAAATGAAGGAAATTGGTGAAAAACGTGATGAAGGAAAGACCCAGTAGTTTAGACTGCGTGAGAGAGGAAAGACTATGGGTTCATAATGGCTTTGGGCACCATTTCGTGGGTGTTTTCTTGCCCCATAAGGAAAAGTACGTTTTTCCAGGTTGATGGCTTGCCCATGCACGAAATTGGATACCATACCTCTTCACTCCCAAGGCATTAACTGCCTCAACCAATTTTTGGAAGAATTAAATGATTGGGTCCATGACCCAAAATGGGTAGTTGGTGGTTTATGGGTTTTCTCATTGACACATGGATTAACACCATTGGCTCAAGGGTTTGAATAATTTCCCTCCCTATTCCTTGTAGAATCATGCTCCCATCTCTTTGTTGCATTGCATAGCCAGTTGTGGGTTTTTCATTAAAATTCGTATTTACATGATGTCTTAATTTAAATTGTGCCTATCTAGCACAAGAACCATAGGAATCTATTTTTTTTTAATTGCCGATACATAAAACGCCAAATCAATGGTGGGGCCTTGGCCTTGAGCTCCTCACCATGATTAAATAACAATATTTACATCATTTACGATTTAATGCAAAGGGGGTCAAAATGGGGACATTACAATTATTCACTTGATCCATTTGTGTACAAATCAAAGTGGGCATGTGGAAACAACCACATGTTATCTCATCCCGTGAGGGACATGATTAATAGCTATGCCATAAGGGGACCACTTTGATGTCCTTACTTCAATGTCCTTTTACTAAGGTTGACATCAATGACAACCAAATGTCCAACATTATGTGTCCTATCAGCAACTCCATAATGAGTACCCCTTTATTTGTATTTGCATTACATTACTGAGAAGAAAAGAGCAAAGCATAGATGTCACCTTCTAGTTGGGTTTTTCCTTTATTATGTTTTCTCAGGATAAATCTTGTGTTCACTGCATGGATCATGTGTATCTATTTTTCATTTCAATTTATTTTAGCATTGAGTGAGTAACATTAAATATGCAATCTAAAGTAAAACACTACATAATAAGATATTGTAGAATATTAGAAGATATGATCTGATGGATATTCAAGTGGAATGTCCAAGGAAGTTTACATATGAGATTCTTGATTCTCCATGTCTATATCTTAAGGAAATTGGTGGAAAATTTATCTTTATTAAGCTTCCCTAGAATTGATCCCATTGATATTTTGAATTTTAGTGCAATTGACTGAGAGCCCCTATTTAGATTGGTATCCAAGTGATGAAGCAAATTCCATTCAAATTCCATGGGTTGGATTTACCTCTTTTGTTGGAGAAAAGTTTCCATCATCACTACATAGCCATTACTATGGATTTCCTCTTGATCATGCAATTTACTTGTAATAGAGAAAATTAAAGTTTAATTATTAGTTATGAAGTCCTCTTGCTTGCATAAAATCCTATGCATGTCATAAGTTTCAGAGAGAGGGAAACACATAGGTTGGGAGTGGGTACCTATATTGTCCATTCTTTAATGATATTACTACTATAGGCACAAGACCCAAATTCCAATATCAAACCAATTAAAAGTTCACTAACAACCCACAAGAAAATGTGGTTATGAGATCACAAAGACCTAGAGTCCATTCTCCTTTGCAAAGTGATGGAAAATTCAAAGTTCTCTCCACTAACCAAAATGACAAAGTATGGGAGCACCAGACCTAGAAGGAAAAATGGTTTTCAATACTACATAGTATATAAGTACTAAACCAATTCCCCACTAAACCTAAAATGTAGAATATTTCTACCCCAAACCACTATCAATCTCTCATTAAAATTCCCACATTAGGTCAAATTCACAATATGTAGGAGATTCACACACATAATGTGAATTAAAAGTGTAATTATCCCTAGATGTGTCAAGGCTTACTAGATTAACTGATGAAGAGAACTAAAACTAAGAGGCAATAGTGAAACACTGCACCTACAAGGATGGTGGACTAGATTTCAAAAGCCAACGAAGACTCTTTTGAACCAGATCATCCAAAGAAACTAATAGCATGAAGCATCTCCATTATCTCACCCGCACTCCACTTCATATACAAATTCAATTGAAATTTCTAGCATTGCATTATCTCACCCGCACTCCACTGCATATCCATTAATATCCACTCTCGGCTATAAATCCAACCTCCCCATTTGAAGTGAGATGTGGGAGGCCCATGCAATAATTTGAAGTGTTCATCATAAATACATTAAGAAATGTATAAGAAGGATAATCCCCTTTTAAATTGTATAACTCCACCATCCAAATGAGAGGCTACAATGGAAATACCATCTACCTATCGATTCTTCTCCCTTAAGGCATGGAAATACTCTATTGTTTCAAAATGATGAGCTTTCTTTTTTGTTCTGAGGATGGGCTTGGTTAGTTTTTCATTAGATGGGATAAAAAAATTTCTCATAATTCTTATGACTATGGTCAATTCACTAATAATAAAAAATTTCCTTATGCATCTTGTGTCCAATATTTTTATCCCTTGAAATAGAGTTAGAGCATCAAACTAAATGTTTGATTTTTTAACACAGTGAATTCCATAAGCAAACACCACAATAATTGTTTGATGCTTCACCCAACCCCCATTCATAGCTAGTTTCTTGATTTCCATTGGGATCAAGGACAATCCCTCCCACACCTAAAACCCCTTAATAAGTTGTTGTTTATCCCTAATGATTAGTTTTAAATATTAAGAATGACAAGAGAGTGGGATTTGATTGACTTATGTGTGTGTGAGGACTACATTGCAAGCCTCACACATTCAAGCACTACCACTATGTGCCCCCATGCCAACCTTAAGGGATAAACACCCTCATGGGAATTATGAACCTTGGTCACTAGTTAAAAAATGCTCATTCCTCGATGATGGATACAACCCCTTTGAGCCACAAAACTATTCAATTATTACATGCAAAATGTTTAATGAAATATTTGAAAAATCACTAATTCATTAGAGGTAAGATTTCCAAAGTTGAGAACTAATGCTCCTAGATAAAAGCGGAGCATTGGTAACATCGATACTCCAATATCAAATTAGAGCACTAATGCTAGCTCCAAGACCAAAATGGAGCACCAACGCACCCATATCACTAGGGATGAGCCTTGGATGAACACCACTCATCTTGGATAAATCATGTGAATCTACAAATAAAGTGAGCCAAAATCCCCTTCAAACATGCATCCATGTTGTAATTGAGATTCAATAAACTTTATATTCAAAACTCTAATTTTAATTATGGAGATTCTCAAGCCTATATAACCCAAAACCCACCAAAAAAAGCACTTAGAAATCTTCCTTTCAAAAAAATCAAATTTTGAACACTTGAGAATGATTGAAAATAGGATTAAGATGATGTTTTCATAGAAATGCATGTATCATCCCATATTATAATATACTTGTTTTGTTGAGTCCAATGTGCTTTGACTTTATAAAATCATAGAAGATACGGTATTATTATTTATGGTACATCCAAACTAGACAAAACAAATATGGTTGATATGAATTATGCAACTCACTCAAAAATTCAAAGTAAACTCCCACGTGGACATGCAAAAGGTGGTGTAGAGAAGAGCCATGCAATGGGATGGGTATTCCATTGAGTGAGAGAAAGGAAAGAGGGATGCATCAAAACTTTGGAGTTTGAATCTCCCCTTTGCATTTTACTACGAATATTCCCTCCCTAATTTGTTTTTTCTTTCCAGGGTAACCCATCAATGATGGTTATGGGGCCAAGGTATATAATTCCTCTAGGCTTATCCTTTATAATATAGGTGTTGAAGTCAATAGAGGGAATTCCGCTGAAAATGAATCAATGAGGGTTATTTTTTTATCAGCATGAGGTATGATATAAGGATATAAAGAGACCTAGGACTGAGACAACAAGGAGAGATAAAGGATCATAGAGCAAGGGACTCAAAACTTCCTTTGTACAATGCATGAAGGCATGGATAACTTGGAAACATATGAATAACTCATGATAATATCATGGGAGGAATAAAAAGGGATAGCTAGGGGACATAACTGCAATGGGAAGACTCATGGAAGGGAAGGAGGGGGTACTAAGGTCAACATTATATAGGGGATAACAACAAAAAGGCTCCATGGGTGACACATCGTAGAATTCTCTAAACAAAGGAAACTAGGGAGATTTCCATAAGATATATACAATATGCAGTGGCGCTAAGTAGTACTATATAAATGTTTTCCCAAGTACTCAAGTACTCAATACAAGAGAGGGATCAAGGAGATAGGTGTTTAATATGTAACCAAGTGAATCAATGGAACATGTGATAGCAGATGGAAGAGACTAAGGGGTAGGACTTTCATGGTAATATCCTTGGGGGTAGAGGAATGGTGGAAAAAAAATATAACTTTTACAATATGGATGAAGTGGTGGGTTTATGAAATGAAAAATGGAACAAGAGTGCCATGGTGTAGGAGTCTAGGGGTAGGTCGATGAGTGATAATGAAGAAGCATATGAGACTAAATTTAAGTATCATAGACTATGCAAACTATGTTTCTTTTGGATAAAAAGTGGTGTGGGTACCAAAATATATTGGGAGTACTAATATTCGATAAGTCATGGAGGTAAGGCTCTATTGTTGGGAAAGGGAGAATGCAAGGTTGGTTGGGCTAGGCCACTTGCCCAAATAGGGGGGTTCCTATAGGCATAATGGGCTCAAACAAATTTAACGCAAAATAGTTTTTCAAAGGGGAATCACCTATATGTTAGTTTGAATAAGTATACTTGTAAGGATGGCCACATTTGGAGGAATAGTGGGGTCTCGGTGCAATACATACCTAGACACATGGAAACAATACCAAAGTGTAAAAGTGATTTTGGAAAGAAAACTAATGGCACAAGAAGAATATAACATAAAATAAAGGACTAGATTACATGCATTAAAATAAAGGAGAAACATGGACTTCCTCAAAAATATCTTAATCACGAAAATCTAGTGATGCAATCAAGAAGGTCAGGAACCAGGATTATGATGGTCGAAATGGTGCATGGTTTTAGGAGGAGAGAGTTCAAGAATTTCTTGAACATTCAAAGGATCAACAATGATCCCTATTTAGAGATGATAAATCCTAGCAACTAACTGGTAGGAACGTAGAATACACACTTATATGGGCTCAAGAGGATGTTATATCTATAACCCCTAAGGAACACGTTGTGAAGATGTTCGAGGTGGTCTGATTTTTTCTCTCAACAAGTTGTGAGTTAATACAAATATGCTAAGGTTATATAAATCATTTCATGAAAGCAATATGACATGGTGTGTTTAAAGGTGTATTTAGCAATTTTTAGTCCAAAGGGCATGACTTAATAGGAAAAGGTGGTGAATGCAATTTTATATTGGTCCCGAGGATGAATTTTAATTTAATTGTACCTTGAGAAGGCATCCATAAATAATAGAATCTCGTTACCCATACATGCATTAATAATTTAATCGATGAAGGGGGTGGGTAAGTTGTCCTTGGGACAAGCTTTAATTAGATCACAGAAATCAGTACAAACATGAATGGTGCCTTTTTTATTATTGACTAAAACAACATTGGATACTCGAGTGCTATACATGATTAAGTATATGAAACCTATGTTTTGAAGTTTATCTATTTCGACTTTAATGATTAGAGATTTGGAAGGGTGAATCAGCCTTTCTTTTGGTGCATGGGTATTATATTAGGCCAAGTGTTAATGTGATGTTCCACAATATAGGGTTGAGTCTTGACATCTCAGAATAAGACGAGGAAAATATATCACAAAATTATTGAAATAGGGATTTATAGGCTACAACTTCCTCGAAAGAATAGGAGGCACTAAGCAAGATATTCTTAGTGAAATTGGGCTTAATTGAAATGTCCACTTTGATAGTGGGATATATATTGTCCAAATTTCCCTCCCCAAAGGCATATGGAGTAAGGATAAAATTATCGAACCCATCAACATGTCCTAGAGGAATGAAATATTTCAACTTGATGAAGAATTAGTTAAAGACTCACCCTTGGAAGGGGAGTCCCGTGGGAGGAAATATAGGCAATGGTTCATGTCATCCCATGGAAAATTAGAGTTGGTAAGTGCTTCAAGGATTTATTCCTTTCTTATAAAGTTTGGTACATAAAAATCCATGAATTTTATCACCACTAAAGGTGATGAGGGCAATGAATGGGCGAATAACATGACACACCTGAGGAAGAAATATAATAGATGGATTGTATTCTTTCATTGGGTTTGTCAAGTGGGGGTACCTCTTCAATTATGGTGACTTGTGGCTCTAAGGATCAACGTTGAAGGTTAGATTAAGGTTGCATGAAAATTTTGGAGATCCATAAAATGGTATGAATATTGGCCATAGATACCACATAATACACATGGGTCATTAGTATGCAATGTATTATGATGCTGCTTGGTAGCGTCACAAAGAGAAATGCGAATGACAATGGTGGTCATATAATTTTTCTCTTTTTGTGCATGGATATGGATATGCAAAACAAGAAAATCCAAACATTGATGGGTGGCATGACCTAGAATATCACAGATGGCATAGAGCATGGGTACCCTAGAAAGGGTGGCAATGACTGTGTTGGGGGTATAAGATTGAACAACAATGTGATTGGTTTTGCCTTTTTGGAGGATTTTAGGTGGTATTTGTGGCCTCCTTCATAACCAAAGATGGAGGGGATTGAGAAGTACCAACCGGTTGAACAGGGGCTAAAATGAATTGAGGGGTGGGATGATGATTTGGTGGCATAAGGTACCAAACACGGAGGCCTAAAGTAAGCCCTGGAAGGTTAAGAGTATCCATCGCAGGGGGTTCCAACCATATTAGAGGAAGAAAGAGGAACGATACTTAGTGGATAGGTAATCCTACCCATGGACATCCTTCCATGGGGGTAGGACATGGGAATTTTGTTATTGAAAAATGGGTTTCTCAGATGTAATAGTGCATAAATATTTAACGTCCTGTTGGGTGATAAGAGGAGGTGGCCCTGGAAAATGTTCCAAGCATAAAGGAGTCTTGGAATATTCTGAGAATCACTCTAATGAATTCAGGAAAGGAGAGGCTACCTTCGACCATAAGCAAGACATTGTCATGACCAACTGTCCCCTTGGGATCGTGCTAGGTAATTTGACTATGTATGACGATATTCCCACTATTAGGGGGCATAATAAGTCTAAACAATGTGGAAGCTATTTATTTCATAGCATACATGAATATATGAGCAAGGAGGAGATTGTAATCTAACTAAGAATCTACAACCTTAATATCAATCAAGACCATCTTACTAGAGCATTATATGAGAACATTCTACAGAATTTCTTGCAACTAGGAAGTTATACCATCGTACACCCATAACGTCATGAGGGACGAGGTCAACTTACGATAACCTATCTTGTTCTAAATATGGGTCGACATGACACAAGTGGAGGATCCTTCATCAATGGTACATCAATGAATAATCAAGTTTTTTATGGCAATAAGAACCTAGAAGACTATCAAAGAAGAAATTTAGGGTTCAATTCAATCTAAATAAAAGGTCATCAAACAAGAATTAGAAGGATGTATCACACCTAATGCAAACAAAAGAGACTTGTGTTGCATAGGATAGTTCTAGAGAGCTTCCAAGGTAAACATGGCTATAGGAGATAGAGGCAAATCATACACAACACTATAGTTATGAGTGGCTCTAATGTGGGATTTATGGGATGTGTGATGCAAAGGGAACTTAAGGATCTTCTAGGGAGGGTCAACATTATACCAACATAGATGTAAGGGTTCTTCTGGTAAACAAGAATCCTTATCCTTGTTAGAATTGGAAAGTTCAATTGGAATTCCCTATTGATTAGATCAATTTTGGAGGTTGACATTGACAAAGGGTGTGAAGATGTTTTGTTAAAAAGGGTCACTCATAGTGGATTACATAGATGGTGGGGAAAGATGATACATTAGCACCATCAATTACAATGGGGGGCAATGAGGAGGTGGAGTATTGTTAAAGGATTGAGGGGCATTAGTGGCCTCATGTTCATTGGCCATATCCCATAACTGGCACACTTTGGAAAGATGTGGAAAATAATGAGTATAATGTCCATAGATTGCACGAAAGGAAAACACATGGTTAGTCTATAATTGAGGGTTCTTTCCCTTCTTAGTATGTTTATTAGGATCCTAATTTCCAGTGTTAGGGTTACCTAGTTTTGGTTATTTCCTGTGTTCTTGATCCACTTATTTGTTTTCTTATTAGGGTTACCCTACATGTTTTAAGAATTGGGCATAGGTTGAGTGAGCGTATTCTATTGAGTATACACCCACCATTGTTGAAAAAGGGGAGCTTAAGGATGTGGCTAGGTTGGAGGATCTAAAAATGAGATAGGTAATTGGTAGTAAGGGTTGATGGCCAATGGGGAGAGATATCACACAAGAACCACTACATGTGAGGGAATGAGGAAGATCCAGGTAGGTGATACTTGTTCTTACATGTGACGATGAGCACGGAGGATCGGGAGGCTAATAGGGCATATGAGGTTGCCCCATATTAGAGCACTCAACACTAGGGGGGTTACCATAAAAATAATTTTTCGTGGAGACGAAAAATGGATTGTATGGATTTGGGGTGGATTACATGACACCACTCACTTTGTTTGCAAAATGGGATGCCCCCACCTGATCTCTACATAAGGAGTCACAATAGGGAGAATCAGGGATGATAGAGTATAAGTAAGAAAACTAAGCACAAATTAGATTGTCTTTCTAAGCCTTCAAGATGGCTTCTTCTTTCGATTGTGGTCACTTGGAAGAGACATCCTTGGTTATGGTGGGCAATAAAGACTTCAAGAACCAATATAGGAAGATATGATCATTTAGATGGATCTTTCAAAGACTCATTTGTCTTCTCCATTCATGGATATCGTATTTGGTATGGGAATCCATTGTCTGATGACATGATAAAAGGATATCTACCCACTCGTCATAATGAGCATGTAACTAGAAAAAGGTGAGAAAAGTGGAAGCTAGGGACACAAAGTTAGGATGTATCACAGAGGGCTACTCGATGTACGACTTTTTTTCTACTCCAGTAAGGGTCCTTAGGAATAAACAAAAATTGATGGAATCATCCATCATGCTATTAGAACAACACCATAGATGGAAGGATATTATATGGTTAGAGGAGTCCTCCCCTACTTTACCTTCAAACTTGGGGATGTATAAAGGTAATTTGGCAGGCATTTGAGGCCACATGTGGTCATGTTTAATGGGGTCATTAGTTAGTGTATCCAAATTAGGTAGTTTTGGACTAGCCATGTAAAGAAGAATCGACATGGGAATTGTAGATAAGGTCACATTTCCATTGACATTTAAACCATAATGGTTTACTCTAGTCATGTTTCCACCACTGGAAGGATTTCCACTAGATGAAGTGACTGGGATAACACTAGACATGTTGGCTGTTGGGTTCTCAAAACGATGATTGGAATTGGGTTAAGGTGGTGTTCTGCATTGTAAGGGGCTTGATTTGGATGATCTTGGAGGAGAACTAAAGGAGGGGGGAATTTGTTTAGTTCTCACATACTTACGTGGACTAATAGTTTGACGAATAATTTAGTAGAGGGGGGATAATCCTTGAATTCATATAGAGTAACTCATAGGATAAATATTGACATGGAGGAGTAATCAATGCCTCAAATAACAACTCTATGCAGGACTAATGAAAGGGATATCAACTAAACTACACCAATTCTATTACTTAATTAAACAACAAATGAAACGTGGGTGAAACAAGTGATCTAACTAAGAAAAGAACTAATGTAATAAATTAACACCCTATAAAGAAAAAGACTCAATAGGCCTAGAAGGAGATATGTAAAAAATGTGTTTTTTTCTTGAATCTTCCCCAACAAATGGTGGTGACATCTACCACTGACAAAGAAGTATAAATATGAACAAGGGCCTTCCAACACTTAAGTCGATAGTATATCAACTCCACCAAGCAAATGAGTGAATATGCCAATGAGACAATTATACAATAAGACACTAGGACCAACTCTAGTTAGCTTATTATTATTTACCTCAGGTTGCCTCCCTCCTACAAGAGCCACCTGGGCAGGTACCTAAAAGACTAACCACTAAGCTACCTTTTCTCGAGTACATGTAACATGTTACCTTACCTTCAAGATGAAATCAAATGGTTAAGGGATATTTAGTGTTGAAAGGGTTAGGAGTCCCAACCTTGGAATTATGTACTCTGAAGAGCATGCCTATTACCAAACTAGATGTGAATTTCACCAAAAAATATGCTTTTAAGTTCCCTAAAAAGACAACCTCTATGTCTTAGAAGTGAGATGACTAAGGGGAGTTAATTGGATGCCTATCCCTAGATTCCTAACCTAACTAAAATATTTTTTTGGCCCTCAAGTGAGGGATTTTAATAAGTTTGATTAGAGGTTAATTTTTAGGCTTCACTTGGGGTCATGAACCAAGTGATATTGAACTCAAGGTGTGAAGGTGCGTGCACAAATGGTATGTACAACAAGAAACAAAATTGCAAGGAAATATAAATGATTGAAAGTAATGAGTGTAAAGAAATATAGATGATAATCAATAGTAAAAACAAGAGATGTTATTTTATTGAAACAATATATATTCCTTTCTTTAATGAGTAAAATACCACTTCTAAATTGTTAAGCAAGAAACAATTTACAACAATGACTAGCAATGGGCTAATGCAATCTAATTAAATGGAGATGCAAGAAATACTAGCAATTGATATAGGATATCTAGAAGGGATTCCTTTCTCAACTATTTTATTTCTAACAAGAAGAAAAATGTTAGCAAACGTCAAATGAATTTGCAAAGAAGAGGAAATTAGATTCTTTACCACCTAAACAAATAGGGTTTAAGCAAACTCAAGACACTAACTAATGCTCAATTCTAAAAAATACTTTGTTGAAACATAAATATAGAGGCTGAAAGTAAGGGCCCATTTTGGAACCCTAAAAGCAGTGAATACTAATATTTCTCAATAATTTCTCTACCTACATCATCCAAAGTGAACACTAATCAACCAATACAATAAAAGGAAGGCTACAAACATAAAACCAAAATTGATTGAAAATCTGCAACAAGAATTCGAACTAAGTTGAAAGGGTGAAAAAGTTGGAATGAACTACATTGTAGGGAAAAACTGAATTTTTCAATGACATCATGATTTTCAAAGAAAAAACTATGAAGATTGTTATTCTTTTACTTGAAAAAAACGTGCCGAAAAGTTGAAACATGGAAAAATTAAAATGCATCTTGTGGCCACGAAAAAAAACTCAGGGTTTTCACCCAAGTCACCTCTCTGTAAATAGATAATGGCTAACAAAAATAAACAACAACAATAAAAGTACCCCAATCACTTATGGATGACGAAAGAAAAATGGCTTGGACACAACCACGGATGAATAAAAGGATTCATCGATAGTGGAGTCACAAAATATGGTGTAGGTGATTTTTCACCCACATGTACCAAAAGCACTTACTTGAGGGTTGTGCTATCTTAAGTAATAGATTGAAATAGGAAATAGAAACTAAACGAAGACTAGTTGAATCTTGTAACCATGCATGCATACCATATAAGAAAACTAGCCAAAAAAAAGGAAATGCAATACATATAAAGAATGGTTTTGATTTTGTTACATAGAGAATGAAGGCATATGTTAGCACCTTGGTATTGGTTGTAGATGGTAGTGTAACTCGATAGATAACTTGAGGAAGGTTTATTCTATCTCCTTTGTGCCCAAGTTTCCATCCAAGTGATTGTATTATTGATCCCCAAATTGTGAAAGAGGGGAAAAGGAATGGTGGTTCTTTCTCTTAGTGTCAACTGGAATTTTGATAGCATAAAATTACAAGCATGGGTATGGAATGGTGACCTTGAAGGATATATTTATAATAAATAATGTAGACAACATTTAGATATGGTTTCGATGTGGATGATCCCCATTTCATTGATGATTTAGTGGGTAATTTAGGGTTTAGGAGACCAAATCCATAGTTATTTTCAATAATAATGGTTATGGTTTGTCCACCTTTAGCCACTACTTGCTTTTGGGGAGAGTTCAACAATGATGATTAACCAAATTATGGTTTTGGGACCCTATCACACTTTTCGAACATTTTAGTGCAACACACTATTGCAGGATTTTGAGGAACAATCATGACATGAAGGTTAGGCTAAAATTTTGACTTTGTTTTGGATTTTGGTCACATTGTTGAGGTCATGTGGAGATGGATGAGATGGGAATGGATATAATACTATCAGTAATGATTTATAATGGTGATGAAACTCATGATAAGGTGGGTCAGAAAAATTAGACTCTAGTGTGTGTGTGTGTGTGTGCGTGTGTGTGTGCATGTGTTCCTAATGAAAGTTGTATATGAATTAAAGACATCAATGATGACAGGAGCAACAAGAGAAACAACAACATGCCAACATGTATATTTTTTTATGGGAGTGGGATTCCTAAGATAAAGAGATGGAGTCGTACCCTCATCCTATTACAATACAGGTTCATCTCCTCTTGAGGAATGTTGGCCTCCTCAAGTTTTATTAGGAGGAACACGGTTCTATTGAGGTAGTTGATCCATCATTTGGATCATGCTAGGAATTCCTTTAGGTTCGATCACAGTCCATCATACCACCCCACAAAGGAGTACATATACTTCATTATCAAGATGTCTAGGAGAGGAGATGTTTTTATCCATTTCCTTGATCTCCCACTAGGCATTAAGAAAAAGAGTCAATCGGATTATGTGCAAATGGGAAGTGCATTAGTTTCCCTATATTACACTATATAGATTCTTTAATGTATAAACCTACATGTATTAGGTGGTCTATCATTTTTTTGTGATAATTTTGTTTAGCTTTGGATCCTAGGCCTAGGATTGATGTGCATGTGCACAGTGGGGGAAGATGATGCCTAAGAGGGTCCATCTAGAGTTCTCATGTAGGATCACTCTAGAGGTATGCAGCTGCTTGCAGGAGACGATGATCACACCTTGGTTCTTGTGCAGTACCCATATGTAGGGTTATACAAGAGAGGATGTAATAACATCTTATTTACCCTGAATGAGTCACCAAATGCCAAAGGTAATATCAATGTTATATTTTAATTAATATATTTTCATTTTTTCATCTTACCTTATGAACATGTAATTTATTATGTCATTTTATTTGAATTGTTTAATCATTTGTTTAAATTGTCTATTTATTGTTCTCTATTATTTTGCAGATATTAACACATTTTTTGGGGAGGTGCCACCCCAATAAGACGAGGATATGGTGGAGTTAGATGAGCTACCTCAAATACAAAGGCCTAGCTTACGACACGTGCCAAATCACATACTCTGTCATGATCTGGTGGATCAACTATGTGCATTACTAGCTCAACATAGATTGCATCACTTATGAGTGACCCAGATCGTATAGGAACTAGAGCTTGTCAATATATGGAGAAACCAGCTATCACCTAACTTGTAGTTTCCCCTAGAGATGGATTCGAGATGGATGGCAAAGGGGATAGGCAACCAAAGAGGTGCAACCAAGACAGCCTCGAATCCCAATGGATGGTTGTCACGGCAATCGAGGCAATCTTCACTTTATGTTATCTAGCCCAAGAAAACAAAGGGGGAGACCTAGATCTACTCCCGATAGGAGAGATCAGACCAAGACACCAGATCAAATCAAGTATGGATGAAGTACGTAAGGTGTATGGTAAACCCGAGATATATGGACGAAGTCACAAGATAAGGAATAGGTTGTATCAAGAGGTTTAGACAATGTAGATTTGGTCCAACATGTTTGTGTGAGTGACTTAGGAGGTTTGAAACAAGATCCAGGATCATGGTATTAGTCAAAGAGGAGAAAATCCACTGCCTTGGGAATTGTGTCCATTGCAGGGTAGTTAAGGATCAAATTGGGGCTAACTGGTACCAAAGATGAGCTTGATGAATGGCTATAATAGTGTTTCGGTGTTCAAGCATGCAAGAGAAAGACCAAACCACAAGCTAAATCAACAATCCAAGAGAGTCGAATTGGTTTGGAGAAGATCAGTGCCTTGGGAAATGGGCCAAATGGAGTCGGATGTCCACCAAATTGTAGATCAGGGATGTTGAGGTGTTAAGCTAGGTGGGTCTTAAAAATTAGGATCATCCAATGGCTAGATCTCAATGGATTTGAGATTGAAATGTATCACCAAGTGACCCAAGTGGGGTTCAACCCTCAAAATGAGGAATGGGGCCCACAAGGTGAAAATCACTGAAGTGACACATTAGGGGTAGGTTATCAAGTGTGTAAATTAGGGATCAAGTGGGATCTCACCTACCCAGGTGCTAGATCTTAGCAAACTCACCCCTCCTAGGAAGTGCGACCTCCCTTGGAGAGATTTTTTTGCCTTGGGAAATGGGTCAGATGAAGGCCAATCCACACCAAACTATAGATCCAAATAATCCTGGATGCTATAGAGGTGGGTTTTAAATTTTATACCCAAAATCCAAGTAGATCTTGCTAGAGCTGAAAAATTGTAAAATGAGGGTTTGAAATATGAGGGTTTTATCAATGAAGTATCTATGCCAATGGATTGGAACCAAGAAAAGAAGAAAAAACCTGTGGATCTTACCTGGATAACCTTGTAGATTCCTTGATGATGATGATCTATGCAAACCCGATCAATTTGAAGCAATTTGAGGTAGTTTTCTATGAAGTTGATTTGCCTAAGGAAGCCAATGCGCCCTCTCTCCTACACAATAAACGTCAACAATATCATATTTACTGCAAATAAGAGATAAGACTAATGCCACAAGATAAATAACAAAAAAATAGCATGGATCACAATGATACTAATGATAACCCCCTGATACAAACGAATGCCAAGTGGAGCGAGTTGAAGAAGCCTTGCAAAAATGACCAAGTGAAGTCACCCTCCTGTAGACAAGACAAAGTTTCCAAAAAATATAGATCTTACCACAAATACCCAAATGATAGGATGCAATAGACTTTACAATCACCATCGAAGAACACCAGATTCAAAGGACACCACAAGAATTTCCAAAGAAATTTTTTTCTATATCAAGATTCCAAGAGCCAAAGACCCCTTTACAATGAGAAGCTCTCTCCTTTAAATAGGATGGAGAGAGGCCATAATCCTAACCACTTTTTGAACGAGTGGATAAGATTAAAATATCAAAATATCTAATCAATGGTTGAGATGATCTCAACAATACAATACATTGATCACTAATAAAATAATACATCACATGGACCAAATCGCCCTAGGAGAGGGGGTCCCACCAAAATCAAATGATAAAATAATAGATCTAGCTCATGGTGGGTCCAAGGGGTAATTTATAACACCCTTAGTCAATCCCCATAGCACAATATCCAAGAATCAATGATCTAGACACCAAATTGTGCCTCTCTGGGAAAATCGTGAACCTTAGGAGGCTCCAGAAAATCATATAAAATGCCATAAGTGATGGATGTGGGTCTCGATGAAGCTGAAACTGCTGGAGAAGTTGTGGAAGACATCCCACTCATCATCACTAATCATCCCATGCCAAAACCTTTCCTCAGTATCCCAAATCGAATTCTTCAGTAGCCATTTTCCCCATTTTTGGACTGCCTCGGGAAGTGTGAAACTGCCCAAACTGCCTCTTGAAGTACCTACGCTGTCAAGGTGAGCTCACCAGTGTTTCTGGAAGGGGGGTAATATGCTAATAACAAGTGGATGGACCACCCCCTCCATGTATAGCGCCCTAGGTGAACCAATCAAAACCCATCACTTCTCTGACAGGGCCTATGACAGGCCAAAACTGCATTAGGATAGCCAACTGAAATTAAAAATCACTATAACTGCCCAGAACTAAAAACAGACTGTCTCATTGGACTCATAAGGTCCAAATCCATCTAATGTGTGTACTCATACACCATATAGACCTTTGCATGGTAAAAAATAAATACTCATAATATCCGACAGACCAAATAATAATAATCTGTAAAATACTAAAAAGCACAAATCATCATCATAAGCCTTAGACTACTACATAAGCCGACCATGGTGACCTATACCAGACCATATATCACCTATCTGTAACATCTGAGTTCTTCCACCTCATGAACTGTGATTGACTTTTGGTCAAACTGGGTTTGGCCAAGTCCACATGACCAAAATATAACTCAAACTGTCATCAAACTGCTACAAGGTGCCAAAGGTTAAAACATGCTTTACAATCCATTCAAATAGCAATTATAACAAAAAGTAATCATTACTGACGATCTAAATTCAAATATATAAAGTCATTAATTATTATTATTACTCAGACTAGACTTTCAAGACCATACTCACTTCATAGTTGTGACCATTTTGCTAGTGAAGGGTGAAGGCTTTAAACTGTAATGGCTAGACTAAGGGGATTGAATTACTGACTCAACACTGTGACACTTTGGAAATGGACAAGGGAATACACACCATAGCATATACTGAATGAGCAATAACATAGGGAATGGCGGTGTCTCACAAATGGGTAAGTTGTTCAAAGAGTGTTTATTCACCTTGACAGATGCGCACAATCCATAATACAAATGAGGCCAACAATATTTTAGATATAGAGTTTAAGTTCCATTGCTTTTTGGGCCTATAGTTTCCATATCCTTTGATCTACGTGTGTTTATAAACACATTGCATAGATTTACATTTCATTAGGCATCTTGATGCAGGTGTGTTTTTAAGGCACATGTTTACCTTAGCACTTCTAGGTGTGTCTTTAGACAACTTGTTTACCTAGGTATTTACATTTCACAATAGATATAACATTTGATATTTCATAGCCATTTTCATTTGGCTTGCCTTTCATTCATGTATGTTGAGAAACACATTGCATGAATGGGATTTCATACAAGATACAACATTTCATTTCCATACTTTGTATTCATGACAGCACTAAAAGTTTCAGGTTTAGCCAACAACATCTTTAATGACTAGGGGGACTTCATGAGGAAATCCAACTCACCAAAGGTAATTTTTGTCACCAACTCAGAGCCGAGACACAATAAACAAGGAATTCCACCCAATACAGAGGCTACAGTGGGGAAAGGTCCTCCATGCCACTAGTTAAGTAGTAAGTCAAGGTCATGAATAAACTGGGTAAGTCATGGATGGATGAAGACAAAGAATAATGAAACTAACACTAGCAATCCAAAATATGGTGGGAATGATCACCTCTAATCTCCCTATGGAGGGTAAAACCAATGAGTATAGGTTAAGAACTTCTAAGTCTAAGTAGGGACAATATGATATATATATAAGTACAACCAGGTCCACATATCTATATGATCGCCAGATCATGATACTAAATGCTAAGACATGCTATAAGGATGAATATAAAAGCAGTATAACCACAACACCAAAGTATACCTGCTGAGTCATATACCTGAATGGTCATCATCTGAACCAACATCTGTCCTCTGAAACTGCTGCTGTAACTCTGGGCAATACTGACTGCTCTGTACAAATGGCTAAATGGATACATTGGTCATCTCTTTGAGTGTCCTGAAACTCAGTAATGGCATGGGGAATATAATTGTTGTCCATAATATGATAGTGATCCATAATATGATAGTGATCCATAATAGATGCCCATCTCAGCATCTCAATGTAGGGGAACTGGATGAATAGTGTACTGGAATTTGACAAAAAATGTATGGTAGCCTGGCTACTATATATGTGATAACATCTGGCTCCAGCTGGGACAAGTGCTCTGCTGAAAAGAGCGCTTGAGAACCTCAGAATCTCGGGTCCTCGCACTCTGCTACTCAAATCCTCGATCCAGCACTCTACCTTTTTGCTTTCAATTTTTCTTATTATGCACTTGTATCTGCGTACACAAACACTAGAATACCTCATGGAGCATGTGTGGGAAATATATAAAATCAAACTGAATAAAATATTTTCTATAACAGAAATTAAAATGCGTAAAAGAAAACTAATCTACTGACATAACTTGTAAAGTTTGAAAATTTATTATGCAGGAAAAGAAAAATGACAAGTACTCAGTTAAACTAAAAGCTTCAAAGGATCTTAAGGAAAAGAAAAACAAAAGGCACTAGACTCAATGGATAAAAGACTAACTACTGCCCAAGTAGGATTATTCAGTTTCCCTACCTACTCTCTTGTACCAGGCAATGCAAGTGGAGAAGTCCCAACTAGGTGGGATCAGCAATATGATCCCTTAAATCCCTCTGATTTATAGGATATAAAATACGTCGCCCACTACCAGTGGTCAGGAAGCACATGCCATCAATGCATCGCTCTACTGTGAAAGGTCCAACCCACAAGTCATCAGCCTGTCCCGATCTAATGTGCAATAAGTGGTTGGGAATGATGACTTGACTTCCTGCAAGAAACCTATTCCTATTGACAGACTCGGGAATAACTCCAATGTTGCAAATAGTCATAGGGTGGATCTCAGCAGGGTTCTACGGTTGAGGTGTGACAATCCTTGAGCTCCTCCTAGAAGGAATTGCATTTACTCTAGGTGGGCCACTGTCTAATGAAATAGCGATCCTGCCAATCAGGACTTCCCTAATTTCTCTTCTCGTCTCTTGGAATACTTCATTTGGATCATCCTCATGAGGAGACACAACATTTTTAACAACTTCACCTATAGTCCATAAATCTCTGTGTTCTTCCAAGGGAGGTGTCTCATGGGATATGACAGTATTACGACTAGAGCCTTCCCCTGAAGGAACTGGAATGACCATATCTTCCAACTCGATGGAAACTGACTCAGAATGAGATGTAGAAGAGCTAGGAATGTGAGAAGGATCATGAATATGATGACTAGATGACTCAGGAGGCAAAAGAAAATCAAGGATACAAGGATATGCAGATAAAACATGGTTTTGAGAATCTGAAGGAGTTTGAAAACTAGCAAGATTGTTTAAGTTAAATATCTTCCAAGTGCATCATTAATTAAGGAATCCTCTTCCCAACTTAAAGAATTATCATGAACTTGAATTAAAATATCATCTTCTAGAGATAGGTGGGATAAGGAATCATCTACATCATAATAATGAGAGACATCGGATTCATTGTTTACTTCAACTACAGCAGCTGCTGCAGGACGGTTTTCCCATGGATAAATAGGTGGAAGCCCTTGGCTTTCCCTTTCTCTATTATGATCAGTTAAGGAAAACCACTCTCTAACAGTAAAAGGAATTCTTTCTCCCCTCCTAATGTCATCAAATTCATCAACTACTACCTCAAGCGTTTGATTTTCAATGACTTGTTCTTGATTTGTTATGTTGCTTTGCTCTTGAATCTGAGGTTGATTTTCATTTCTGTTTAGTTCATCAATTTCTTCAGCAAACTCATTTCTAAGCAAATCCAAATTTATCCTTCTAGCAAGTTTAGTTATCTTCTCCTCTTCCCAAGAGGAATTAGAATCTTCCATTACCATGAACATATTTTCAATTTGATTATCTTCCCAAAGTTCATTTTCATCTTCAACAAAGTTGGCTTTTGCATTATCCAACAATTCATCCCCATAAGTGTTTTTAATCCCTTCATCAAACGATTCTAAATGCTCGTTATAACAAGGTTCTCTGTTCACCCTAATCAAAGCTCCATCAGAGTTGGGAACACAAATATATGATAAATCCATCATAAGGTATCCACCCAGGCCAGCTGCCCACTTTCTAGATAAGAGCATCCCATATGCTGGGGGCAGGTCAATGACAACTACATCCATCATAGTGGAAATGTCTGAACATGCAAAAATATCATCCCTAAGGTTTTTTATCAAACCATAGGATTGTACTCTACGGGAATCTATACTACAGACATTTCCATAAGGTCTAGTCACTTCCAATCCCATTTCCTTCATGACATGTAAAGGCATGCCATTCATAGCTGCTCTGGAATCCAACATACAATTATGTAGGAGCATGTTCTGAATGTGGAAGGTAAGGTAAAAGGGAGGGTGACCACTGTTCTTTCTTTCGTAAATTGCAAAATGGATATTTATTGGTGGATCCTTCTTGATTTTGCTAAGTTGTGTTCCACTCAGGTTCTGAATATGACAGGATTCTAAGATAGCCTCAGGAGTTTTCTCTTGGCCAATGCCATTTAAGAACTCCACCACTTGGATTCTAATAGAGGGCACCTTCATTAACTCAGTGACAGGGATATTACACATTATCTTGCTTAACTCTTTCTTCATATCAATTTTTAAATCATAATTATTCATCGCAAGATCTTCTTCTTCCTTTTGATCTTCATTTGTATTTTTGTGTTTGTCAAGGAAAGAAGGTTGGGAGTTATTTCCTCATTTGTAAATTCTGTACTTTGGTTGTTCCTTAAGTTCTGGGAGATCTATGGCACAACATGAGGAGCTAGGTTCTTCAATTATTTCATCTTCTTGCTCCCATGGCTCTTCCTCTAGAAGGATTCTTCCAAAATATTCATCATAGGATAAGTCATTAATGAAGTTGATGTTATCTGGTTGGTCATCAGGGCAAATGGTCTCAGAAGGTTCTTCTTCTGTTTCATCACACCAATTGACATTCTTTTTCTCAGAATTTTCTGGGTACTCAATTCGTCGCCTATCTTTATCCCCCCCATGCCTTCTGTTCTTGTTCCAATAAGGTTTAGGGCCGTAAGGGTTCCTATGCCTCTCAGGATCATTCAAGCTTGCTACACTTTTAGTTAGGATAGTTAATTGTCTCATCATTTCTTGCATTGTTTCTAACGTGTAATTTGATTCCTTTTGCTTACTCACAGGTTCCTTGGGCCTTCAGAGTCTAGGGTCAGATCTAGAAGTGGATGGGTTAAATTGATCTAAAAAGTTTTGTTTCCCCATAGATGTTGCATTCTGCCCAACCATCTTTGCATTGAATTGGGTAGTCTTTAAGTCATTTGGGTTTTTATCCTTCAAGTGATAACTAAGCCATCCTTTGAATGCATTCAAGTAATGAATAACAATCGCTTGATCTTTTGGTTTAATCTCTTCAAGGATAGCAGCCACGGTCTTATCAAATCTTACATTAAATTCATGGGTTGATTCATTTTCTCTTTTCTTAATGTCAAATAATTGATGCAAGAGAAATTTCCCATCTAAGTTACGAGACCACTCACTATTAAGCTTATTGACGAAGTTATCATACCCATCAATGGATGAGGTAGGAAACCTGTCAAACCACTTCCTAACATCTCCTTCTAAGGACACCAGGAGACCCCTCATGAAAACATCTTCCTCAGATGCTCCATATGATTCCATGTGTTCCCATACTTTATCAATATGATCTTCAATGGAGATAGCAGATACTCCATCAAATCTGGGAACCTTTTCAAAATACTTTTCAGGCATGTCATGGGGTGCACCCTGGATTTGGGAAAAGTCTAAAGGAGATGGCTTAGCCTTCCTTCCAAAGATCCTAGGATTTTGTGGAGGAGCAACATTCTGGTTTCCACCAAATTTAGTTCCATCCATTGGATTTGGTGGATTTACGTTCAAGTTTGAATTAGGAGATGAGGGAGGAACTGAATTAAACAAAGGAGATCCCAAGATACTGTTTGGAGAATCTGAGTTAACAAGTTTCCAAAAGAAGTTAGATGATTGGTATTTAGGGTCTCTTTTGTGATAGGTAAGTGGGGTTCCTTCAACTTGATTTAGATTTGTTTTACTTCTAGTATTGTAAGGATGCAAATGAGCTCACTCCTCAGCAGAGTCACGATTTGGAGTCTCCAGGTAGACTTTTAAACTCCTCTACCAAGATGTATGTCGTTTGAAGTGCGAGGAGAGAGTAAGCGAAAAACAGATGGATATATTTTAATTAAGAAGTGAAATGATACCCATCTAGATTGTTCCGGATGCAATAAGATATGAGTTATGCATGGATAATCGCAGACACCTAAGGTAAGCCTCTACCTCCCTGACAGCGGTGCCAAAATGTTATCACCTAACTTCTAGTTTCCCCTAGAGATGGATCCGAGATGGATGGCAGAGGGGATAGGCCACCAAAGAGGTGCAACCAAGACAGCCTCGACTCCCAATGGATGGTTGTCACACCAATCGAGGCAATCTTCACTTTATGTTATCTAGCCCAAGACAACAAAGGGGGAGACCCAAATCTACTCCCGATAGGAGAGATCAGACCAAGACACCAGATCAAATCAAGTATGGATGAAGCACATAAGGTGTATGGTAAACCCTAGATCTATGGATGAAGTCACAAGATAAGGAATAGGTTGGATCAAGAGGTTTAAACAATGTAGATTTGGTCCAACATGTTTGTGTGAGTGACTTAGGAGGTTTGAAACAAGATCCAGGATCAGGGTACTAGTCAAAGATGAGAAAATCCACTGCCTTGGGAACCGTGTCCAATGCAGGGTAGTTAAGGATCAAATTGGGGCTAACCAGTACCAAAGATGAGCTTGATGAACGAATATAATAGTGTTTAGGTGTTCAAACATGTGAGACAAATATTAAACCACAAGCTAACTCAACAATCCAAGAAAGTCGAATTGGTTTGGAGAAGATCAGTGCCTTGGGAAATGGGCCAAATGGAGTCGGATGTCCACCAAATTGTATATTAGGGATGTTGAGGTGTTAATATAGGTGGGTCTTGAAAATTAGGATCATCCAATGGCTAGATCATCTCAGTAGATCTGAGATTGAAATGTATCACCAAGTGACCCAAGTGGGGCTCAACCCTCAAAATGAGGAATGGGGCCCATAAGGTGAAAATCACTGAAGTGACACACTAGGGGTAGGTTATCAGGTGTGTAGATTATGGATCAAGTGGGATCTCACCTACCTAGGTGCTAGATCTTAGCAAACTCACCCCTCCTAGGAAGTGCGACCTCCCTCGGGAGAGACTGTTTTGCCTTGGGAAATGGGTCAGATGAAGGCCAATCCACACCAAACTATAGATCAGAATCACCATGGATTCTATAGAGGTGGGTTTTAAATTTTATACCCAAAAGCCAAGTAGATCTTGCTAGATCTGAAAAACTGTAAAATGAGGGTTTTATCAATGAACTAGCTATGCCAATGGATTGGAACCAAGACAAGAAGAAAAAACCTATGTATCTTACCTGAATAACCTTGTATATTCCTTGATGATGATGATCTATGCAAATCCGATCAATTTGAAGCAATTTGAGGTAGTTTTCTATGAAGTCGATTTGCCCGAGGAAGCCAATGCGCCCTCTCTCCTGCACAATAAACGTCAACAATATCATATTTACTGCGAACAAGAGATAAGACTAATGCCACAAGAGAAATAACAGAAATATAACATAGATCACAATGATACTAATGATAACCCCCTGATACAAGCAAATTCCAAGTGGAGCGAGTTGAAGAAGCCTTGCAAAAACGCCCAAGTGAAGTCACCCTCCTGTAGACAAGACAAAGTTTCCAAAAAAGATAGATCTTACCACAAATACCCAAATGATAGGATGCAATAGAATTTACAATCACCATCGAAGAACACCAGATTCAAAGGAGACCACAAGAATTTCCAAAGAATTTTTTTTCTATATCAAGATTCCAAGAGCCAAAGACCCCTTTACAATGAGAAGCTCTCTCCTTTAAATAGGATGGAGAGAGGCCATAATCCTGACCACTTTTTGAATGAGTGGCTAAGATTAAAAGATCAAAAGATCTAATCAATGGTTGAGATGAGCTCAACAATACAATACATGGATCACTAATAAAATAATACATCACATGGACCAAATCGCCCTAGGAGAGGGGGTCCCACCAAAATCAAATGATAAAATAATAGCTCTAGCTCATGGTGGGTCCAAGGGGTGATTTCTAACAACCTTGGTCAATCCCCATGGCACAATATCCAAGAATAAATGATCTAGACACTAAATCGTGCCTCTCTGGGAAAATCGTGAGCCTTAGGAGGCTCAAGAAAATCATATAAAATGCCATAAGTGATGGATGTGGGTCCTGATGAAGCTGAAACTGTCGGATAAGGTGTGGAAGACATCCCACTCATCATCACTAATCATCCCATGCAAAAAAATTTCCTCAGTATCCCAAATCGAATTCTTCAGTAGCCATTTTCACCATTTATGGACTGCCTCGGGAAGTGTGAAACTACCCAAACTACCTCCTAGAGTTCCTGCGCTGTCAAGGTGAGCTCACTAGTGTGTCTAGGAGGGGGGTAATATGGTAGTAATAGGTGACTGGACCACACCCTCTATGTACAGCGCCCTAGGTGAACCAATCAAAACTCATCACTGCTCTGACAGGGCCTCTGACAGGCCAAAACTACACTAGGATAGCCAACTGAGGCTAAAAATCACTGTAACTGCCCGGAACTAAAAACCGACTATCTCATTAGACTCAGAAGGTCCAAATCCATCTAAGGTGTGTACTCATACACCATATAGACCTCTGCATTGTCAACAATAAATACTCATCATATCCGATAGACCAAATAATAATAATCTGTAAAAGTGTTGAAAAGCACAAATCATCATCATAAGCCTGAGACTACAACATAAGCCCACCATGGTGACCTGTACCAAACCATATATCATCTATTTGTAATATTTGAGGTCTGCCACCTCATGTCATGTGATTGACTTTTGGTCAAACTTGGTTTGGCCAAGTCAACATGACCAAAATATAACTTAAACTATCATCAAGCTGTTGCAAGGTGCCAAAGGTTAAAACATGCTTTACAATCCATTCAAATAGCAATTATAACAAAAAGTAATCATTACTAGCGATCTAAATCCAAATATATAAAGTCATTAATTATTATTATTACTCAGACTAGACTTTCAAGACCATACTCACTTCATAGTTGTGACCATTTTGCTAGTGAAGGGTGAAGGATTTAAACTGTAATGGCTAGGCTAAAGGGATTGACTTACTGACTCAACACTGTGACACTTTGGAAATGGACAAGGGAATACACACCATAGCATATACTAAATGAGCAATAACATAGGGAATGGCGGTGTCTCACAAATGGGTAAGTTGTTCAAAGAGTGTTTATTCACGTTAAGAGATGCGCACAATCCATAATACAAATGAGGCCAGCAATATTTTAGATATAGAGTTTAAGTTCCATTTATTTTTGGGCCTATAGTTTCCATAGCCTTTGATCTATGTGTGTTTATAAACACATTGCATAGATTTACATTTCATTAGGCTTCTTGCTGCAGGTGTGTTTTTAAGGCACGTATTTGCCTAAGCACTTCTAGGGTGCCTTTAGACAACTTGTTTACCTAGGTATTTACATTTCACAATAGATATAACATTTGATATTTCATAGCCATTTTAATTTGGCTTGCCTTTCATTCATGTGTGTTGAGAAACACATTGCATGAATGGGCTTTCATACAAGATACAACATTTCATTTCCATACTTTGTATTCATGGCAGCACTAAAAGTTTCAGGTTTAGTCAACAACATCTTTAATGACTAGGGGGACTTCATGAGGAAATCCAACTCACGAAAGGTAAGTTTTGTCACCAACTCAGAGTCGAGACACAATAAACAAGGAAGCTCACCCAATACAGAGGCTATAGCGGGGAAAGGTCCTCCATGCCACTAGTCAAGTAGTAAGTCAGGGTCTGAACAAACTGGGTAAGTCATGGATGGATGAAGACAGTGAATAATGAAACCAACACTAGCAAGCCAAAATATGGTGGGAATGATCACCTCTAATCTCCCTAGGGAGAGTAAAACCAATGAGTATAGGTTAAGAACTTATAAGTCTGAGTAGGGACAATATGATATATATATATATAAGTACAACCAAGTCCACGTATCTATATGATCGCCAGATCATGATACTAAATGCTAAGACATGCTATAAGGATGAATATAAAAGCAGTATAACCACAACACCAAAGTATACCTGCTGATTCATATACCTGAATGCTCATCATCTGAACCAACATCTGTCCTCTGAAACTACTGCTATAACTCTAAGCAATACTGACTGCTCTGTACAAATGGCTAAATGGCTACATCGGTCATCTCTTTGAGTTTCCTGAAACTCAGCAATGGCATGGGGAATATAACTGTTGTCCATAATCTGATAGTGATTCATAATAGATGCTCATCTCAACATCTCAATGTAAGGGAACTGGCTGAATAGTGTATTGGAATCTGACAAAAAATGTATGGTAGCCCAGCTATTATATATGCGATAACAAAACCTTCCACACAATTTGAAACTATTGATGCGTCATGTTTTTGGTGCGGTGAGACTACTAGAGTGGAGGAGGTTAGCTTTCCATATTAGAAAATAGGATCACAGAGCAATAACAATAAACAAGATGCAAATATAAATCACAAAACACAATACAAGAGAGACACCAATATAACGTGGTTCACCCAAGATGGGCTACGCCCACATAGAAATTGCTAGTCCTTATTATTATACCATCCATAAAAATGAAAGGATACAACCCGCAACACATCCGCTGCAATTTCCTCTTCACTCTCTCACATACTTTCTTACACAATCATAGAGATATTTACAATGCTACAATACAAAATTGTATTACAGTGCCTTCCTTTTAAAGAGGGATTACCATGGGAAAATACTATAGAACACCCAATACCATGGGCCCGTAAATCACCCATCATTGACCAAGTCATGACTATGAAATTACAACATTTTACAAGGAATTTTTTTCTGAAATTTTTGCTATGGGGGTGCTACCCCCATACCACCGTCAAGGGGGGATCCTAAAATGTAGTCGCTTCCCCCCCTGGAACCCCCACGACGACTATATTGGGGGGGAAAGCCCCCCCTAAACCCCCTTGTCATGGTTTGGGATCCAGACACGGCTAAAAAACGAACTCTGAATAAGGAAGATTGGGCTCCACAACCAACAATATCCCACTTGGAGACCGATCACAACAACTTCATCGTTGCTGCACTTGCTGGATTATGCTCTGAACCTTGGACCTAGATAATTTCTCATATTCACATTCATGCTTGAAGACCAACTAAAACTGAGCAGGAACTCAGTTTCTCTCTGGTTACTACCTTTGTCAACATGTCTACAGGATTCTGGCTAGTGTGTATCTTTTCCAGCTTCAACAAATCATCTTTGAGAACAGACTGTACAAAATGGTACTTGAGTTGTATATGTTTAGTCTTATAATGGAAGGCTAAGTTCTTTGCAAGTTGAATGACACTCTGGTTGTCATTGTACAACCTGCTATTATGTTGCTTCTTACCCAATTCCTCCATGAACCTCTATAACCAAATAATCTCTTTACTAGCCTTTGTAGCAGCAACATGCTCCGCTTCTGTTGTTGAAAGTGAAAAAACCTTTTGTATTTCTGAAATCCAACTTACTGATGTTCCACCTACAATAAAAACATACCCTTTGGTTCTCCTCTTGCTATCTTTATCACTTGCCATATCTACATCAACATATCCCTGTAGAAAAGTGTCTGAACCTCCAAAACATAATGCATGAGTGGTAGTACCTCTCAAATACCCGAGAATGCATTGTATTTCCTTCTAATTTTCTTTACCTGGATTGTTCATACACCTGCTCACAACTCCACCTACATGTGCAATATATGGTCTTGTGCACACCATGGCATACATCAAGCTTCCAACTGTTGATGAATAGGGAACCTTAGACATGCAATCTATCTCTTCCTGTGTCTTGGGACACATCTCCTTACTTAGTTTGAAATGGATTGACAAAGGTGTACTAACTGGTTTTACATTCTACATTCTAAACCTCTCTAACACCTTTTGTATGTACTCACCCTCAGACAATGTCAATTTGCAATTTTTCCTATATCGTGTTATTCTCATACCAAGGATTTTCTTTGCAACACCCAAATCCTTCATTGCGAATGAATTATCTAACTTCATTTTGAGCACATTTATATCCTGGATGTTAGACCTTGCAACAAGCATGTCATCCACATAAAATAACAAGATAAAATATCTTCCATTATCTAGCCTCTTGAAATAAACACAGTGGTTAGAATGACATCTACTATAACCTTGTTCTGTCATAAAACTGTCAAATTTCAAATACCACTGCCTTGGAGCTTGCTTCAGTACATACAAGCTCTTCTTCAACTTGCATACTAAATTCTCCTTCCCTTTGACCGCATACCCCTGTGGCTGCTGCATATAAATCTCTTCCTCCAAATCCCCATGGAGAAAGTTTGTTTTTACATCTAACTGTTCAAGATGCAAATCTTCTACTCCCACTAGAATTAAAATAGTTCTAATTGAATTCATTTTAACAACAGGAAAAAATATTTCATCAAAATATTTACCTTTCTTTTGTGCAAACCCCTGTACAACAAGTCTAGCCTTGTACCACTTCTTTCCTCCATCTTCTTCCTTCAACCTGTAAACCCATTTATTCGGAAATGCTCTTTTACCTGCATGCAATTGAACCAAATCCCAAGTCTGGTTTCTTGCCAATGAGTCCATCTCCTCGTTCATGCCTTTCTCCCACTTCTTTCTAGTTTCCACCTGCATTGCTTCTTCATAACATTTTGGTTCACCGGAATCAGTCATCAATAAATAATACGGTGAAGAAAAGAATCGTTCAAGGGGTCTACTTAACTTGGTAGATCTTCTAACACTTATAGGAGTTTGAGGTACCTGCTGCTGTTCTTGATTTTCCGGCACCTTCAGAACTTCATTTTCTTTGATTTCATCAAGCACAATGTATGCTATGTTTTCCTTTTCATGTTTCTTTCCTTGCAACTGATCTTTGTACATGAATTTTTCATTGAATACCACATATCTACTCCTAATGATTTTGTTATTTTCATAATCCCATAAGCGATAACCAAAATTATCAACCCCGTATCCAATAAAGGTACATTTCTTAGATTTAGCCTCAAGCTTTGTTCTATTTTGTTTATCAATATGGACAAATGATTCACAACCAAACATTATCAGAAATTAGTAGTTTACCTTTTTACCTATCCATGACTCCTTTGGAATCCCACCATCCAAAGCACTTGAAGGCCCTTTGTTTATTAAGTAAACAACAATATCTACAACATCTGCCCAAAAATGTAAGGGCAACCTTGCATGCAATATCATACACCTTGAACGCTCCATGATTGTTCTGTTCATCCTTTCTGACACACTCTTTTATTGTGGTATTCCTGGGACTGTCTTCTCTCTACGAATCCCATGGTATGAACAATAAATATCAAACTCCTTGCCGCAATATTCACCTCCATTATCAGATCTGAGACACTTCAACCTTTTTCCTGTCTCATTCTCAACCAAATATTTCCACTTATTAAAAGTAGAAAACACATCAGATTTCTTTCTAATGCAATAAACCCAAGTTTTTCTAGTTGCATCATCAATAAAAGTAACATAATAATGAGAGCCACCAAGATATTGTACTTGAGCCGGTCCCCATATATCTGTGTGCACAAGCTCTAAATTTTCACTCTTTTTATGTTTCCCAACCTTGAGAAATATGACTATCGTATGTTTTCCATAAACACAATTCTCATAGAATTCCAAAGTTACCTCCTTCAGATATGGAAGCAACTTCCTTGAGTGGAGAATCTGCATCCCCTTCTCACTCATGTGGCCAAGCCTATGATGCAAGAATGTTGTATCTGTTCTTGTGGAAGATAAAGAGATAAAACAATCAGTATTATGAGGACATAAATACAATGTACCTATCATGTCTCCTTTTTCTATCACCATCGATCCTTTAGTGATATTCCACCACGTTTCTCCAAACGTAGATAAACAACCAACATATCCCAACTACCCTATTGAGATCATATTTCTTTTCATAGAAGGAATATGTCTTACATATTTCTGCATCCATTCACCATTCTTTAACTTTATCCGTACCTTACCCATTCCAACAATTTTACATGGTTCATCATCACCCAATAAAACATGTCCAAAATAACCAGGAACATAATCATGAAAGAATTTCCTATGGGGTGTAGCATGACATGACGCCCCTGAATCTACTACCCAATAATCATTAGTATTGTTTAATGCAATAATCAAAGCATCTTGTAACGCGTCACCTGCTACATTTTCTTTGTGAGTAGTCTCCTATTGTCCATCTCCTTTCTTCTTTAGAGATATTCAGTCTTTCTTCATATGTCCTTTCTTTCCACAGTTCCAACACTCTATCTTTCCTAGTATGGATTTGGATCTGCCCTTCCTAGATAAGCATAAATTTTGCTTCCATAAAAGTACTTGCATTAATGGCTTCAGCTGTGCATGTATGTGGAACTTCCTTTATCCATTTTTGTGTGCGTGTGGGTTTTTGTTGATATTCTGCAAACCTGTCCTTACTTCTTGCAATATGTGTTGGGAATGTTATATCTCTTCACATGGTGGCTGCGTGTACAACATGTGTTGGGTTGCTTTTTGCTTTTTTGCGATTTCGACCCATTGTACTCTATCTAATCCCGGTAAAAGGGGTTAGGGTTGTAACCTAATTTCGGGTAAATGAATTAGGGTTTTAGATGCTGCAGAATACCATATATTGTAAACATATAATGAAAAGGAGCTGTGCGGCTCTAAGTTTTTCTATTTTTTCCCGGTTAAGGGTTTCCAGGTGAAAATCTCTGTGTAATGTGTGTGCCATTGTGTATTTTCTGTTAATGCTTAAGAATCAATATAAGTTTGTACTTCACTGTTAAGGTTTAAAACTTACAATATGTGCACTGATCCCATTTGATTGTTTTGTTGATCTTTGGAAATTTTGAGCTTTATGCCCAAATCCATCATAGGCATAGCATATTACAATATAACAATACTTCACAGTGTGACTATAATACTTGCACATTAAGCATCTCAGTAAATTAAACCTTCTCTTATGATAAGGAAAATTGTAATCATTGCAGATATTATCATACATGAATTGGACTTGCATAGATGACCCATCTTGTTGATTTGTGATTGGAATATATTTGTTGTCGTAGACGTTTTATGTCTTATTGTCGCCAAGACTAGACTTGTCTTTTGGTGACTTTTGACTATTCAATATCTCGTCCAAAATTGATGTGTTGTTCCCAAATTTAGCTTCAACTTTCATGTTAGAAAGGTCTTTGTCATCTTTTGGATCTGCGTGGTCTGGAATTTTGTTCTTAAACCCATTCATTTCAAAAGAGAGCTTCCTTGGATTCTTCAGAGGCCATTCTTCTTTTCTTGATTAAGCTAGTTCTCCTTTTAAGTGGGAAATCTCTTGTAGTAGTTGTTTTGTCAACAACTCATTTTCTCGTTTTGTTTCTTCTAGTGATAATTCCAACGAGAGATTCTTTTCTTCAAGCTTCTTAATTTCATTTTGTGTGCAGGCTAGTAGTTTCTTAAGTTCCTTGTTCTCATTTTATGCTTCTTCAAGTGCTTTGTTTGTGAGTGCTTCTTCGGTTCTTTTGGACATAATTTCTTGAATTTTCAAACAATCGATTGTTCTTTCAGCTTTGAGTAATTGATCCTTTTGTAGGTCCAAAGACTCTTGAGATTCTTTTAGGCTAAACTTCAAAGATCGATTCTATTTTATTACTTTCCTTAATTCATCCAGAGCACTAATTAGTTCTCCTTCCTAGTCAACTTCTGCATTTTCTTCATTCTCATATTCGAGGGTTTCTTATTCTCTCTCAAACTCTTTCTGACAATTACTCATATAAAGCATATTGTAAGATTCATCACGGGACTTTCAAGGTGAAAAGAAGATCCCATTGTAGACATACTTACAGATTGTTCCTGTAGAAATATTTGTTTGTCTTTCACATGAATTATTTGAGACTGCCTCCTTATTGTATGATTCCTTCTTAATGGAAGAGCAACAATTATCCTTTTCCTCTGAGCCTTTATATTCAAGATATTCTACCATTTCCATGAAGAGTACCTCTCTTGAATTATCATCACTGTCATCTTCATCAGATGAGCTTTTATTCTCTTTGGAATACATACTCTTTTTCTTTTTGTGTTCAACCCTAGATTGTTGGTGTCTCTTTCTTTGTTTTCTATAGTTAAGTTCCTCTTCACTGTCACTATCCTTGGTTTCCTTATAAGGACACTTAGAAGCAAAGTGACCTACTCTACCACATTCAAAACATTTGAAAGGTAACTAACATTTGTATTTGTCGTGGCCTCTTTTGATATTCTTCACAAAATTTGCTTCTTCATCATCTGATGCATCAGAGAAGCCTTTGTTCTGCTCCATCCTGCTACCTTTTGTCTTCTTGGAATCTTGGAAGGATGTCTCTTTTCTTTAAGGATTCTCTTTTTCTGTCCTCATCTCATATGCTGTAAGAATTCCATGAAGCTCATCCATCTTTAATTTATCCAAATCATTTATGTCCTCTAGAGCTGACACCTTCAGCGATTTGCACTCCAAGTCCTCTAATTGCATTGAAAATTTCATCTACTTGAAGGAGATAGACTACAATATTTTCTTCTTCCTTCATTTTGAGGGTTTCAAACTGTCCTGAATTTTTTTTCAACTTTTCCTTCTTAACTTTCTTATCTCCTTCATAGATTTTCTTGAGTTTGTCCCATACCTATTTGGATGATGTGCACTGCTTAAATTTGGTGAAATCTGAGTCTGTTAAACCACACAATATTTCATTTATGTCCCTCGCATTACATTCATAATTCCTCTTGTCAACTGCATCAACTGGAGGAGTATTGGGAAATTTGTAACCACTTATGACAGATTTCCAAACGTCAAATCCAATTGATTGTAAGTACACTTCCATCCTTATGCTCCAGAAGGTGTAGTTAGTGTTAAATGTACAACATCACGAGTCATTCTCCAAACCAATCTTGTGCATCCAGTATTGGGCCTCATGTGTTGAGGTAGGGAGCCTGAGTTGGACTCAAAAATTTGGAGTAGATTATTGAGTTGGACTCAAGAATGACTAAGCCTTCAGTTGTAAAAGGTTATTCTTCATGTGTTGAGGTGAATGCTTTGATGTATCAAAGTGATGATGTTGTAAAGTCTTGTTGGACAAGGATAAGGACTTGTGTGTCAAGACAAAATCTCACGTGGACCTCCAGTAATAGTAGGTACCCATGGGGTGGACCTCCAGTAATAGTAGGTACCCATGGGGTGGACCTCCAGTTATAGAGGTAGATGCTTTCCATGTTGAAGGATTAATGTTGTGTGATGTATTACTAACCATGGTCACCGATTGTTATTAATCCTCCTTTAGAGACTGTCCACCTCTAGAGTGAATTACTTTAGGATATGATCATTTGGTCCGAGAGTAATGTAATATGATCACGGCATCTGAAAAATCTTCTGAGTATAATCTGATATGATAGATAATTAAAGTTAACACATATTGACCATGCAGTAAAGATAAGAGATAAATATAAATGCATAGAGAAAAAGAGAATTTGAATTTCTCATGAGGTGACTAAGTGAAATCGAATTGTTAAGCTTCAATTAAAGCCACAATGTATGCCTCGGTCAGTTAGAGAACTCGAATTGATCACTACAGTGATGTTAACAAGAAAGAACCAGTTAAAGAGAGTTAACTAAGTGATAACAAAGAAGATCTAGTTAACTAAGTGTTATTGCGTGATGACAATTATGTTAAACTAAAAGATGACACTTATGTTAAACTAAAAGATGACACTTATGTTAAACTAAAAGACAACACTTGCATTAGGATACTTAATTTAGTCGCCTAACTAAGTGGGAAAGCTTTCAGTTAAGGGGCAAGTTCATCCTAAGACTCAGTTCAGTGAGTTAATGCACTGCATGAGAAATGGGGCGCTCTTCTTCGTGCAAGATTGATTCATCCAGTTGGAGGGCAAGTGAAGAATATATAAATATGTTAAATACAGTATTGATAAATTCAATGTGACGTGAATTCTCTTCTCCCGTAAAAGGAAAGGCGCTTCTATTTGTGCATGATAATTCTCCAAGAAGGCAATTCACAGTTTTTGCATGTGATGCACCATTACCCATGCAACCATTCGCTACAACTTGCATGGTAGTGATTCTTTCTTGTTATTAATGTGTTGGGAACATGGCAAGTTGAAACAGTTGATCTCTATTCTCTATTGCTCAGTATTCTCTCTTATCTAGCACCTGGGTGCCGAAAGCAATATGCTATTTTATAAAAGATATTCTTTGCTATCTATAATAATTATACTCTGAATATTTCCTAGGGTTTTTCATCCTCATTGTTTTGAGGGTTTTCCCCAGGGTACATCTTTTATTATGCTTGAATTTTTCATGTGATTGAATGGTTCATTGATTCAAGTATTCAGTATTTCCGCACTTAATGTTCTAAAGTTCAAATCTCATCATATTTTCTCAAAAATTAACATGGTATTAGAGAATAAGGCGTGAAGGAGCTAAGATTTGTCAAACAAACTTGAGCCTACGTAAATCCTGAGGAGTTGATCACAATACTTGAGAGTCGTGGCATCGATCTCTGTTCAACTGGAATACCATCTTGAGGGAACTTTTAATTTCAACACTTGGAAGGCGAGGGTGTTGAACATCTTTGAGGAACATGACTTGGATGGCTACGTATCCATTGTGGTGGAGGATCCTACATCTAATGCATGGCACATCAAATTCAAGAAGAACCAAGCTAAATCCAAACGGATCATCTATGATTCGATAAAGGACAATTTGGTGTGTGAGATCACTCCATTGAAGATCGCAGAGGAGTGTTTTGATACATTTACAAACCTATATGAGAAGAAGGGCCCGATTCAAAATAGGGCATTGAAGAATAAGATTCAAAACCTAAAGATGGATAAGGATGAGACAATGGCCTCCTTCTTCACCAATATCTATCAAGTAAGAGATCAACTTGCTAGTATTGGAGTAGTGGTGGATGAATATGATCTTCTCTAAACCACTATTGATGGTCTCCCATCCTCATGGGAGACACTATTGGCTGCGGTAAATGGCCGATACGTGCAACCAAAATTCAAAATGTTGTAGCATGACTGTCTCCAAGAGGAGGGGAGAATCCAGAGCAAGTCAGTGTGCATCAAAGAAGAAAACCTTGCCCTCACGGCAAGGATGAAGAAAGACAAGAAGAACTTCTCTCAAAATATTTTTTCCCATTTGAAGAAGCAAGTATACAACAAGGACTTTGACAAGTCAAAGGTTATATGCTACAACTGTGACAAGAAGGGCCATTATGAAAAGGAGTGCAAAGCAAAGAAAAAGGGAAAAGGAAGGTTTCATGCTGCTAGGTTGCTATAGAAGATGAAACTACCCAGAAGAATGCACCCGAAGAAAAGGAGACAAGGAGGGAGTATTACCTAGTCTCAACACTTTCCAGTTCTCTCATCACAAGTGAGGACACATGGTTGGTTGAAAGTGTCACATCCAAACATATGACTGGTTTTATGAGTTCCATCACTATTCTCAAGGAGAAAAATTTTGCATGCAAGGTAGAGTTGGGAGACAACACAATCTATTCGATCCAAGGAGTTGGATCCAGCTCCTTTCAGCTAAGTTCAGGAGATATTTTACATATGGAGGACATTCTTTATGTTCCATGATTGAAGAATAACCTCCTATCAATTTTTTTTCTTGAAGATAAGGGCTTCTAATTTACCTTCATGGATAATCAAGCACTATTATGGCTGAAGAACAAAGACTTGAAATTTGCAGCAGTGAATGGAGTTAGAGAGGGAGGTCTCTACAAGGTACCTGGGAAGTACATTCAAGCTATGGTTCACAAAAATATTAGTGCATGCGAGCTATGGCATAGGAGGCTTGGTCACCTCTACTACAAAGTGATACCAAGATTACATCAAATGGTGAAAGGTATGCTTGTATTTGATTTTGAGCATGATAGTGTATGTAGGGGTTGTGCACTTGGGAAGAATGTTAAAAAGAGTTTCTCTAGTAGTACTACTAGATATAAAGGGATTTTACATTTAATACATTTTGATGTATGTGGTCCCATGTCATCCCCTTCCTTGAGTGGCTATTTATATTATGTATTGTTTATAGATGACTTCTCTAGAAAATCATGGATTTATTTCCTAAAGGACAAGAGCGAAACCTTTAGAAAGTTCCAGAAATTCAAAGCCCTAGTTGAGATTCAGATAGGAAAGCACATCCGTGCTTTGAGATCTAACAATGGAGGTGAATTTGCTTCACATATGTTTAATGAGTTATGTAGTGATGTAGGAATTTGTAGACAAATAATTGTACCCTATAACCCTCAACAAAATGGGGTTGTCGAAAGGAATAATAGAACCATATGTGAAGCTACAAAATCCATGATGCATGATCAAGACCTGTCTACCTCATCATGGGAAGAGGAAACCAATACAACAGTATATATTCAGAATAGAAGTCCTCATGCCATTATGGATGAGAAGACACCTAAAGAAGTGTTCACCGGTGAAAAACCAGATATTTCACACTTGGGGATCCTTGGGATTCCTGTATACATTCATGTGCCAAAAGAAAATAGGACAAATATGGAGCCATCAGGAAAGAAGGCAACCTTTGTTGGTTATAGCGAATCATCCAAATCCTACAGAATATATGTTCCACGTGAAAGACACATTGAGGTCGGCCGAGATGTGACCTTCCATGAAGAGGCAACATTCAAGCAATCAAAAGAGCTTCAATATGATACAGAAACAGAGGAGCATGAGAATCCTATGATGGAGGACCCAAATACTGATTCTCCCCATTCATATGTTCAGAGGGAGAATCCAGTAGAGTTCTTAGATTCACTAGCTCCTTATGAACCTCCTTCCAACAGGAGGTATGCATGGTGCCTAGATATACTACAAGATGCAGAGAGGCATGGAGCACCATTAGGCTCTTCCAGAGAGAGAAATCAACCTGATAGATATCCAGGGTATGTTGCATAGATAAGTCATATCAGTGGTTGAGAGCCTTCCACCTATGAAGAAGTTGCAAAGCAGCAAGTATGGAAAGATGCAATGGTAGAGGAGTACAAGTCTATTATGAAGAATGATGTTTGGGGAGTTGTCCCTAAACCTTAAGGGAAGTACATAGTTACTTCCAGATGGATTTACAAGATCAAGCATGCTACTAGTGGAAGTATTGAAAAGTATAAATCCATATTTGTTTCCCAAGGTTTCTCTCAGAAAGAAGGCATAGACTATGAGGAGAAATTCTCTCTTATGGATAGCTACACCACTATTCGAGTTGTGATCTCACTTGAATCTATTCTAGGATGGAAGCTTCACCAGATGGATGTGAAGAAAACCTTCCTCAATGGTGAGGTTGACGAAGAGGTTTATATTCAGTAGCCTAAGGGGTTTTTGGTTTATGGGAAGGAGTCCCATGTGTGCAAATTGAAGAAATCCTTGTATGGGCTTAAGCAAGCTCCCAAAGCTTGGTATTTGAGAATTGACAACTATCTTTAGAGACTGGGCTTCTCTAAGAGCGAAGTTAATCCAAATTTTTACTTCAAAGTAGTGAAGAACCAACCATTGATATTGGTTCCATATGTTGATGATTTGTTCCTTACTGGAGAGGAATAAATGATTTCTTGGTGCAAGAGGGAGCTCAATTTTGAGTTCGATATGAAAGACTTAGGTCTTATGCACTACTTTCTTAGCCTTGATATTTGGAAAAGAAAAGATGAGATATTTATTTCTCAAGGGAAGTACACTATTGATATATTACGCAGGTTTGGCATGATGGATTGCAAATCCATGAGTACTCCAATGGTTTCCAACTTGAAGAAACTACATGAGTCAGATTCTAGATCATATCCAATGGACCCCACTTTGAATAGACATTTTATTGGTTTGTTGATGTACTTGATACACTCGAGACCAGATATATGTTATGATATGAGTACTATGAGTTAGTTTATGTATGATCCAAGACACAAACATTGGGTTGCTGCTAAGCATGTGCTTAGGTACCTTCGAGGTACATTGCTTATGGAATCAAATATGCCTCTAGTGGAGGGGTGTTGTTACTTGGTTATACTGACTCTGATTGAGGTGGTAGCATTGTGGACCAAAAGAGTACATCCGACTATTGTTTTAGCTTGGGTTCTGCTATGATATCTTGGTCCAGCAGGAAGCAGGTCTCTGTAGCCCAAAGTACTACAGAATCATAGTATATTGCTGCTAGTACTTCCTGCCGAGAAGCAGTGTGGATTAGGAAGCTACTTGTTGGGTTGTTCGGTAAGAAGCTTGAGTATAGAGTCATTTGGTGTGACTATCAAAGATGCATCAACCTTTCCAAAAACCCTATGTTTCATGATAAGTCGAAGCACATTGAAATGAAGTATCACTTCATCAGAGACATGGTCCAGAAAGGTACAGTGAAACTTCAGTACATTGCTACTAATGAGCATATTGCAGATGTGTTAAAAAAGCCTCTGTCAATGACGAAGTTCAGGTACTTCTGAGACAAGCTTGGTATGGCAGATAATTCCTCCCTCACTGAGAGGGAGTGTTAAATGTACAGTATCATGAGTAATTCTCCAAGCCAATCTTGTGCATCCAGGATTAGGCCTCATGTGTTGAGGCAGGGAGCCTGAGTTGGACTCAGGAACTTGGATTAGATTCTTGAGTTGGACTCACGAATGACTAAGCCTTCAGTTGTAAAAGGTTATTCCTCATTTGTTGAGGTGAATGATTTGATGTATCAAAGTGATGATGTTGTAAAGTCTTGTTGGAAAATGCTTAGGACTTGTGTGTCAAGTCAGATTCTCATGTGAACCTCCAGTCATAGTAGGTACTAATGGGGTGGACCTCCAGTTATAGAGGTAGATTCTTTGCATGTTGAAGCATTAATGTTGTGTGATGTATTACTATAACCATGGTCACTGGTTGCTATTAAGTCTCCTTTAGAGACTGGCCATCTCTAGAGTGAATTACTATAGCATATGATCATTTGGTTTGAGAGTAATATAATATGATCACAACATCTGACAAATATTCTGAGTATAATTTGATATGATAGATAATTAAAGTTAACACATATTGATCATGCGGTAAAGATAAGAGATAAAGATAAATGCATATAGAAAAAGAGAATTCAATTTGCTCATGAGATGAATAAGTGAACTTGAATTGTTAAGCCTCAATTAAAGCCACAATGTATCCCTTAGTCAATTAGAGAACTCGAATTGATCACTATAGTGATGTTAACAAGAAATAATTAGTTAAAGAGAGTTAACTAAGTGATAGAAAAAAACATATAGTTAACTAAGTGTTATTGCATGACAACACTTATGTTAAACTAAAAGACGACATTTGAGTTGTGACACTTACATGATGACACTTAAGTTAGCCACATAACTAAGTGGGAAAGCTTTCAATTAAGGGGCGAGTTCATCCTAAGACTTAGTTCAATGATTTAATGCACTACATGAGAAGTGGGGAGCTCTTCTTCATGCAATATTGATTCATACAGTTGGAGGGCGAGTGAAGAATCTATAAATATTCTATGCAGGATTGATGAATTCAATGTGAAGTGAATTCTTGTCTCCCTTGAAGGCAAGGGGCTTCTATTGGTGTAGGATAATTCTCCAAGAAGGAAATTTGCATTTTTTGCATGTGATGCACCATTACCCATGCAACCATTCACTCAACTTGCATGGCGGTGATTCTTGCTTATTATTAATGTGTTGGGAACATGGAAAGTTGATACAATTGATCTCTATTGTCTATTGCTTAGTATTCTCTCTTATCTAGCACCTGGGGTGCCAAAAGTAATCTACTATTTTGTAAAATACATTCTCTACTATCTATCATAGTTATACTCTAAATATTTGCTGGGGGTTTTCATCTTCATTGTTTTGAGGGTTTTCCCCAGGGTAAATCTTGTATTATGGTTGAATGTTTCATGTGATTGAATGGTTCATTGATTCAATTATTCAATATTTCCGCACTTAAAGTTTTAAAGTTCAATGCTCATCATATTTTCTCAAAAATTAACAGTTAGACCCATTGAACCTTGGTGCTCTGTTTTTGGAAATTCCTTCCTGCCTATCCATCTCTACGCAGTGATCTTTATCTTCTAGTTGTTAAACTGTTTTTGAAGCAACCCGCTCTAATACCAATTGTTGGAATTCTTAATGATACTGAGAGGGGGGGTGAATTAGTATCATGCACATATTTACAAATAATTCACCTTTTAAACATGTACCAATTTCTATTTAAAACCACATCAATAAAAAAACTGTGCGCAGAATGTTTGAAGAAACTCTTATATATATGTATAAAATGAAATTACATAGAAAGATGGGAGACACAAATCCCCACTGATGTGAGAACCGACTCACTCAGTCACCCATCTGATTGGGACACCAATCCCACTAGAAAGCACCAACTTGTTGATTCAGGCTCCAACCTGTGAGGACACCAATCCTCTACGCAAGCACCAACTCACAGTGTTCATGCACCAACCTGAGTGGAGACTGTAATCTTCTTTCCTTGACCTATCCAACTGCCCCGAGATATAGATGTTGTTGTACTTATGACACATATCTATGTGCAATTTGATTTGTGATCTGCTTCAATTCTATGATCTTGTGCATCACTCTGAATTTTGCACACTTCTGGTTCAATGCATCATTCTATTTATGCGCACTTCTCTGGTTCATCATATCATTCTAATTCCGCACACTTCACTTGGTTCAATACATCATTCTTATTTTTCACTCTTCTAGTTCAGCACAACATTCTTCTTCTATGCATTTCACTTGGTTCAATACATCATTCTGATTCAGCACTCTTCTAGTTCAACACAACATTCCTCTTCTGCGCATTTCTTTGTTGTTCAGCACATCCTTCTGATTCTACGCACTTGGCTCCTTGTTGTTTCTATCTTTTGGATCAACAAGCCATTGAACCCCAATAAACCAAACCTTTCAACACAGAGTACTATAACTTCTCCATTGTGCACACACATTTTCACTTATATCTTTGGTTTATTTATACCACTACTTATTTGCTTGCTTGAATTTCTTTGTCCACAAGAAGGGTTGCTTTGTCCACATGTAGGGAACTTTATATCGACTTCCCGGTCACATTTACCCAATACACCCACTACAATACATTTGAGCTGACAATCTTTATTATCCGCGCATTTTAATATTTTTGCTTATTGCGCAAAAGCTCCATTACATTTACCCAATACACCCACTATAATACATTTGAGCCAACACCATCTTTATTATCTGCATATTTTAATATTCTTTCTTATTGCGCAAAAGCCCTAATATGTGTGCGATATGTACCCATATGTGCACGACATGTACCCATTCATTAATTCACGGATAGATAGCTGTGTTTGTTTATATTGGCAGCAAGGATTTGTCACCATGCACACTTTGACATTAATGACAAGACCAAAATTCAACACAACTTGCAGGAGACACCAATCCCCTGTACTTTACAAGAACCAACTTGTAGGAGACACCAATCCCCTATAGTTTACAAGCACCAACTAGTAGGAGACACCAATCCCATATGGTTTACAAGCACCAACTTGAGGAGACATCAATCCCCTGTCATTTACAAGCACCAACTTGTAGGAGACACCAATCCCTTGTAGTTTACAAGAACCAACTTGTAGAAGACACTAATCCCATATAGTTTGCAAATTTATGAGTTCTGTACTGCTTCGGAATCTTCTTCCTTCTGAGTTTTACCTATGTTTATTCACTGCTTATCCTTGCTCATTTTTTATGTTACAAATTAAATCCATCGCACTATATCCAACATATCAAATTTCTAAATTTCACACATTATATCCAATGTATCAGATTCTCTCAAACTGAGTCCATCTCTCTATACCTTGCACACTATATCCAGTGGATTATATTCTTACAAATTGAAATCGATGTTCTATACCTCACACACTATATCCAACATATCAGATCCTCACAAATTGATTCTGGTGCACTATACCTCGTGCACTATATCCCTATATCTAGCACATTAGACAAACTCAATCAAGTGCACCAAACTCTTGTGTCATGTGCATTAAACAAACTCAATCTAGTGCATCAAACTCCTATACTCAGTCCATCATACTAAAACCCTATGTCTTGTGCATTAAACAAACTCAACCCATCACATCAAACTCATGTATCCACCACATTAAACAAACTTTGTCTAGCGCATCAAACTCTTTTATGTGATACCTATAAATTTGTTGTCTATTCTTGAGTCATATATCTATCTTCATTAGACTTCATTCTTCATCCCAGAACAAATATTTCTCATGCCTCAGAGCACTATACACTCCACACACACCAAATATGTTGAACTAAATTATATTTATATGATTCATCTTTACATTTTGAAGCCTACCTTTTCACGTTTAGCATGGGGATTTTGGATTGACTAAACTTACTTGTTCATGGATAACTTGGGGTCTTGCTTTGGCTAGGTTGACTTGTTCATGGATAAATTGGGGCTTTGATTTGGCTGAGATGACCTGTTGATTGCTATGACGAATCAAATTAGTAAGAACTTGCGCAATATTTCTGTTAGGTTATTTTAATACTCCATCCTTGTCCCACCTAGCATTATTTCATTTTCCTAGTAGTCGATGATGTCATTTCCCCCCTAGTGGTGTGCAAATCTCATCCACAATCCATCTACCACCTTCTGAGCCTTGCATGCATCATTTTAGGACCACTTCAGCCAGTTCCCTATTTTATAGGAACCTACTCAGTGTTCCAGTGTTGTCCACCTTAGTTAGCTGACTCTTGTGGGGGGTTAGAGCTCCAGATGCCAGTGATTGTGCCCTCATGCGCCCTTTTATGAATGTTATGCATGAAAAACACACTAATCCACCTTCCTTGGTTAGTTAACTAATTGTGTCTTCAGTTAACTAAGTTTAGGTTCAGTTTGGTTGAGTGTGAGTCTTCTGGATCACTCCAGTGGTGACTCCTTGGTCAATTAACTGATTGTGTCTTCAGTTAACAAAGTTTAGGTTCAGTTTGGTTGAGTTTGAGTCTTTCAAAGAACTCTAGTGGTGACAATTCCTATGCTAGACCAACTAAAGTTCAAATTCTCTTGTGTGATTCGAATTCTCTCCATTGTATCATCATGGTTGACTATACTGATTATTGGATCATGTGACATTATTCTGCTCCTAACTGAATTCTTATGCATAATTAATTGTTTATTCATTTTTACTGTAGTTTTCACTCTAATTCAAATTGTCAACTCATTCTTTCTATGTGAGGTATACTCAGCTCTTAGATCTGTTGTGATTTAGAATTTCACATGGTATCAGATCCATTTGAGCGTAGGTTGAGCAGCTGCTTTCGGTAGTGCACCAGAAACCTCTATATTTCCATAGCAAACCATGGTGCCATTGCATTGAATTCATTGGAGAAATCCTTTGAGGTCTATCCAAGTGTGAAGAATCCGGAAAAATGTGCCTACTGTCCTAAATCAGTGCTCGGTAGTAGTCTATCTCCAAAATTGAGATTTTTTTGCAGGTTATTCAAAGTTTTTTTAGTGCAACAGTTTCACCTTGTATTCGCTCCAACAGTTCTCATGGACAATTCAAACTCTCCTCCCTCTCCTAGGATCCCGAGACCCTTCAATTACCTTCATTGGTAGGCTAATATGTAGATGGTCTTGCGTAACAAGTCACTGTACAGGGTAACAATGGGGAAGGAGTTCGAACCACAAGCAGTTGTGGAGAAGGCCAAGTATCTAAATAAATTGGATGAAGCATTTGGTTTCATGTGTATTCATATTTCCAGAGATCTACTCTTCCACCTCGATGGATTGAAGACTCCAAGAGAGGTATGGTTGAAGTTAGAGACCCTATTTGGAAAAAAAGATGAGTTAAGTGGCCATATTCTAGAAAATGAGTTTATTTCTCTTCAACCGAGCAGTTTCGAGACCATCCAACAATTCTTTTCCAAATTCAAATATTTGGTCATGCAATGCAAGCAGTGTGGCATTAAGAAGAAGGATGAGAAATTGGTGCTATCCATTCTGAGCAAGCTAGGTCCTGAGTTCTCCATCTTTGTCTCTACCTTCCATTCAAGGAGAATTCCAATTCCTGGTTGGAAGATGCCATCCCTAGATGTTTTCACTGAATCTCTCGTCCAAGAACAAGATAAATTGATCTAGATGGGTGCCTTGAAGGCCTCCAAAAATCAAGCTCTTGTGGTTGGAGAAGAAAAAAGTGCGAATGGAAAGGGGAATCACAAGGGCAAGGATAAGATGCCATCTAAACCCAAGCAGAATTCCAAGTAAATTCCATCAGAAGGAGCCTCCATATCCAAGAAGGACAAACAAAAGAAGTTTGATAAATCCAAGTGTACATACTGCGAGAAGGGTAATCATCTTGAGAGTTCTTGTATGAAGAAGACCATAGAACTAATGGAAAAACTCCTTGAGAAGCATAACATTTCCCTCCCTAAAGGAGCAAGCAAGACTGATCCAGGTGGCAAGTCAGAAGATCATGACAGATTCCATGCATTGAAGGTTGGGTTCTCACAATCCCAAGATTTTCTTATTGATTATGGATCCTCCAACCACATGGTTTCCTCTAGAGAGCCATTTTCTTTGTTAGATATCACCGATGGACCAAGCATACACATGGGATATGACTCTCAAATATTTGTTGAAGGGAAAGGTACCATACAGCTTGAGCATGGAAGGTTTAACAATGTATTGTATGTGCCCTCTCTAGCACCTAATTTGTTGTATGTTTACCAGATGAAACACACAGGTCCTCCAAAGAAAGTAGTATTTGGACCTGATTCAGTTGAGGTTGTTGAGATTCCATTTGGGAAGATGATAGCCAAAGGATTTACAAATCACGCCTCTGAGACTGATGAGTTCTCCTGCTTCTTTCCATACTCCCATCAAAGTGCTCCCTTGACTCATGCAAATGAGACAAGTAGACTCTTGCATGAAATATTCGGTCACCTAAACTTCAAATATCTATGGCCTTTGCACAAGGAAGAGATGGATGAAGGTCTATCGAACATAAAGTTCTCTCAAGGGATCTGTAAAGGTTGATTGGTAGGGAAGCACCCAGAACGAAAGTATGAAGTTGGGAAGGAAAAGAGAGATTTCTCCATCCTAGATCTGATTCATAGTGATGTTTCAGGATTGATGCCCACTGCTTCAATGAATGGATCCAGATATATTCTAACCTTCATTAATGACTATTGTAGGTTCTGTTGGATCTACTTTCTCAAACAAAAATATGAGGTGTTTGAATGCTTCAAAGTTTTCAAAGCCCTAATTGAGAACACTGTTGGAATGAAGATCAAAGCACTCAGATCTGATAATGGAGGGGAGTACATCAAAAGGTATTTGCAGCAGCTATGTGCTTCCAAAGGAATTCAGATGCAACATTATGTTCCATACACACCACAACAAAATGTTGTATCAAATAGGAAGTATAGGTCATTGAAAGAGATGGCTACCTGCTTACTTGAAGCAAGAGATATCCCATCAAATATCTGGGCATAAGCAATAAACTGTGCCACATACATTCAGAATAGGGTGCCCCACAAATTTGTTGATGGGGTCACTCCATTCAAAGCATTGAAGGGACAAAAACCCGATGTCTCTCATCTAAGGATTTTTTTATCCAAGTCATGGGCCAGAATCCCCACTGACAAGAGGAAAGCACTTCAACCTCAAAGTACAGAATGCATCGTTCTTGGATATGTAGAGGATGCAAAAGATTACAAGCTAATGGATATTGAAACCAAGAGATGCTTTATTTAAATAGTGTGCAGTTCAATTAGGATCCATTGCATGATCTACAAACATCTGGAAAAGAAGGTATAACTAATCTACCTCTTCCATTCGCTCCTAATGATGTTTCTACAGGTGATCCATATTCAGATTCAGAAGAAGAAGACCAATATGATTCAAATTTATATATTGAGAAAGATTATCTAGCAGATCCAGATATAGATCCAGCACCTACTCCTAATCCAAATCCTAAATGGGCTCAAAATATTATTGAGGCAGTTGGGGTTAATGCTGGATATCCATCTAACTACATAAGAACGCGATCTCGATACCAAGATGAAAACATTGCACTTTTCCATACATATCAACTTCTCCCTGAGAGGTGCTTCATGATGGTAGGATCTGATCCACATTCTTACAGAGAGGCTTTCCATGATCTGAGATGGAAAGCATCCACGGATGAAGAACACGAGTCACTGCAAAACAATGGAACATGGGATCTTGTCCCTCTTCCCACAAGGAGGAAACTTGTTCAGTGAAAATGGATCTACAAAACTAAGCTTGGATATGATGGATCTACAACCAAGTACAAGGCTCGGTTGGTTGCAAAGGGGTACTCACAAGTCCAAGGGTTGGAATAAAATGCGACATTCACTCCTGTTGCAAGAATGGATTCAGTGAGGTTTGTTTTGGCCATTGCATATCCATATGCATGGGAGGCACATCACATGGATGTAAAGAGTGCCTTCTTGCATGGTGACTTCGAAGAAAATATATACATGAGACACCCTGAGGGGTACACTAATGATCCTTCCTTAGTATGCAGACTGAGGAGATCATTGTATGGGCTCAAGCAAGCCCCAATGGCATGGTATGCAAATATTGATTCCTTCTTACTATCATCAAAGTTTGAAAGATGCAAATCTGATTACAATGTTTACATGCAACATAAGGGAGAATTTTTGTTGTTGATCATTTTGTATGTGGATGGCTTGCTCATCACTGGTGGATCTACTACTGGGTTGAAGCACATCAAGTCTTCCTTGAACAAAGCATTCACTATGACAGATCTGGGACTGTTGAGACAATTCATTGGTCTTGAAGTGACTCAAAATGCTTCAGGGATCATGGTTTCACAGTCAAGGTATGCATCTGATTTACTGACAAAGTTTCATATGGTTGATTGCAAAGCCACATCCTTTCCCTTCCTACCTTGCATTAGATTGGAAGAAGGTGGTTCCACACCCTTGGTTGATAGCACTCTTTACAGACAGCTGATTGGTATCTTGTTATATCTGACACATTTGAGACCAGATCTATCATATGTTGTTGGTTTTGTGGTTAGGTACATGCAGGAGCCACATGAGATGCATTGGAAAGCAGCTAATAGGATCTTGCACTATGTGCAAGGTATGAGAGAGTTTGGGATCCACTCTTCTGCTGGTGCTTTACTAGATCTGGTTGGTTTTACTGAATCAGACTAGGATGGAGACAGTATCGATAGGAATTCCACTTCAAGGCACGTAATCATGATTGGATCAGGACCAACCTGTTGGTCAAGAAAATATCAAGTATCACTTGCACTATCTTCAGTAGAGGCATAATACAAAGGTGCTATGAATGCAACCATCCAAGCAGTTTGGTTACATGGGATCTTGACTAAGTTTGGAATTCACACTTCTCCTTCATTTGAACTATTTTGTGATAATCATAGTTGTTGAAATATTGTAACTTATAAGAATATTATATTTGTACTTTATTATTCCGAAGATGTTTCATTCCTCCGTGAAGACCCTATTGTATATCCATAGATGTTTATTCCTCCTTTGGAATGTGGTAACTTGGGTTATTAGAATTCCCTAGTGGGGTCGGCCCAGAGTCAGTTGTAATGGGTTGTTTAACCCAGTGGTTAAAGTTGGGGCTGACCTAGTTAGTGTAAAAGTCAAGTCTGAGTTGTGTATAAATAGAGGAGGTGTGTTCCTCATTTAACACACATTACACTCACTTGCGATTGGTGCATAGTTGAGGTAGAGATCTGCTATGGAGGAGAAGGATCTCATGTCTAGGGTTTACATATTTGTATTTGCTGGTCATCTATATTGAGGAAGCTTTGCTGGGTTTTCTACCCCATGAGGGTTTCCCAGGATAAATCTATGTCTCTTGTGTTTATGCTGTGCTTGTTGTTCTTTCAGTGATACTGTATATACTATTATTGTGAAATGGAATGTAATGCTGATATTTTTTGTCTTAACATATTGAATCTTAACATGGTATCAAAGCTAACCTGAAGGAAGGCAATGTATGGCACTTACGACACTTGCTACAATTTGAAGGTTAGGGTTTTGTATAGAAAAAACGAGTCATCATGGAACTTTCGCTATAAATCCATTTTGGAAAAGGTTCAGTATATGAAACCTTTACAAGACATAGATAACATCCCCCTGTACCTTGTGTCCAAAGGAAAACCTCTAATCTGTTGTACTTTGTGATTTATGATCAGTACAAGTTAGGGTTTCTGCCTCTTCCATATCTCAATCATAAACAGGTGACCTAGGAAAAAAGGTCCCAACTTGGGATAGGAAGCTCCAAATGAAATTTCATAAAAATTATGACGTAGAGCATGGACTGTAGTTTCTTAGGTAAGGCTTTCATAGACCTAAGTTGAACCAGTGACACGCGGCACACCGTACAAGTTCGCTCTCCTGTTTTATCCCATAAACAGGTCATGTTGCGACACTTGGCATAACTCTCTCTCAGAAAATCCAATTGAGGTTAGACCTGTGGGGTTGGAAAGCTGACAGGTCAGGCTATCACAGGACAAGATTTAAGACCCCGTGAATTTCTAATTTTAGAGATGAACCAGAAGCAATTAGGTGCATATTTCTGTCAAAATAGAATTGTTTTCTGAGCACCTTCATTCTTGGCTTATCACTGCTGCGGGAATTTAGGGCTTCGAAGAAAGTTGGAATTTTTGGAATCGGAGTCCACGGTTGAATGCTCCTCATCAAAATCAAAATTTAGAGACCAAAATCGAAATTTAGAGACCAAGATAGAAATTTTTGGTTGGTCAGAAGGCTAGGCTTGATCAAACCCTAGTTTGGGATTTTGATCGGAAAGGTGAAAAATTAGGGCTTCTACAAAAGTTGGAATTTTTTAAGTCTGTGACCACGGTTGGAAGATCCTTAGAAAAATCAAATTTTAGAGCTTTGGATCAAACCTTTTGATTGGGAAGAAGGGTGGGATTCACCAAACCATAGTTCGGGATCCTGTCCAGAAGATCCAGAAGTTTCAAAGGCAATTTTGAGGGGTCAATTTTTGGAGATTTCAAAATTGAAGTATTCTAGCTTGATCAGCTCAGCAAGGCGCATCTTTCCATCCATTCAGAAGTTTGAAATTCAAAGTTTGAGTTTTAGGGTTTTCCTGACAAACCCTATTCCAGCTCCAGATCCAGTTTCAACAAATCAAAGTGGATTGGGTTAAAAGCAATCCTAACAGGTATGACTTGAGGAGATACAGGTATCTGTTGAAATCTGTTCATGATTAAGTTTATGATATGTTTGTCTTCATGTTATTGAGGTTAGTACAATTATGATTGTTTGAAAATGAATGGATATGAAGTGATAGAAGACATTCATTGATTAGGTGTATGACACTTATGATTGTACTAATGTACCTGGGGTGTTGTATGAGGATGATGTTGTCTGCTAACAAGATACAGGTACACCAAGAAAGACAAATCAAGTTCTATGACTATGATGACATGGAGACAAAGACTCATCCATAGTCTTTGACCACATAGAATCTCTACTTACGAGGTATGTATGAATTTGTTCTACTATGCTTAACCTATGAGATATGCAGGTTCTAGCACAAGGTCACTAAATCATTGAAGAGAGCAAAGAAGATATTGTTTGGGTATGTTAAGACATAACCAAGCTTGATAATCTAGGTATGTTTTCCTACATCAAGTTAGAATCCTACTTTGTTAGGATCTTAGGTAAGTATACCCATGTATGAAATGATCATGACCATACATACTTAAGATTATTTAGAATCATAATGTTTTGATAGTATTGAGTGTTGAGATATTGTAATTTCTAAGAATATTATATTTGTACTCTATTATTCCGGAGATGTTTCATTCCTCTGTGAAGATCTTATTGTATATCCAGAGATGTTTATTCCTCCGTCGAAATGTGGTAACTTGGGTTATTAGTCTTCCCTAGTGGGGGTCGGCCCAGTCAGTTGTAGTGGGGTGTTTAACCCAGTGGTAAAGTTGGGGCCGACCTAGTTAATATAAAGTACAAGTCGGAGATGTATATAAATAGAGGAGGTGTGTTCCTCATTAAACACACACTTCCCTCACTCAGAATGTAGCGCACTTGTGGAGGAGAGGTCTGATATGGTGGAGGAGGAGATCATGTCTTTGGTTTGCATCTTTGTATATTGCTAGTCATCTATATTGAGGAAGCTTGTTGGGTTTTCTACCCCATGAGGGTTTCCCAGGATAAATCTGTGTCTCTTGTGTTTATGATGTGCTTGTTGTTTCTTCAGTGATCATGTATATGCTATTATTGTGAAATGGAATGTAATGCTGCAATTTTTTGTCTTAGCATATTAAATCTTAACATGGTATCAGAGATAACCTGAAGGAAGGCAATGTATGGCACTTACGACACTTGCTTCTCTTGCGACAATTTGAAGGTTAGGGTTTTATATAGCAAAATCCAGTCATCGTGGAACTTTCTCTATAAATCCATTTTGGAAAAGGTTCAGGATCTGAAAAGTTTACAGGTCGTAGATAACAACCCCATGTACCTTGTTTCCAAAGGGAACCCTCCGATTCGTTTTAATTTGTGAGTTATGATCAGTACAAGTTAGGGTTTCTGCCTCTTCCAGATCTCAGTCATAATCAGGTGACCTTGGAAAAAAGGTCATAACTTGGGCTAGAAAGCTCCAAATGAAATTTCGTAAAAAATGACAGGTAGTACATAGACTTTAATATCTCAAGAAACTTTTTCAGAGGCCGAAGTTGAACCAGTGACATGTGGCACGCCGTACAAGTTTTCTCTCCTGTTTTATCCCATAAACAGGTCACGTTGTGACACTTGGCATAACTCTCTCTCAGAAAATTTAATTGAGGTCAGACCTGTCGAGATGGAAATATGACAAGTCATGCTACCACAGAAAAAGTTTTCAGACCCTGTGGAGTGAAAAGTTTGTAGTTATAGCAAAAACAATCAAGTACATATTTCTATCAAAACATAATTATTTTTTGAGCACATTCATTCATGGCTTCCGGAATTTAGGGTTTCGGAGAAAGTTAGAATTTTTGGAATCGGAGTCCACGGCTGAATGCTACTCAGGAAAATCGAATTTTAGAGACCAAGATTGAATTTTTTGGTTGGGTAGAAGACCGGGCTTGATCAAACCCCAGTTCGGGATTTTGATCGAAAAGATGGAAAATTAGGGCTTCATTAAAAGTTGGAATTTTTTAAAGTCTGTGACCACGGCTGGAAGCTCCTCAGAAAAATAAGATTTTAGAGCCTTGAATCAAACCTTTTGATTGGGAAGAAGGGTGGGATCCATCAAACCCTAGTTCAGGATCCTGTCCAGAAGATCCAAAAGTTTCAAAGGCAATTTTGAGGGGTCAAATTTTGGAGATTTCAAAATTGAAGTATACTAGTTTGATCAGCTCAGCAAGACACATCCTTCCATCCATTCAAAAGTGTGAAAGTCAAAGATTGAATTTTTAGGGTATCTTTAGCAAACCCTAATCAAGCTCCAGATCAAGTTTCAGGGGGAGTTGAGGCTAATGCCTTACATAAGAAGACTACAAGAAGTCTCGACAGGTATGATTTAAGGAGGTTCAGGTATGTCTTGAAATCTGATTCCTGATTAAGTTCATAATATGTTTGTCCTCATATTATTTATTAGTACAATCTTGATTAATGTTAGAATTGTCTTATCACCCTAGTAACAGTATGAATGCATGTGAATGATAGAAGACATTCATTGATTAGGGCTATATGATATTACTAATGCACTGTGGTGTTGTATGAGGTTGATGTTGTCTACTAACAAGATACAGGTACATCACGAAAGACAAATCAAGTTCCATGACCATGACAAAATGAAGACAAAGAACCATCCATAATCTTTGTTTTACTTACGAGGTATGTATGACTTTGTTCTATTATGAGATATGCAGGTTCCAGCACAGAATATCTAAATCATTGAAGAGAACAAAGAAGATATTGATTAGGTATGTTAGACATAACTAAGCGGGTATACTAATCCAGGTATGTTTTCCTATGTCAAGTTAGAATCTTACCTTGTGTTAGGATCCCTTATATAAGTATACTTGGTATGATTGGTTATGCTTATTCATAAAGTTAGAAATGTAAGTAATCAAGGGTTTATGCATATTATGTCTTTTATCTTGATTGATAATATGCATGAGTAAAAGAAGACTTCCCTTTAACCTTTAATACTAATGTTTATTATCTATGATCGTGACTATACATATTCAAGATTATTTAGAATTATAATATACTAATGAATGTGTGTTTGTGTATGAGATCATGAAGATAACACTAGTGCAAACTTGAGCATGCACAGTGGTACAGAATGAATAGAAGTTCAAAAGACATTTATAAGATCAATCGGGAGGCAACCACACAAACATAAAAGATAAGTATTTGAGTTGTTATTTAAAATAGTAAATGATATTTCTTGTAATAGTTGTATACATATTTGTATTCCTAGAATACATCATGTTGAGTGTAAACATTCATATAACATTGAACAGTATACTACTAATATGCATATGATTGGTAAATTGGACAAACATTCCATTGTTGCTTGTATAGAATGAAACCTCTTTGCTGACATGCTGAGAGCTGTGCACACTCTCGATAGTAGGTTCTGGTAGAGATGGAAGGCATCTAGATAGCCACTGTATGCATACAAGATATGGAAAAGTCTTGTGCCAAATTATTGGTCAAGATAGTTGCATAACTATGTAAATGATATATGTATGCATAATAGGTTATCATATCAGTATGATTTGATGATTATGAAGTATTACTAATCATGTACTTAATTTTGATTTGTAGGAAAGATCATGAATAATGATGAAAACCGAACAAGTGACGGATGTTCAACAAGAAGATTTACAAATCAAACAAAATATAGAAGGCTCGTGGCTAGAAGATTCTCTTAGAAAGAGGAAGAGAATCATGACGAGATGTTTGCTCCAAGTGGCTAGATAAGACCATTATCTTAATAATGTAATTGAAGAGAGCTCTGTTTGGGTACCCAGGATCAATAGTGATCACCATGGGTGATGTGGATCTCAACCTTTTCTACAAGGTTGAATATGGTTTCTATACACAGATGACATGGATGCAAGAAGGAACTCACCACAGAGTTCGAATGATGTTGAGGCTTATATCAGTAGACCCATCTGACGAGAAATGGTACAGATAGATGGTTGCAAAAATGAAAATGAAAGATCTCAGATTGATGCATTACTTCCTAGGTCTGGAAGTATGGCAAGGCTCAGAAGGAATCTTTCTCAAACAGGGAAAGTATGCCGAGAAATATTAAAAGGGCTTGATATGTTGGAATGACCACTCTCATGGATTCCAACTTGAAGCTGTTAGTGAATGACTCATCAGAGTTAGTATATATAACTCTGTACAGACAAATTATTGGGTCATTGATGTATCTAACTAATACTAGGTTAGATATATGCTTTGTTGTGAACACCTTGAGTCAGTATCTAGTGGAAACTAGATGTGTTCACCTGATAGTTGCAAAGCATGTGATGAGGTACCTAAAGGATATGATAGACTTTGATCTATGCTATCTTGGAGATCATGAATTCAGATGGCTACACAGATGTTGATTGGGCAGAAAGTGTATCAGACAGGATGAACACATCGAGAGGATGTTATTGTCTGGGATCAGCCATGATCTCGTGGTTTAGCTGGAAGCAGTCTAGTGTGGCTCTCAGCACAAGCGGAATATATGGATGCTTGCTCTACTAGTTGTGAAGAAGTATGGCTTCAGGATTGTTTGAATTAGAGATAGACCCAACTGTGATCCTATGTGACAAACAGAGTTGTATCAAGATGACAGAGAATCCAGTGTTCCATGATAAGTCAAAGCACATAGAGATCTGACATTTCTGTTCCATGATATGGTGCAGAAAGGAACTATAAAGTTCGAATTTGTAACAAGTTGCCGATGTACTAACCAAACCTCCACCTCAAGTGAACAAGTTACCGATATACTAAACCAAACCTCTACCTCAAGTAAAGTTTTCCGAGACAAGATTAAGGACCCTCCTTGAAAGGGGGAGTGATGTGATCACTTATGATTAGATTTCCTGCATCGACAGTGAGGTCGATGATGTGGATACCTATATTGGTGATGCCGACAGAGAGGTTGGTGGATGGTCCTTAGACAGGATCTAAGTGGGGATTGGATCATCCCTGGACTTCAGTCCTAAAGTGAGCCGTAGACATATGGTCTCCGAGAATGAAGTCCTTAGTGGACAAGTGGGGATTGTATCGTCCCCAGACTTCGGTCCCTTGAATTGATCCGTAGATGTATGGTCTTCGAGAATAAAGTCCTTGATGGATAGGTGAGGATTAAGTCATACTTGGATATAGTCCTAAATGTACGGGAAGAGGATTAAGTCATCCTTGGACATTGTCCTAAATGTACGGGAAGAGGATTAAGTCATCCTTGGACATTGTCCTAAATGTACGGAAAGAGGATTAAGTCATCCTTGGACATTGTCATAAATGTACAGGAAGAGGATTAAGTCATCCTTGGATATAATCATAAATGTATGGAGTGAGGATTAAGTCATCCTTGGACATAGTCCTAAATGTACGGGGAGAGGATTAGGTCATCCTTGGATATAATCGTAAATGTACGGAGTGAGGATTAAGTCATCCTTGGAAATAGTCCTAAATGTACGGGGAGAGGATTAAGTCATCCTTGGACATAGTCCTAAATGTACGGAGTGAGGATTAAGTCATCCTTGGACATAGTCCTAAATGTACGGGAAGAGGACTAAGTCATCCTTGGACATAGTCCTAAATGTACGGTTGGGGATTAAGTCATCCTTGGACATAGTCCTAAATGTACGGTTGGGGATTAAGTCATCCTTGGACATAGTCCTAAATGTACGATGGGGATTAAGTCATCCTTGGACATAGTCCTAAATGAGTGGAAAGGATTGTATCATCCTTAGGCATGATGAGGTGTCTTAAATGATCTGTAGACATAGACGTATGTCTCCGAGAAGTGGAAAGGATTGTATCATCCCTAGGAATGATGAGGTGTCTTAAATGATCCATAGACGTATGTCTCCGAGAAGTGGAAAGGATTGTATCATCCCTAGGCATGATGAGGTGTCTTAAATGATCCGTAGACATATGTCTCCGAGAAGTGGAAAGGATTGTATCATCCCTAGGCATGATGAGGTGTCTTAAATGATTCGTAGAAGTATGTCTCTGAGAAGTGGTCCTTAGACTTTGTCTAAATTGACGAGTGGACTGCATCATCCCTAGACATGATGAGGTGTCTTAAATAGATCATGTGTGTTGCAAGGTATGTTGTTGATCGTGATGGTCTAGATGACGATGCTGCTGATCGTGATGGTCTAGGTGACGATGTTGATGATCGTGTGATGTCGATGCTGATGATCGTGTGATGACGATGCTGATGATCGTGTGATGACGATGCTGATGATTGTGTGATGACGATGTTGATGATCGTGTGATGACGATGCTGGTGATCATGTGATGACGATGCTGATGATCGTGTGATGATGATGCCGATGATCGTGAGGATCTAGATGTTGATGTTGCTGTAGCTGTTTGAGTGTTGCAGAAGATAAAGACTTAGTACTGAAGATGTTGATGTTACAGTATTGAAGATGTTCCAGTAACTGGTTGAGTTACTGATGATGTTGAGAAAGCTTCCAATGATTTATAGATGTATCATATTGATGACTCCTTGCTCCTGCAGATGTTGTTATAATATCCTTCTCGTTAAGGGGGAGTGTTGAGATATTGTAACTTCTAAGAATATTATATTTGTACTCTATTATTCCGGAGATGTTTATTCCTCCGTCGGAATGTGGTAACTTGGGTTATTAGACTTCCCTAGTGGGGGTCGGCCTAGTCAGTTGTAGTGGGGTGTTTAACCCAGTGGTAAAGTTGGGGCCAACCTAGTTGATATAAAGTACAAGTTGGAGATGTATATAAATAGAGGAGGTGTGTTCCTCATTAAACGCACACTTCCCTCACTCAGAATGTAGTGCACTTGTGGAGGAGAGGTCTGCTATGGTGGAGGAGGAGATCATGTCTTTGGTTTGCATCTTTGTATATTGTTGGTCATCTATATTGAGGAAGCTTTGTTGGGTTTTCTACCCCATGAGGGTTTCCCAAGATAAATCTGTGTCTCTTGTGTTTATGTTGTGCTTGTTGTTTCTTTAGTGATCCTGTATATGCTATTATTGTGAAATGGAATGTAATGCTACTATTTTCTATCTTAGCATATTAAATCTTAACATTGAGACTATACTAATGAATGTATGAGATCATGAAGATGACACTAGTATGCATAGTGGTCCAGGACGGATAAGAAGTTCAAAGACATATAGAGATCAAGCAGGAGGAAACCATAAAAGATAAGTATTTGAGTTGTTATTTGAATCTCTGAAATAGTAAATGATATTGCTTGTAATAATTGTATGCATATTTGTATTCCTAGAATATGTCATGTTGAGTGTAAGAATTCATATAGCCTTGAACAGTATACTACTAATATGCATATGATTGGTAAGTTGGACAAACATTCCATTGTTGCTTGTCTAGAATGAAGCCTCTTTGCTGACATGATGAGAGTTGTGCACACTCTTGATAGTATGTTCTAGTAGAGATGGAAGGCATCTAGATAGCCACTGTATGTATACAGGATATGGAGAAGTGTTGTGCCAAAGTATTGGTCAATATAGTTGCATAACTATGTGAATCATATCTGTATGCATAATAGATTATCATGTCAACATGATTTGATGATTATGAAGTATTACTAATCATGTAATTAACTTTGATTTGTAGGAAAGATCATGAAGAATGATGAACACCAAACAAGTGATGGATGTTCAACAAGAAGATTTACAAATCAAACATACTATAGAAGGCTCATGGCTAGAAGATTCTCTTAGAAAGAGGAAGAGGATCATGACGAGATGTTTGCTCCAAGTGGCTAGATAAGACCATTCTCTTAATGGTGTAACTGAAGAAGAAGTGTGAATCAGGCTCTGCACAGGTCCCAGGATCGATAATCATTTGATGAGCTTAATGATCACCATGGGTGATGCGGATTTCAACCTTTGCTACAAGGTTGAAGATGGTGTCTTTATACATATGACATTCTTCTCTTAGATAGATGAAAGAAGGAACTCACCACAACGTTCGTATGATCTTGAGGCTCATATCAGTAGACCCATCTAACGAAAGATGGCATAGATAGATATGCAGAAGATCACTCAATGCATAGTGTGAATGATGTTCAGTCACATAGGGAGAATTGACAGTTTCTTGACAAGCTTAGGCTTTACCAGAAGTAAAGCTGATCCTAACCTTTACCTTAAGGTTATGGATGATACTATTATTGTATGTGGATGATCTCTTTCTGACAGGGAATGAGAAACAGATCATGGAAAGCAAGAAGAAGATAGCTACAGAATTTGAGATGAAAGATCTCGGATTGATGCATTACTTCCTAGGTCTGGAAGTATGGCAAGGCTCAGAAGGAATATTTCTCAACCAGGGAAAGTATGTTGTGGAAATATTGAGAAGATTTGATATGTTGGAATGTACAACCATGGCCACTCTCATGGGTTCCGACTTTTAGCTATTAGCTGATGACTCATCAGAGTTAGTGGATGTAACTCTGTATAGACAGATTATTGGGTCACTGATGTATCTGATGAACACTAGGCCATATATATGCTTTGCTGTGAACACCTTGAGTTAGTATCTAGTGGAACCTAGGCGTGTTCACCTGATAGCTGCAAAACATGTGATGAGGTACCTAAAGGGTACGATAGACTTTGATCTATTTTATCTTGGAGATCATGACTTCAGATTGTAGGGCTACACAGATGTTGATTGGGCAGGAAGTGTATCAGACAGGAAGAGCACATAGGGCGGATGTTATTGTCTGGGATCTGCCATGATCTTGTGGTTTAGCAGGAAGCAGTATAGTGTGGCTCTCAGCATAGCTGAAGCGGAATATATAGCTGCTTGCTATGCTAGTTGTGAAGCGGTATGGATGCGGAAGTTGTTATCGGGATTGTTTGACTTAGAGATGGACCCCACTGTGATCCTGTGTGACGACCACAGTTGTATCAAGATGACAGATAATCCAGTGTTCCATGATAAGTCAAAGCACATAGAGATCAGATATTTCTATATACGGGATATGGTGCAGAAAGGATATATCAAGATTGAGTATGTGAGCACCAACGAATAAGTTGCTGATGTGTTGACCAAACCTCTGTCTCAAGTAAAGTTTGAGTATTTCTGAGACGAGCTTGGTGTAGTTCAGAAGGACCCTCCTCGAAAGGGGGAGTGATATGGTCGTTGATGATGAGATTGTCTGCATCGACGGTAAGGTCAATGATGAGGATACTTGTATCGATGATGAGGACACTTGTGTCAATGATGAGGTTACATGTTTCAACTATGAGGTCGATATATGGTCCTTAGACTTTGTCTAAGTGGATGAGGAGGGATTGTATCATCCATGGACTTAGGTCCCATAATAGATCCGTAGACAGATGTCTCTGAGAATGTGGTCCCTAGTGGACGAGAGGGGATTGTATCATCCCCGGAGTTCGGTCCCAGAATTGATCCATAGACAGATGTCTCCGAGAATGTGGGGATTGTATCATCCCTAGACTTTGGTCCCAGAATTGATCCATAGACAGATGTCTCCGAGAATATGGGGATTGTATCTTCCCTGGACTTCGGTCCCAGAATTGATCCGTAGACAAATGTCTCCGAGAATGTGGTGATTGTATCATCCCTGGATGACGGTCCCAGAATTGATCCGTAGACAGATGTCTCCGAGAATGTGGGGATTGTATCATCCCTGAACGACAGTCCCAAAATTGATCCGTAGACAAATGTCTCCGAGAATGTGGGGATTGTATCATCCCCGGACTTCGGTCCCAGAATTGATCTGTAGACATCTGTCTCCGAGAATTGATGATAGGACTGCATCATCCCTGGACATTTGGTTCAAAATGTATGTGATAGGATTGCATCATCCTTAGACTCATGTCCTAAAGTGATAAGGATTGATCATCCTGGAAGTAGATCTGGATTGCATCATTCATAGACATGAGACTTGTCTAAAATTGATAAGGATTGATCATCTTGGAATTTGATCTGGATTGTATCATCCATGGAACTATGTCCTAAAGTGAGAGGGATTGATCATCCCGTAATAGGATCTTGTGTATTGCAGAGTACGATGCTATGACGATGCTATAGATCGAGATGATCCAGATGTTGTAGATCGAGATGATCCAAATGTTGTAGATCGATATGATCCAGATGCTGTAGATCGAGATGATCCAGATGTTGTAGATCGAGATGATCCAGATGCTGTAGATTGAGATGACGATGATGTTGATCGTGATGATCTAGATGATGATGATGTTGATCGTGATGATCTAGATGACGATGATGTTGATCGTGATGATCTAGATGATGATGATTTTGATCGTGATGATCTAGATGATGATGCTGTTGATCGTGATGATCTACATGACGATGATGTTGATCGCGATGATCTAGATGACAATGTTGTTGATCGTGATGATCTATATGACGATGATGTTATCGTGATGATCTAGATGACGATGTTGTTGCTCGTGATGATCTAGATGACGATGTTGTTGATCATGATGATCTATATGACGATGCTGATGATCTAGATGATCTAGATGACGATGTTGATGATCGTGTGATGACGATGCTGATGATCTAGATGACGATGCTGATGATCATGTGATGACGATGTTGATGATCGTGTGATGACGATGCCGATGATCGTGTGATGGTGATGCTGATGATCGTATGATGACGATGCTGATGATTGTGTGATTGAGAGGATCCAGATGATGATGTTACTATAGCTATTCGAGTGCTGCAGAAGATGAAGACTCAATACTGAAGATGTTGATGTTCCAGACCTGAAGATATTCCAGTAACTGGTTGAGTTACTAATGATGTTGAGAAAGCTTCCAATGATCTATAGATGTATCATGTATGATGTAGTTGATGACTCATTGATCCTGCAGATGTTGTTATAATATCCTTCTCGTTAAGGGGGAGTGTTGAAATATTGTAACTTCTAAGAATATTATATTTGTACTTTATTATTCCGGAGATGTTTCATTCCTCCGTGAAGACCCTATTGTATATCTGGAGATGTTTATTCCTCCATCGGAATGTGGTAACTTGGGTTATTAGACTTCCCTAGTGGGGTCGGCCCAGATTCAATTGTAATGGGGTGTTTAACCCAGTGGTTAAAGTTGGGGTCGACCTAGTTAGTGTAAAAGTCAAGTTTGAGTTGTGTAAAAATAGAGGAGGTGTGTTCCTCATTTAACACACATTACACTCACTTGTGATTGGTGCATATGTGAGGGAGAGATATGCTATGGAGGAGAAGGATCTCATGTCTAGGGTTTACATATTTGTATTTGTTGGTCATCTATATTGAGGAAGCTTTGTTGGGTTTTCTACCCCATGAGGGTTTCCCAGGATAAATCTGTGTCTCTTATGTTTATGTTGTGCTTGTTGTTCTTTCAGTGATCCTGTATATACTATTGTTGTGAAATGGAATGTAATGCTGATATTTTCTATCTTAGCATATTGAATCTTAACAATAGTGGCATTTGGATCTCCAGTGACTCAGTACAGAAGCAGAGGACCAAACATATTGAGGTTCACATGCACTACATCAAGGAGCTAGTGCACAACCAGACCATCTCATTGCATTATTGTCCTACAGAGGAGATGATTGTAGACATATTCACTAAAGTCTTCACTCATAAGATATTTTTTTATCTCATATATCTACTTGGTTTGAAATCTGTCTGAGCTTCCTGTTGTCCTATTTTGAGAGGGGGGGGTTTCAATGAGGTTTTCCCCATTTCCTTGGTTCATGGACAATTGTTTATTTTTTATCATTTATTTGATTGTATGGGTGACCTTTGGTCTTAGTAACCAGGGCCCAGGATGCAAAAGTATGGATTAAGGGGGGGTGTTAGGATATTTTAATACTCCATCCTTGTCCTACCTATAATTATTTCATTTTCCTAGTACTTGATGATGTCATTTTCCCCCTAGTGGTGTGCAGATGTCATCCAAGATCCATATACCCCCTTCTAATACTTGCATGCATAATTTTAGGACCACTTCAGTCAGTTCCCTATATTTTAGGATCCAACTCAGTGTCCCAGTGCAATCCACCTGAGCTAGCTGACTCTTATGGGGGGTTAGAGCTCCGAATGCCACTGATTGTGGACTCATGCACCCTTTTCTGACTGTTATGCATGAAAATCTCACTAATGCACCCTCCTTGGTCATTTAACTGATTGTGTCTTCAATTAACTGAGTTTAGGTTCAGTTTGGTTGAGTTTGAGTCTTCTAAAGCACTCCAGTGGTGACAATTCCTATAATAGGCCCACTAAGATTCGAATTCTCCCATGTGATTCAAATTCTCTCCATTGTATAATAATTGTTGACTATACTGATAATTGTATCATGTGACATTATTCTACTCCTATCTGAGTTCTTATGCATAATTAATTGTCTTCTCATTTTTATTGCAGTTTTCACTCTAATTCAACTTTTATGCTCATTCTTTCTCTGTGAGGTATACTAAGCTCTTAGATCTGTTGTGATTTAGAATTTCAAAATTTCAAGTTGTTTCTCATAGTTTTCATGAGACAAAATTTTCAGTGTGCACCTATGCCTACTCAAGGGATAATTCTAATGTGTGAAGTCCTGTGCTTTAAGGTTGATCATGGACCATGCTAAGTGTCGTGCAGAGGATTCAATGAATGGCACATAATAGTGAGAATCACGTAGAGGATTCAATAAATAGCACAAAATAGTTGATGATTACAAGAATATGTGGTAGTCAGTCAAAAGCTTTTGCAACTGCATCTTCCCTGCACTCAAGATCTCATTTCAATGGATGATCAATGCTTTTCAGCTATTTACATCAATGAAAACTAATTTATCAAACAATCCAATAGTATAAAATTTAATATAATCATAATATACAAACACGATAATAAAAATTCAAATATTAATATTTCTAAAAAATATATTTGATTTTTTTATGAATAATTGAAAATGGAAAAAAAATTAATTAAAATATAGCCCTATTGATGCATTGTATTTTTTTGAACTCACTGAATAGTTTGGGACATATGTAAAGCGTTAATGTTGAAGTTCATTTTATGTTGTGAGAAATTACACACCGATTCTTTTTATCCAATAAACCACACTAGTGCTTCTAGTTGCTATCAATTCACCATTATCACAGTGCTCAAGTGATAACCACACCAAAACGTTATATATATAATCCAAATCATTGTGATTATGTATATAAACCGCATTGAAGTCCATAGAAAATGACAATCTAATGGTTGTTATCATCATTGCTAAATTAACATGACAAAACAATGTAGATGGTAATATAAGCACTGGTGCATATGTGTGAATGATATGCATTGGTTTGTTTAGCAAGGATAATAAGCACTAGTGCTTTATCACATAAAATACACATACAAACTTTATATAAATGAAAAGCATCGATTCATACAATTTAAATGGTATGCAACAATGCTTATATGTTTACAATGTATCGTTGCACACAATTTAAATTTTATGCACCTATGTGGTTTTGTTTATGAAGCACCAATGCGTTCACATGACTAATGCGCACCGATAAAAAACCTCTACTATCACCTTCAACCACCCATTTTTTTCTAGAGATAATGAACCTCTATTACAACCTCCACCAAATCTTCCATTACCAATGGTGAAGGTTTTAGCCATAGTTTTTTTTTTGAAAATTTTACCAAATTGTGTAACACTAAAAGCCTCCACAAAAATATCTACTAGAAGGTGTTTTCCTTGCAATGTATTCCTTCTAGTCTTTCTCCTTCATGATTATTTGTTTTTCATCCTCTAGTAGCTGTTAGAATTTTAAATGCAGTAACAGTATGGATCACTGAAAAATAAACAAGCAAATCATAGACAATAGTACACAATAATTTTATCCTGGGAAAACCCTCTTGGGGCAGAAAAACCAAGCAAACTTCTTCTATATAGATTCGTCAGAATGTACAATAGTATTCCTCATGCAAAGATTTAAAACAAGAAGAATCCAAAAGTAGTTATTCACTTGACAATATCTTTCCTAGTGATGCAAACTCAATAAGTGAATGTGGTGACCAAATGAGGTGGTCGAACTCCTCATTTATACTAATCAACTAACTTGACCTTTTTACCAAATAGGGTCGTCTTGACTCCCCTAATTGGGCGACTTGTCTAATTCACAATAAAATATTCTTGTATAGATGTTTCCAAGCTGACCTATCAGTTAGGGTTTACATTGACTCTTTCAATGACTTTTACATGATCAATTACATCAATAATAATCCTCGTAGGGTGTACAATACAAATGATACAAATAATACAAGTAAGAATATAGTCCAAAGTTACATTCTTCAACACTCCCTCTTAACAAGGAAGGTATTCTTATGACATCATCACCATCATCTTCTAGCTGCTACACTTGTTGTACTCTGAGTATTGACATCTGACATCCCTTGAATCTATATATCATTAGAAGTTTCACAAAGCCAACTCTTTTTCATGTTGGATGTAACTCTCCACATAGCCAACCCTTTTTCATGTTGGATGTGGCCTAGATCCAATCTAGGGATTCAACATCCATGTTGGGATCTCCCCTTGGTGATACGACCAGTCATACTGGGATCTACCCCTGGAGATACAACAAACCACATTGGAATCCACCAATCAACATGCACTCGCTCAATCCAATCCCTCGAAGAGCCTACTACATCAGTTCAAACCAGTCTGTCGGGGAACCTATACTGGGATCTCCCCCGGTGATACTACCAACCATGTTGGGATCTACCCCTGGATATACAACTAGAAACTCAGAGATACAACCAACCAAGATGGGATCATCTCGTATAGTGACCAACCCTTTTTCATACTGGGTGTACACCACTACATAGCCAGTCCTTTTTCATACTGGATGTAGATATCCTGCAGATCCAATCCTTTTTCATACTAGATGCACACCCCTACAGAGCTAGTCCTTTTTTATACTAGATGTAGATACCATGCAGACATGCAGAGATGGTCCTTTTTCATACCAATGCAACTATCTTGCAGAGATGGTCCTTTTTCATACTAGATGCAATTGTCCTCTTCCATGAATCGATCAAACCATCTGGTGGGTCCATCCAGGAGCTCCATTACCTTGGACACCAACAATACCTTTGTAACCTCACCGCTCGTCCAGATCCTCTTGTATCCTAGGAGACTCAATTACATCACATGACCCATGACTACCTGCTACCTCATTTGAGCTCATCATTCCCTCTTGATATGGACCACTCCAATCTTGTGCATTAAGTACTCGAAATTCACCCTTGACAGAGGATTGGTCAACACATCGTCTATCTACTCCTCTGTTTCTATATACTAGAGTCTCACTGCTCCCTTCTACACCATATCTCGAATATAGTGATACCTGATCTCGATGTGCTTCGACTTGTCATGGAACATTGGGTTCTCTGAAAAATTCACACAAATTTGGTTGTCACAAAAGATACAAGTCGCCTCTAACATGAGATCAAACAACCCTGATAGAAACTTCCAAAGCCACACTGCCTCGCAGCTTTCCGAATAAGATGCCATATACTTGGCTTCGGTTGTACTGAGTGCCACACTCGTCTGCTTCCTACTAAACCATGAGATCATACCAGAACCCAAACTAAATCAACATCCTGATGTGCTCTTTTAATCCGTGGCACTCTCGGCTCAATCCACATCAACATAACCCTGAAGGTTAATATTCTGATCCGATGCATATCTGAGGCCATAACTAACCGTACCCTTTAGGTACCTCAGCACATGCTTTTCTGCAACCAGGTGAACATGTCTCGGCTCTACCATATACTGACTCAGAGTGTTCACCACAAACTCTTGTTCGTCAAGTACATCAAGGAACCAATCATCTGCCTATACACTATGGCATCCACCAGTTCTGAAGATGTATCACTCAACAAGTTCAGATTCGATGCCATAGGTGTGGCCATGGAATTACAAGCCATCATCCTAAATCTCTTCAGGATCTCTACCGCATACTTTCCTTGACTCAGGAAAAGTTCCTTTGGATTCCACCACACCTAAAGACCTAAGAAGTAATGCATCATATCGAGGTCTTTCATCTCAAACTCTGTGACAAGTTTCATCTTCGTTGATGCTATGAGCTTCTCTTCACCTGTCAAGAACAAGTCATCTACATACAATAGTAGAATCATAGGATTTCCATCTTCAACCTTGTAGTACAGGTTGGAATCCACTTAAATTACTCTTGGTAAAGCCCAAGCTTGTGAGAAACCCATCAATCCTATCGTACCATGTTTTCGGTGCATGTTTCAAACTGTACAAGGCCTTCTTTAATCTACACACATGAGTCTTCCTATCATGTGTCTCGAAGCCTAGTGGTTGATCCACATACACTTCCTCCTCTACTATGCCATTTAAGAAGGCAATATTCATATCCATCTAATGTACCTTCCACTTCATCACTTTGGCTATAGCAAGTACAAACCTGATCGAAGTGTATCTAGCTACTGGAGTAAATGTCTCCTCATAAACAGTGCCCTCTTTCTGGGAGAAACCTCAAGCCACAAATATTTCCTTGTATTTATTGACACTTCTGTCTGTCGCATGCTTTATCTTGTAGATCCATTTGGAAGACATTACTAGCTTCCCTTCTGGTATCGAAACCACCTCCTAGACATCATTCTTCATGATCGACTAATACTCCTTGATCATAGAATCCTTCCAGACTTTCTTTTAAGCCGCCTCTTCATAACTGGAAGGTTCAACATCAATGATGTCACACAACAATGCCACTTAGATGGAGTATGGTCGAGATCTCTTGCTTTCTATGGAAGTCCCTTCTGGGGCACCATAACTTTCTACTTCTTGAATAAGCTCTCGTGCCCAGGCTGGTTTTCTCTTGTGTGTGTTCACATCTTTCGGTCGATCTACAAGTTTCTGTGGCTCAGTCATATCATGATTGTTAGGTTCTTTTGGAATCTTATCTTCAATCACTGTATCTCAAACTCTGGGAGTCTTAGGTTCTTCTCCGCATGCTTCATCGGAGTGAATCTGCCTTGATCTACTGAAGACTACATCTTCATCAAAAGTTACATATCTGCTAGTATTGATCTTCTTGAATCCTGATATATATATTATGTATGCGTTTGATAAATCACTGTAACCAATGAATATTCCCTTCTTCCTTGAAGGTTCCAACTTAGTCCTCTTCTCTTTCGAAACATGTATGTATACAGGGAAGCGAAATATTCTGAGATGCCTGACTTCTGGCTTCTCTCCTATAAACATCTCCTCTAGTGTCTTGTTCACAAGAACTTGATGGGGAGTCCTATTATGAACATATACTGTTGTTCTTGTAGCTTCCGCCCATAAGTGCATAGGAAGGTCCTGATCATGGATCATGGCCTTCACTGCTTCCATTATTGTTCTATTATTCCTTTATGTAGTTCCATTCTGTTGTGGATTATAGGGAGTGCTCATTTCCCTCTCAATCCCTGAGTCTTTACATAAGTCGTTGAAATCTCCTGAGGTAAATTCACCTCCATTATCTGATCTTAATGTTTTATTTGATTTTTAGTCTAATTTTCTATAAGGGATTTAAACTCCTTAAACTTACTAAATACTTCATCTTTGGATTTTAAGAAATAGATACACGTTTTACGAGAATAATCATCTATAAAAGAAACATAGTAGCATACCCGCTTAATGAGTTGGAAGACATAGGCCTGCAAAGATTTGAATGTATGAGCTCCAAAATTTTTTTGGCTTGGCTTTCGCTACTTGGGAATGGCTTCTTCACATTCTTTCCTTTCGCACATCCTTTACATATGCCTTCATGCTTAGTATGGATCTCGGGTAGCCCATTCACCAACTTGCTCACAATTCGTAATGCCTTGTAGTTGATGTGAGCAAATATTCTGTGCCATAATTCACTTGGTTCCATAATTTCATGCACCAAGGGTTATTCTAGATGTCCTTTGAGTTTATACAAGCCTCCCTCTTGCACTCCAATTACTACCGCATCATCAAAGGTTTTACCTTTGGGCCACATTAGTACTTGGACATCCACAAATGCTACTCTGAATCCTTTCTCATCTAATGCTAAGATAGAAAGTAAGTTCTTCTTCAGAATAGGTACGTGTAGGACATCCTTCATTTTGATAGGATTTCCATATTCAAGCTTATATGAAGCTTCTCCTACCCCTTTGATGGGATATTGATAATCATCTCCTAGTTTAACCTTGTGAGGTGAGTCCTTTTTTGTTAGGTTGTTGAGATCATTCTTAAAACCTGTCATGTGCTTAGAAGAATTGCTATCAACAAGTCAATCATTGTTACCAAGTGATAATGTATTTATGAGTGCAGATATCAAAAAATATTCTTCATCACTTGAATAATCCTCTCTTGCTTTATTCTTAGCTGGTTCATCATCCTCTGCAACATGAGCATGATGTCTCTTCTTGTTTCCCTTCTTGTTTCTTTTCTTCCTGGGACAATTCTTGGAAATGTGTCCCATCTCATCACAATGATAGCACCTAAAGCTTGAATAGTCTTTAGGAGGTCTTTTACCCTTGTGGGATCTCTTGTGATGATGATCCTCTTTCTTGCCTCTCTTGGTATGAGCTGCTAGGGCCTGATTGTCTTCATCTCCTAACTTTTCTTCTCTAGCAACAATCCTTGCCTCCTCTTGGGTGCATGATTTCAAGAGTGCACTGAACACTATAAGCTTCTTCCTGGAACATATCCCTTGAATATATGACTCCCATGATCTTGGAAGGCCATTTAGGGTAGTCATCACTAGTTCTACATTTTCAACTTTGTCTCCAATGGCACTTAACTGATCTTTGATGTTGGATACCCTTGTGAAGTAAGAGTAGATACTTTCATTGTTTTGCATATTCACAACCTTGATTTGATTCCTCAGGGTCATCTTCCTATTGATGTTGGTTCCTTCAAATAAACCCTTCAGGGCATCAAACATCTCTTTCAAAGTCTTCAAAGAAGAGATGTGTGTGATTAAGTGATCCTTGATGGAGTCAGCTATGATCCTCTTAGCTTTGATTATATTCTTATTATGCTTTTCCTTGTCCTCATCTCCCTCTGGTTCTGCAACTCCTTCTGTGACATACTTTTCCAATTCATGCTCTTCTAGGATGAGCATAACCCTATACTTCCATGCTTGGAAGTTCTCAGCCCCTTCAAGCTTATCTTCAAGCTTGATATGATTTGTCATCTTGATAAGCTTGATAAAATGAGAACCTCAACTGGAAATAGAGAGAGTATAACTTACCAAATGAGATGCTCCAACCAAAAGTTGATTTCTGAGATCTGGCTGCAAGGTGACCTAGGGTTTGTAAGACAAACCCTAATTTTTCAACTTTGGGATCTTGAGAAACTAATTGGAGGAAAAGTTGCGCCTCCCCAAGGAGAGCTGAGCAAAGGTACTTTTCTTCCTATTCTGTGGACATATCCTCCAAAATATTTATGCCCTAGTTCTCCGAGCTATAGTGGTGGCCTCAAAAATGAAAATTCTCGGAATTGAATTATGTTTCGACAGAAAGATGCGCCCTAGTGAGGCGATTTGCTGCACCCTCTTTTTCAGTTGATCTGTGGAGAGAGCTTATGGAAATAGAAACCGTAGTTTCTGTAGTTGCAGCACCTGCATAAATATTTTCTTTCAGGCCAACTATGAAACCATGTTAGAATTTTAAATGCAGTAACAATATGGATCACTGAAAGATAAACAAGCACAACATAGACATTAGTACACAATAATTTTATCCTTGGAAAACCCTCTCGGGGAAGAAAAACCCAACAAACTTCTTCTATATAAATTTGTCAGAATGTACAATAGTATTTCTCGTGCAAAGACCCAAAGCAAGAAAACTCCAAAAGCAGGGATTCACTTGACTCTATCTCTCCTAGTGATGCGAACTCAATGAGTGAATGTGGTTACCAAATGAGGAGGTCGAACCCCTCATTTATACTAATCAACTGACTTGACCTTTTTACCAAACAGGGCCAACTTGACTCTCCTAACTGGGCCGACTTGTCTAATTCACAATAAAATATTCTTTTCTAGATATTTCCAAGTCGACCTATTAGTTAGGGTTTACATTGAATCTTTTAATGAATTTTACATGATCAATTACATCAATAATAATCCCCGTAGGGTGTACAATACAAATGATACAAATAATACAAGTAAGAATTCTTCCAAAGTTGCATTCTTCAACAGTAGCACCACCTTTACTTCCTCTTTTTTGATGTACAAAGTAGAAATGAAACAAACTCATGCATTTCCCTCCTTTAAGAGTTGTCTTATAGACTTCCTTCCTATTTTAATAAGTTCTAAAAATACAAATTATTATCAAGCGTGTTGATGTATTGGGAGTGTTGGTGCACCCCAACCAAGGTGGAGTATTGATGCACCTAAACCAATGTGGAGTACCATGCATCTTAGATAGATTAAATGAATCAAGAAGAGCATCTGAATCAGGATCATCTCATTATTGAAGGCCAAAGGGGAGTACCAATGCTCAAGAACAAATTGGAGCACCATGCATCTTAGAGAATCTCCATAAAACTATAAGACAATGAGAATTTGGGTTGGCTCATGCACTACAATGCATCCATGCCAAAATGGAGCATTAGTTCTCCAAGACCAAAGTGCAACATCATAAGAACATGAGAATTAGGGATATCCATCGCACAACAATGCACCAAAACCAAAGTGAATCATTGGTATCTTTGAGACCAATGTTGAACACTACATGATCAAGAGCACCAAGGTTTTTTAGTTCTCTACAATGGCACCAAACCAAAGTGGAGCACAATGCTCCAAGACCAATATGGAGCATTGCAAAAGTATGAGAATTTAGGTCTTTTAGTGCTTTAAAATGCACCAAACCAAAGTGGAGCATGGTGCTTTGAGACCAACATGGAGCACTATAACAGTAGGATAATTGAGGTCTTTCAGTGCACTACAATGCACTAAACAAAAGTTGAACATCAATGCTCCAAAACCAAAGTAATGCACGAACTTGAGCACGAGCCTTAGGGTCATTTGGTGCACTATGGTGCACCTAAACCACAGTGGAACATCGATACACCAAGACCAAAGTGGAGTGTCAATGTGTATTATTTTAGGTTTGTTGCACATTTGATCTACATTGATCATGGAGGAACAATGAGCATATACCAAAGTGAAGCACTAACACATCATGACCAACGTGGAGCATCATTGTCTTTTTGGGTTCATGTTGTTGCTTTGGTGCATAGATGTTATGGAATGTCGATGCATTGGTGTATTAAGTGCACTAGTGCACTTATGTGAATTGGAGCACCATGACCCACATGGAGAACTTTAAAAGTCATAGCTTCCAAAACAAGCTTGTTCCATAGTAGTGAGGATTTGGTTCTTTTTCCCTCTTTAAGGAATCTAATTCATGCACTCCTCGCTTACCTTTCCAAAAAGAGTATGTTGGTACTGAAACTAGTGGAAGAGAAGTTGCCTTTGGAATCATGATTGGATATTAGTGTTTTTGCCACCTCTACGTGGAGATGGAAAATTAGTAGTTGTTGGAGGTTGCCCTTAATGTAGGTTTCATTGAATTCTTACTAGGTTCTTCTTAATGGTAGTCCATCTTTTCATTTTTCCACCAAGAGGGATTCATATTTTATCCTTTGGTACTCTATGAAGATTTTTCCTGTGATTATAACATATGTGGCCACCACAAGTCCATGATCAAAATAGATTCTATTTTGGAAAGCAATGTTTTTAAATTTCAAAGATTGCATCCAACTTCTATCTTTGCTTCATAAGTGCCACTGGTAAATGCATATATAACATAAACACATATATGTAGATGAGAGGGGGGAGGAGGGGGATGTTGAGCAAGCATGCATATTCATCATGTGATCGATCAACAATTATGTCAGTAGGAGGGACATTACCACTGCGAACACCCACATTTGGCATAAGGATCACGGTGCATCAGGACATAGTAAGTTAATTTTGTAGCAAAATTAACCTTTTTCCTATGACAATTTTGACATGAATCCAATAGAAATTTCAAGCGTGATTAGAGTCCCGCCATGGTCAAAGTAATGTGCATGTAGGAACAATGCCTTTAGCCTTTGCCCCATTCTAAATCAACCCAAGTCATCGAAAAATCAATTTGAGTTTCAAATCAACCAAAAACATGACTTCTTATGTCATTGGATTCCAACAACTTGAAGAAGGTTTGATCTCATTTGGACTTATCCCATGGTAAAGTTTAACTAATAAATCTAATTTAGATAATAAATAACTTGAAGTTAACTATTATCCTCACCTCAAATTCAAATCTAAAAACTTTTTTCATGTGGATATAGACTCAAGTGACAATTAACATGAACATGAGATCCAAACCATGTGACAATAATAGAAATTGAGAGGTATTATGCTTATGTTTTGACTACATTATCATGGATAATAAGAGAATGCCTATATTTTCACACTTTCTGTTTTCAAAGAAGCCATGAGATCCAAACCATGTGACAATAATAGAAATGGGGAGATATCATGTTCATGTTTTGACTAGATTGTCATAAATCACAAGATAATGCCTATATTTTCACACTTTTTGTTTTTAAAGAAGCCGTGAGATCCAAACCATATGACAATAATAGAAATTGGGAGGTATTATGCTCATATTTTGACTACATGGTCATGGATCACAAGATAATGCCTTTACTTTCACACTTTTTGTTTTCAAAGAAATGGTTTGAATATGATTGAATTTTTTAATGAAATTGTTTGAATGAGACAAAATAATTCAAAATATCTTTTGAATACGATTGAAATAATTGCAAACATGTTACTTTGAAGATTTTCATATAAAATTATACAAAATTATGTTGATTTTGAGATCTTGAAATAGTCCACCATCTTCCATTAGACCACATCCAAAGATACAACAACAAACTTATTTTTTTACAACTAGAAATCCTCCACATTGGAAGGATGAGTTTATAACCTAGGCCAGGGTCATCCCCAATGTTGAATGGAAAAACGATCTGCACACCGAAAAGATGCTCTCATCAAGTTTGTATGAAGATGAGGACCATCCTAGACACTCCATGGATCTGTTTGATTCCCTTCTGAGTGGCTCCCACCATCAACCCCTGACCTACAAGAATTTGACAAATGACCTGTGGTGACTTAACCTCCACAATGCCAACTGCCATATCACTGCAGGCTATAGTAACCAGAGTAACCAACCAATCTATGTAGCACATGGACACCGTAAAGAAAAAGAAGAGAGGACAAGCCCTAATCCTTAACCTCAAGAAGTATTAAAGAAATTTACAAGACAAGGTTAGTACTGGAGATTGCCGTTTGAGTGGGGGATGGGGTGCCCACAACCACAGCCACATGCAGACATTATAATTAGCGGCTGGGGTAGTCGGACATCATAACGACCGAGCGGCGGAAGTGAACGACATCAATCAATCGGTATTCGGACGCGTACGAAACCGCGTGCCGTCCACAACGTCGATGTGACCGACGGCCTTCCCTCCCGCGCAAACGTCCGTCCCATCCGAACAATTATTAAACGTCACTCCTCTCCCTTCATTTAACGATCCGTTTTGGATTCCGTCTGTCCGGAGTTCGACAGCCCACGTGCTTCCTCATTATATTCAAATCCCGCTTGACCATCCTTAGCGTCGGACCTAACACTTTACTCAACTGTAGAATTCGTCGACAGTTAATGCCGTTAAGTCTAACTGCCTTAACCGTCGCTTTCTCAGCCGACATGCTGAAAATTCTTTCTCCCCCGGCCCCACGAACTCCGCCCGCTTTCGACGGGCACCGGCGCCTCCAATTTTACGGGAATCCGCCAAAGTAAAGTTAGCTGCTACTGGGCTACAAAATATGCTTCATTTTTGGCAAGGTAGGTTGGAATGTGGTTTAACATTATTTTTTAGATTTTTTTCCCAATTTCTTTTAGAGTTGGATTATATTTGATTAGGATTATTTAGTGAAGTTTTACTAGTGTTATTAGTTTTTAAGGTTGGTTGGAATCATCTCATTTGGATTTGTTATTGAAATTGTTATTTGGGTTTGCTGAAATTTAATTTTGATTATAGAAATAGGTTTAATGTTTTTGATTATTTTTAGGATATTTAAATTATGCAATTCCAACAACCCAAAACTATTATTTCAACAATTTTAATAAAAATTTTGGCCAAAAAATTATCAAATATTTTAAAATTTAACTTACCCCAAAAAATACCTATCCCAAGAGTACCTATCCCAAGAGTGTAGCACAATCCTTTACTTCAAACTTAACTCTCTGTATGTTAAAAGTATGAACACATCGAAATTATCAAAACCCATGGGCAGAGTTACTGTTCATAGATAAAACTCGAACTGCGATGAAACTATTTTTTTTATCGGATTTACATCAGAGAACTCCCCAGAAATGAGGGCAGTGCGATGTGCAGATTAAAAAAAAACCGTACTATGATTCTATAATGCAATTCTTGGCATAAGTCCTTTTATTGTTTTAAATTCTTTACGTGAGAGGGAGTGGAGTGTCGGAGGACTTTTTTGACTGATAAGGATTGGTAGCGTGACGATTCCTTCTTTGGAGGCACTATAAATGTTGACAAAGAAGCGGCCAACAGTGGCCAATGGCCATGATTTGACAGAACACGAGCCGTTTTGCTATTCATGTCATGTTATCAATGCCGGTGAAATTGGAACAGGAAAATTCCCAATTTTAAAAAAAAGTTTCCGCCAGTTCAGCCATAGAATCGTGGTGCAACGTCTGTAGGGCGTCTAAGTTCGGGATAGCAATATGGATCTCATTTGCCCTACTTACTAAATCCAAACTGTAGTTGACCTAATGTTTTCGCCAGTTTCGTGATTCTGGTAAATCCAAACTGTTGTTGACCTAAAGTTTTCGTCAGTTTCGTGATTCTGGTGGAAATTTTCAGACATGGGCATTGGTGTAATATGCTTATAAAAACGCGGCAAATTCTCAGTCCCGGGTGAGAATTAATGTGAAATGAAATCCAACATATAAATATACCAATGAAATAAGAAATGAGATAGCTTGCAAGACACCCACATAGAGAATTCAAGGTTGGGTTGGGCAGCATCGATAAAAGGAAGAACAGATGCCCTTGGTGGCCCCAATGTGGTCACATGGCGGTTGCTCAGGGGAGATTCTAGGCGGGTTTTTCGGTTTTCTCGGGCAGTGCACAGTGGAGGGAAACATAGGCAGCCACTAACGGATTCAAGGGCGCGGCAGGTGAGAAGCCAGTGTGAGTGGGTCGGGGTTTGAACTTGGAATTCATGGATATTAGAAATATGAATACGCCAAATTGAAGTGCCTTAAACGATTAAATTAGTCATTCACTATGTCGATTTTGTAAGTTTTTTCCATCATCGAACAGTAGAATATATTTGGGGTTGGGGATGCGTGCTTACATGAGTAAAAAAGCAATGAAGTCAGACATGATATAGCGCCCTTGTACACACAACTATTCTCGCTTAAACCACTCGTGCATGAATCCTGAAAATGCAAATGCAACCCATATAATATTTCTATATATGGGCGCCACAAAAAACAAATTGGGCCGATGAGGGATGGTATTTTTGGGTTTCTGTAGGGTACAGAGGAATCCGGTGATGTGAATGCACTGAAGATTTATGTGGGTCGATGGGGGAAGGCGGGGTGTGACTTTTCAGGAGGAGTGGGTAGACAAGTGTGGACACCATTGGAGTCTTTCACGTTCCATGGTCCCTGTTTGTGGGGTAGAGATGTTAATGTCACTTGTCGGCCCAGGGATGTAGACAGGAGTAGGGCCCAGTATTAGGGGGCCTAGATCTCGATATGGTTGAGAGAGAATGGTTGTGTTTGTTGCTTTCAGCATCAATGTGGGCATAGTGATGATGAAATCAAGCCCTTTATATGAGTAGAAGCCATGGATTGCAGGGAAGGTGAAATTGTTCTCTTCTTGGGTGTTCTGTTTTGTTAGTACTTCTAGCTTTCCCTTGTGGCCTTGTTATCAGAGGCTGCCTCCTACAGCTCCGTAAGTAGGAGTGGTCTGGTTGTCGAGCCATGCAAGGCACAATGCCGTCTTCTGTAACTCACTGGGCTTACCAAGGACAGGTATGATGTATTATCTTATCTTGCTCATCTACAGTCCCATCTCTGAAATTTCTTGTTTTTGAGTTTTCCTGAAAATCTGAAAAATGCCGTGCAACTTTTGGAGGATTTTGGGCGTTGTCTGAAGTGAACTCTTTCAGAGCTCTGCTTTGCTCTAGTTTTCTGTAATGTGGTAAAATCTCTTCGGCTTTCAGTGAAATTCTGTGGCTGATGATCAGTTGGGGTTTAGTTCAATTCAGCAAATCTGGGTTCTATTCATGATTGAAGAATACGGTGTTCTTTTTGTGTTTTAGTTAATTGAGCTTCTTTAGGTTTGGCTTTCATTGTGAGTGATTTCTAAAGTAAATTTTTGAGGCAGTTTCATACTACTTAAAAAAAAATACATCATCAATGCAAATGTATAGTGACCACAGCGGTTTTATGTTTGTCATATATGCTTACTGTGTAGAATTTTTACTTCTCAAAGTTGCTCGCTGGTCCTCTTTCTTTACCGATATTGTTATCTTAAGCTGACTGCATTCTTTTTGCCATCAGTCTAATGTAGTTTACAGCATTGGCCTCCAATATGTCTGATAGAATTATGCAGTATTACATTTATGATCTTTTCCCGGGGGCATGCATGGGTGTGTTATGCTTTCATAAAGTTACACGGTGATAGTCCCTGTCTTTAGTTTCATTCTTAGGAAATGCCTGTTGTACACTACATTTACAGAAGTATTTTCAACTTTCCCTTATGCATGGAATGCCCCTTGGTCTTTCAGAGACATAACCTTATGGGTTTTATGTTCATTGAAGTAGATGGCTTTACCTTGCAATATGTTCTCTCTGTGGTATTTATGAATAAGTTGCCAAGCTCTGTTTGCCCAAAAAATGAATGTAGAATTTTATACTTTTTCTTTAATGTATGCAATCTGCATATGTTTGGGTTTCGATTTAGCGAAACATGTTTTCCTCTTTTCAAGCAATGGAAAGCTACCTGGCCTTCAATAAATTTTCATTATCAACCTTTCGTACTTCTCTAAGGACTAATTTGCACTGCCTGTTATGCAGGACATAAATACAACTTCTTCTTGCCAATTTCCTAAAGAGTAGCGTGTGACCTTCTCTAAGAAACTGCCAGGTTGTTTGATTTTTTCAGAGAAGTTAATGGGGTTTAGCTTAGCAGAAATTGCTAATAGATTCCTGTCCAAAATGGAAATATATCTCACTTTAATTTCTCAGGTTGTTTAAAATGGCTTTAAGTAGGTTAAGATAGAGTACACCTTTCAAGTAATAATTGCATAATCTTCTTAACCTGTTGGGAAAGACTCAATTTTGCTACGATGAATGCTAGATTTTGGTACTTGCTTTTCTTAGGTCACGATGGTTTTCTTTCCAGTTTTTATATAATCTGCTAAAGATTATGATGTCAGTTTTCATTCTATAACTAGCAACTGATCAAATCCTTGGTCATTTTAGCACGAGAGGTGTTAAATCCCTTGAGCCTGGCAAGATCCCTGATTGATTGCATCAGGGGGATTGTGGGACCTGGACGGTTTAATACCTCCGGGTGCTACACTAATTAGGGGTTTGATCTGTTGCTAGTAGTGTGTTAGTTTTCAGTCTATAATTAATCTCTGGTGTAGGAAATAACTATGTGCACAATGTTCTAATGTTCCTTTACTTTGGTATTTAACATATTTTGTTATTACAGAAATGCAACATTTGTTTGCACCGATATGGTATTCTGGACATACAGAAGATGTTATTGACTTGTAACTACAGATGTTAACAAGGGAGAATATCTTCTGTCTGCCAACAATTTCAGTCATAGTGGCCAGAAGTAGATTTGTCTTCATTTAAACTTGTCTCATCCAAAACTACTTATGCACATCGAATGGTTCTGGTCCTTCAGTTATTAAAAATTGCTTGAAATTATGCATGCATAGTCTGGACTCTGCATGTTACTGTGTGCAGATCACTGTTATCATGAGATTGTTTTTTATTTAATAAAACTGTTATTATGTTTCTTACAGTTATCTATTTGTTAGAAAAAGGCTTTGATGGACTTGGTCTTCAACCAAACTATCCTGTGTTAGCAAAATATTTTGATCCTAAACTATTTCAGACCCCTAGTTATACATGTTCTATAATGTTAACATGAAAAAAATAGATGTGCATAATTTGTTTTTCATTGCCGAAAATTCTCATAGAATGCTTCACGTCAAGCCTGGAAAGAAAATTCTTTCTTTTTATTATTAAGGGTTGTAATGGATGACATGGACCCTCGAGGTTGCAAATTTAGTTATTTAGAAAAAGGTTATTATGGTTTTAGTTTCTGAACTGTTTCAGATCCATAGTTATACATGTTCTATTATGTCAACACACAAAAGAAGTGTGCATAAGTTGTTTTTCACTACTATAAATCTTCATAGCATGTTCTACTGCAAGCATTGAAATAAAATTCTGTCATTATGAAAGGTTTTAACGAAATTGTGTAAGTTGCAATTATCTTTGTCACATGTTTTGTTTCTTGTAAAAATGTCAATACAACTTGTCACTCTGTTCATCCTATATATAAGCTGACAATGCCAAATCTTTCTATTTTTTCTTATTTTTTCATGTGTCGGACACGGATATACACACGTGTCCAACAGATTCCCTAGATGTGTCCTGAAACAAGACATGTGCCATAGATGTGTCCCACTCTAAAAGCATTTTTTCAATGTGTTCTATCACTTTTAGCTGTAGGGAAAGAGTTGTCACAGTCTCTTGTTGTGCAGGTAAAGGGTAAAATCAAGATTTGAAGGGATTTTAAGTGTTTTCTAAATGTTATTGAAAGCTGTGTCTCTGTGTCCTGTTTTCGGGGTCGTTGTGTCCTGTGTTTGATACTCTTTTTCTGTGTCCTGTGCCTTTGTGTCAGGTGACTTAGTTTATTCTATTTATTAAGCATTTTGGCAACTTAGCTGTGGTCTGCATTAACTCATTGAACTGTGATTCACTTTGATGTGGCATGCTTAAGTAGTCAACTGTGATTCATATCCACAATATTTGGTAACAGGAATGATTGTTTGTAGTTTTAAGAACTGGACTTTTTACATCTATTACACAAAAGTTGTCTTTGAAAGCATCAGCATTCTCCTTTGCCTAGGATCTACAATACTCAAGTGAATCTTTTGATCGTGCAGAGTCCCGAGGATTTGAAGCTTCTTCTGTTATGCACAACATTGGAGTTGGAATCTACTCGCTTAACTGCAAAAGATGAAATTAAACGGCATGAAGAGAATGTGAGGAAACTATTGAATATTCTTCAGGTAACTTTCCGAGAAAGAGACGAGGCCAGGGAACAGTGTCAAAAACTGCAAGAAAAGATTTTGCAGAGGAGTTTAAGTGATCTCCATTCTGGTCTTTCAAATGTGCAGCCAGATAGTCCAGCCGGAAGATCATTTAAGGGAGACTCCGGCATCACAGAATGTGATAGTATTTCTGGCACATACAAGCATCATTCTTTCGTATCTTCACCTGCCCAATCCATGTTTGATACAGTGTCTTCAATACAAGAGCCTGCTAAACTAAATCTCACAGACTCCAGTAGCATGGACTTGTTGCAACAACCATACATTGAATTCTCTGAAGAGTATCATCAATCCTCATTTCCTGCACAGAATATTCAACCAGTGCAGCTGACATCGGGATGCAATACAGCCAGCTTTAAAAATTCGAAGTCTCAGAACCAGTTAGCACTACATCAGAAATGTGTAAGGCGTTCTTCTAGTCTATCTGAAACTCAGCACTGCTCATATCTCTCAGATGAATTGCAAAATATGGAGCCACATTCTCTTTTAAATGTAAGCTCAGCATTTGCAGACTGCAACTTGCAGGCTGAGCATCAAACATCTATGCAATCTTGTGTAGCCCTAAATGCAATTAATAATGGAAGAGATGTTCAATGTCAGCAACAAGATATCTTTAACTTACAGAAGCATTTTAATGAAAAAATCATGACCAATCAACAGCATCAGAAAATTGAGCATCATTCCCCTTCAGAAGGAGAAACTCAGGATCAAGCCACACCGCAGAAAATGTCCGAATGCTTGCATCCAGAGAATTTAATAGGTTCTGACAAGTGTTTGCAATCTAAGGATGCAAAATCATGTCCCCAATTCAGTACAGAGAGTGAGTCACTGTGGCAAGCCGTTGGCAGAATCAATACCCTGGAGCAAATGACTCCACTGCCACATGAGTCTATGGTCAGTAATTGCGGGATGACAATGAGCAGCTCAGTTCCTACTGTTGCAGAAGTACCACCTCTTGTAAGTCGGGGAATTCCTAAGCTGCAAATGAATATGACACATTCACAGGCTATTAGTGGGCCTTCTTCAAGTATGGCACAGTTGAAAAGATATGGTGATCTGCCCTCTGTGGTGCCTGTTCATTTACCTGAACCACCAGAAGCTGACCCTCAAGTAATAATGAAATCTCTCCCAGAGAAAGGCAAGCTGCTGGAAGCTGTAATGAAAGCTGGGCCTTTGCTGCAGACTCTTTTGCTTGCAGGCCCTCTTCCACAGTGGCGACACCCCCCTCCTCCACTGGACTCTTTGGAAATCCCCTTAGTATCAATGTCCACTTCCAATGCAATAAGTCCTCTACCAAATCCACTGCAACTGAATGTACCTGTATGTGATCAGACACATTTGGTTCAAAATTCAGGATCTATCTTCTGCTCTATGAATCAGAGCAACCCTTCTCAAATTCCTGCCGTTGCTCAATTGCAGTCGACAGCTTCAACTAGTTCATCTTCTAACAAGAGAACTCTGCTTAATTCCTCAGTCAATGGTCATTTTGTGCATGGCCCAAGGCCACCCCTTAAATATGCAAAGTTGCAATGACACCCTAAATAACTTATTTTCCTATGTGTTACTATGCTAGCAAGTCTCTGCACTTCAGGAGACTCTCTTCTCATGGTCTTCTTCCTATATTCCATGTTTTGCATGAAATGGCAGTGACCTACATCAGGGTTAGGGTTGAGATCTAATGTGAGAGGGTTCTTATAGGTTTTATGCTTAGAACTGTTTTTGTAAAATTTTGAACTTGTGAGGCGAGAAGAGGAGAGGAAGAGTCTGATTGAATTGAATAGTTTTCACTTGTACATGATTCTGAATGAATCAACTAATGCCCACCAGGGTTGTAATATTTCAGCTCGTGAGTGGTGATATAGGTGGTTTGTATAACATGACTACTATGTAAATTTCATAAAGCTTATTTTCAAACAGCCAAAGTTGTGTAAGCCGAAACCTTTCATTTGTTATGTGCATTGATTGTTATTTGTACTTTGAGGACTTGTGTAACTAGTGTACATTGGAGTACTGACTTGCAGGAATCAACACTATTGTTATCTCTTATGCGAACACAAAATACAAACGTTTGCAAAACATAGTAGCACCAATAAACATAGCAAGTGGATTCTTCAGGAACTTTATGTGAAAAGCAGATGAAATAGAATTGTAGAGAATCATATTGGACATTTAAGAGGAAGCTTGCTATTACTGGGAATGGGCAAATATTCGTTTCAAAGATGCGAGGAGCAATGTTTGTGCACTTTTTTTTCCAAAGTGCTCCCTTTTCTTTTTTTTAAGGAGACGTCATTGGAGGCTGTGGAACATTCATTTATCAAAATGTTAAATTTTCATTGTCATAGAAGAAAGGTGATCAGCATATATTTGATATGAACATCAAAAAACCTTTACGACAAAATGGGCACTGACATGCCTTTTGAGAGTTAAATTCAAAGCCTGGTCCCATGGTCAACTTTTCAGTCACTTCAAGGATCTATGACCTCTATGAACGCAACATTAAATTCAAATATTGACGCATATGTGCTTAATATGTGCAGCTTAAGAATACTTCTGGATAAAAATAATGCATGCTTTTCTTTGTAAATTTAATTATGCGAAATAAACAATTGTAAAAATAAAATAAAAAATAAGGTGGGTGTGTCACCATATCGATGTTTATTGGCTACAAGTTAAGTGGTTGTGCTAATCATTATTCATTAGAATATATCTAGTGTATGATTTTGAAGCTTGATTCACGATATGCTCAATTGGTCACTGATGCAAATATTTATTTAGCAGAGAACATTTTAAGCAATGTGCTTTTCAGGGATGAGAATTTTAACCACTGTATATAACAATAATGACCATTCCAACTACAATTTTCAAGGCCTCGATTCCTCTCATATCAGTCGACTTCTGATTAGGTGTTTTTGGTGGAGCAGTTGCTGGTGTAAACCATGATTCTAACACTCTCGATATCAGTAGAGCAAAACAATTAGATGGAGAGCCTAATACTCTTCTATTCCCAATCTTCTCTTCTGAAAAAAGAAAATATGAAATAACTTGCATCCATAGTGCACCTAGAAATGTATATGACCATAGCTTTGGATCCTTCATTGCCTACAGTAGAACCTTTGTATTGTACTGAGAGTGGTTGCGGTAAAAACAACTTCACAAGGAAGAACTGCGTGTAAGTGAGTAGGTGGTCAGTATCATTGGATGCTTAAGCAAAATCTAGATGTTGGAGGAGCAAGCATTGAATATCAACTGTTATTAGAATTACGATGTTTTATTCTTGTTGCAAGTGTTAGGTGGCTAAACTGCATTAATGAAGTAGACTATTTTAGCCATGAACATTGCTGACCAACTGTTATCATATCCTGAAAACCAAAGATATGGACATGATATTGAGAGCACCATCAACCACCATTGTCATCCAAATTGACATTATTCTAATTGTGTCAAATCAAACAGTTTAATGACACCTGTCATCTTGGGGTTTCTTCATCATGGAAATGTCAGTTGCAGTTCACCTAGCACCTCTTCAAAAACATCTTCATGCTGATAGGCCTTAACATCATTAAAGTTCCTTCTCATCTACCAGCCAATGCCCAATCACATTAACCTCATGTGATGAGAGGATGGACGACGGGTCCTACATGTTGATCTTCAAAGATTTATAGGTCACTTAGGGCTTGATGATATATATTAAAGTGAAGTTTATATTTTTCTTCTCTGATTCAGAGTAGCAGCTCATAGGCCTTTTCAATTGTCTGATCATACATGTACATCGGTATCATGCTTATCACTGACCTTGGTAGGCCCCTTATGCCTAATCATTGGACGGATAGGATTTGATGAAGCTTTTGATGTTCATTTGGGTCATTAGGTTTTTATTCTTTTCATTTTTTTCAAATGATGTAAAACTAAAAGTTTTACAGACATCTTAACTTATCTTGATATGAATTTGAAGATATTATATTTTGTGAATCCTTTGTTACCTATATTGAAAGTCGTTATTATTACAATGACACTGGAATATTAATTATTATCTTAATCTACTTTTGCCTTTTTTCTTTACCAAATGTTAACGTTTTTAATGAAATAGTAATTACGAAATATCGCAAAATGAAATATAGAAAAGAAACCAAATTCAAATAAAATAGAAAAAGTAACTAAATTCAAAATGCACATGTATTCCCACTCACTCACTTTTTGTATTGTCAAGCGAAAAGTATGAAAAAAAATCAAATCAAATGAGAAAAAGTGTATCATAACCATTTATTCCAAGTTTCACCCTCTCGACTAATAGATATTGTCACATGAGAAGTGTTAAAAATCAAATCAATCCTTGTGGACTGATAGAATATTGTCACATGGGAAGTGTTAAAAATAAAATCAAATGAGAAAAGTGTATCAAAAACCATTTGATCAAAGTTTTATCTTGTGGACTGATGGAATATAATTTATTTTTATCTTGTAAACTAATCCATTATAAACTTTGTAGACTATTAGAATCGAATCCTTGGATGATCTTGGGTTCTCAAATATTTTATTAGTTTCATGAGGGTTATCCAATAAGGGTACAAAACAAAGTCACTATATAGTTAATATGTGCCTTGGGTCATGCACATGTTATGAGAAAGTGTGATTTGATTGTAAATATGGTGAGTTTTTTAATACAATGTTATCATAAATTTTAATGTTGTAACTAACTTTGATTTTGCTTGTATTTGTTTTCAAATTTATTATAATTATTAAATAATAATTAAGAGATATAATATATTATTGTTTTATTATTTTTATATTAATTAATAAAATAATTAATCAAAATATATTAACTTATAAATATATAATTTTATGTGTATAAGTTATTATTTTAAATATAATATTATTTAGATTTATGTGGTGATCATTGTTAATGAAATAGATTTATGGAATAATCATGGTTGTCATTTTTTAGTCGACATTTCAAATCCTTAATTGGATTCATCATCAAGACAAGTAGTCAATGGTAAGAGTTGTAGGCAAGACATATAAATAATGATTGAGAGATGCAGGAACAACATATTACAGGTCGGCTAGGATGCACAATCAAAGTCGACTTTGTACAAGAGACCAAAAAACCATAACACAGGCACCAACGTAAATACTATGGTTTTTTGGTCTCTTGTCTTAAGCCGACCTTGATTGTGCATCTACAACCGACCTGTAATATGTTGTTCTCGCATCTCTCAATCATTATTTATATGTCTCGCCTACAACTCTTACCATTGACTAATTGTCCCGATGATGGATCCACTTAAGGATTCAAAATTTTGACTAAAAAATGGTAACCGTTCAATTAAATTTAATATTTCTAGTTACATGAAAAAACATAATTATTTGAATTTTGATAAACTTCACAAAATTAACAACTAATTTAATATATTTAATATTATGTCATTTTTATTAAAATTAAAAATATAATTTAATATATTTAATATTAGATTTCATTTTTATTAAAATTAAAAAGATTAAAAATCTGTGTACTATGGAGATTTTATCATAATAAATATGATCATAAGATTGATGAACATGTGTTAATTTATAGGGAATTTAAAGATGATATAAGGAGCGGGTGGGTTTAACCAAGGAATGCAAATTACCATTAATATCATTATAATTACAATGTAGCTTTAAGTTTAAATATAGATTTAAGCATCATATGGATGTGGTCCATAATAAATTTAATAATCAATGTTTATTGTAAATTTTAATAAGGTATCTGTTATAAATGGTTGAGATAGAAAAATATGTCTAATTTGAAGGTAGGTCTTAATAAATCTTTGTAAAAACTTGTAATGTAGAAAGTTTATCCCCATAATGAAAAATATTGCACAAGAAAAAGTGTTAAATGACAAGAAAAAAGTTAAAAGCCTTACAAGATCCAATTATGAGATTATGATAACTCCATAGGTAAAATTTCCATTTTAGAAGTAGATTGCAATGGTAACAAGTTGTGAACTCTTACCAAGTGTAATTTTGAGACCATGCTAACCCCAGAAGATAGTTACAATACCAAAAACAATTGTGACAATAACAAAATTGTGAACCCTTGTAACGAAGAGTCACAAGCCTAAGGCACCATAGCACTAAAGCTTGTAAAAATAAAAGTATCCCAAGCAAAGGTAGAAGTCTGTTATTCCCATTTGGAAGAAGAGTTGTATTGAATGAAAACACCCTTAATAGAGATAATAAGGAAAAGAAATCAAATGGTGCCATCAAATACTGAAATTTCCTTCAATAAAAGGAGAAATGGAAAAACTGAGCAAATAAGTGGAGTTTAAAAGGAAATTGAGGAAACACTGTTCTAAGATTATAATGATACAACCCATAATTATAGAGATATTATGAAGTTATATATGCACAACGTTTCCACACACCTCGAAGGGTATCCAAGTTGGATGTTAACACAAGACTACCCCAACTATACCTATATACAAAGTGTCGAGTTGTATATTAAATAAGACTTATTATTATCCCTTTTGGGGAATGACTTGATTTTTTTTTGAGTGGCATTAGGATAGCGAATGGTCAAGATGTTATTTGGAGACTTTTGGGTTTAGATACTAGCCCTTCATTTTCTTGAAGGGTGACTTGTAAATTGGCACCAATGCAACACATGGAAAGTTGGATTGGCGACATGCAGAGGAAGCAAATGGACTTAGTCAAGCCAAGAGTATAACAAATTTGTAAGAAATAATCCTCATCTTTACATCTTTAGATGGCTACACAATGCTTTTGGATATTGATCTATAGTAATGTAGTCATTTAAGTTAGTTAGCTAGGGTTTTGTTTGTAACATCCCCATCCAACATTCCATCCATAAGATGGGTAGCTACAAATACCAACTTCCACAGAGTCTAATATTCAAAATCAGAACTAATTAAACTACCCATGAGTGCTAGAATTTAAGAAATGCATGTGTAGGTGTGGAAATTAAAATGCAATGGAACAACTATATTCACACATAAACATAATAGAGTAATATTATGAATAAAAAAAACAAATTATAAATTATGCATATTCATAGAAAATGATAAACACTTATATTTTAAATGAATAAGATCCAAGAAACTGGTTGCATAAGAGCGATTTTCCACCCAACCGTAAGTACCTACTGAAGATACCACCCCCAAAACAAGCTATGAGGACACCAAGGTGAAGGAAACATCTACAAGCTTCACTCTATCTCTCACCCCAATACATTTTCTCTCTTGCTTAGCCGATCTACTCACCACAGAGCATTACAGACATCTCATTCAACCATCACAACCATGTAACTCTCTTCAACTACCCCACACAACACAAGGTCGACCTTCCCTTTCTCTACTCAATGGTCCATCATAAGACTCTTCTCGTATAGTGCTCTTCAGTGTGTATAAAGAATCCAACCTATTGTATGTTTTCAGAGAATTGTCTATAAAATCAATACCTAAATTCTCAAGCATCCAAATAGAAACAAATTAGTACAATGAGAGAATGTTCCTAACTTTCCCTACCTCTATGCTCACCTAGAACAATCATTCTTTACTCTAATGTCTGCAATTTCCTCTTCACAATGTTGATTTTTGGTTAATTTCTTAGTCGGGTAATTGTTGTCAATGACATAAGAAATTACCACCCCCAAAATGTATCCTAAATAATAAATCATTAAAAAAGTAATTAAGAGTTAATTAGCATCGCTAATCACAAAAAGTCAAACCCCTATTTTCCTCAGAAATCTTTTCTGGTTGCACAACAAACAATGTGGGGTTAAATTATTGGGCTAACTTATTTTGAACAGGACACAATGTGGGGTTAATTCAAAATTTCCAATTTGGAAAAATCCCTCTTCTTTTAGTCTTCCCCAAAATCAGTTACCAAACCAAGTCATTTTCATGCGTCAATGAACTCTATCTGTTACCAAAAGCTGAACTCTATATGTTACCAAACCATGTTGTTTTCCTTCTTGAACAAACTCTTCAAGCGAATCTATCAACACACCAGGTGCGATCCCCTGCTTGAATGGACCTAGTAAGAAGAAAACCCTGTGAAAAAATGAAGTCCAATGCCCTACTTTAGCGATCAAGATCAACAACTGGGCAAGGATCGAGATTAGGGTAATGAATAATTCGTTAGTGGCAAGGTGGGTGTAATGATTTGATAGGAAAGTATTGTTTGATTTTTTGTTACGGTTTCTGTAGTGAACGAAGGGTATGCATTCATGTGTGGCATGTTTTATGTTCCAGTCAGGGCACTAACGTACTACATTTACCAATCAAGATCAACAACTAGGTGAGGATCAGGATTAGGGTAATGATTAATTCATGAGTGGCAAGGTGAGTGTAATGATTTGATATGAAACTATTGTTTGATTTGTTGTTACGGTTTTTGGAGTCAACGAAGGGTATGCATTCACGTTTTGCATGTTTTATGTTCCAGTTAGGGCACTTTCCTACTACATTTACCGATGGATCGGAGGAAATTTCTAGGGATTCAACCAATGAAGGGATAGGAGTGCCAAGGTTCGAATCAATTTTACCCTTTCTTATTTGATGCAGAAATCTGTTTGGACCATCTATATACATAGATTCGAGCTATTGTGGAAAACCATTGCGAGCTTAAAAATGATTCCATGCTCCTTGAAGTTTAACTGATGTAACTGCTGAGAACCTTTATTTTTTGGTGTTATATTCTCCTAAGACCTGTCAATTTGGGTTTCTAATTTATGTTATGAAATTTTTTGTCTATAAGCAGGCTTTAAAGTCTTTTGTCAAATACTATATATCCATATTAATCAATTTTACCCTTTATTATTTGATGTAGAAATCTATTTGGACCATCTGTATGCAATTCTAAAACCTTGGTTGGAAGGAGAAAAAAAATTGAAAGTTCTTACCAAAGATTAGTTACTATGTAGTATTTATATTATCCCTAAAGAAATACTTTGCTTTTTATTTACTCTTTGTTTTCCAATTAAGAGATCTCATGTGTAACATGTGTTGGCCTTTTGGGCATCCCGTCATGATTGCATATTTTTACTTTTTATAAATTTAATCATGTTCAATACAAACCCTAATCCATCGACACATAAAGAACATAACTCATTGTTGCCGGAAGTTGTACAAGAAGTTTTTCGAATACTTGTTGAAGAGGACGCTAAACAAGAAAAGAGACTGCAAATGAAGCAACAATTATCTATACAACGACAGAAGTCACAACAATTATATAGAATTGAAAATTCTTATTGTTGGAGTGAAGATGATGTATCCAATAGTAAAGATGTCCAGATCCAACCTAATGATAAGGAAATACCTTATCAACTCTGATGCCGTTCAACTATGCCATTTTTCATGGGCAATGCTCCAAACTTTAATATAATTGATCTTTTCAAAGGAGAAAAAGGTTCAAAAGACATCGTTATCTAAAAAGTTATAGATGAGTCCCATATAAGAAACCTAGAGTTGACATTTTTGGATCCTTGTGGAAATGATCCAGTTCTTTACACTATTGGTAATAATGACACATGGACACATAACATGGATGGTGTTCTGCATGTTCAATTGGTGCATGTAGATGAAAGTGGCAAGCTTGTGCTGCACAATACTTCACTATCTCACATAAAAATAGAGTTATCTTAAAGTGGGTCAGATCAAAATCATAAAAAACATTCCACTGCAGTCATCAAGCGAGGGTATTATATGGGATCTTGTTCAGATGTGACTCCCTTACTGACTCGAAATGGTCATTTTGTGAAGATTTGTAGAAATAAATTCATTCAAATGGATGGGATTTTGTTGCGCAACACAAATCCATTTGATTTTACCATAAAGTCAGGCATGCATGTCCGTATTTATTATGAAAATTTGCCTAGAATGTCTGAAGACGAGTCATTGAAAATTCCATACCTTGTAGAAGTGTTGGATTGTTTAATAGATGTTTCTACTGGTGGAACATTTTGTTGGGTAAGATCATTTGAAAGTCATGTAGATGTTATTGGTAGAGGCCACCACCTTTCCGAAGGTGTGAATTTGCATCCACATGAGGTGTTTTATACTAAACAAGGATTGATGATACCAACCGAAATCATCGATGATGAGTATACATGTATCTTTTAATATTTATTTTTCAATTCATATGTGAAAAATTTCAGGCTTTATAGTATCCAATGTTATATTATGTTTTTTTGTAGGGCCTGGACACACTTATTCATACTGGATGCAACGTATAGATATACTTCTTCACACTAGCATCCATATGCTTCACCATCTTGCTTACGCATATACTTCTTCAATGTGGATTTACTATAATTCTTCAAGTTGGCATGTGAATACTAAATCCACTTGAATTCAATTGACATCAATGACTCAAAATGAATCAGTTGAAATCCTCTTTGACATTAGTTGACATCAATGACAACCAAAGTTCAACATAATGTCCCAAATTTTTCCTAAGGAAAGTTGGCTAGGGTCACCTAGGAAAAAAATCATAAAATCAACATGGTGGCTAAAATTGCCTAAATAATTATCCTAAGGTCCAAAAATAATTATTAAAAGGATAATTAAGCTGTAAATAATTCTCAATTCAAATTATGGAGTAGAAATAATATTCTAGGAATTAAATGTAGAATATTTTCCCAAGTCAAATTGTAATTATGAACTTAAGTGGGCAATTAATGATTAAATTGGGTCAAAGGGTGCTCAAGTAATGTCTAAGAAAGTTGGTTACTATGGAATAATGATGGGGGATAAAAGTGGACAAACTTGGATCCTGATTCTTAGGAAAGGATAAGAAAGTAAATAAATTCCACTTTTGACTTGGTGAGGTTCCTTAAATATAAGAAATGAGTTGGGGAGAACTTGGGCCACTTATTGTACATTTATGACCCAAGATAAGTGGGAAATAACCTTGTTCACATTTCCCCAAGGATATTAGTGCATTAAGGAAGGAATTTGGCCAATTGGAAACCACTTGCTACATGGTAGATGGTTTTGAGGTGCCCATGGTATTTGCCACTAGTATTGACTAAGTGGAAAAACTAATATTGATATTGGTTTTCTTTGGCCCATGGTTTTACTCTCTAGTATGGGAAACTAATCAAGTTTTGTCTAAATAAAGGAAGCAAAAGCGAAGGGAAAAGGCATGCCTTTGGATATTGTTGATTTTGATGGGAAGCTTTGTAACATCCAAATTTCACAAAAAAATAAATTTTTTAAGGTAGCATTAAATGCTTGTATTTGTTATGCGGAGGTATCACTAATGACGACTTAATTTATTTAACCAAAGACTAAATTATTTCTATGACGACAACTACTTAAAGTGGTCGTAATGAATAAATGAGTTACGTCACTTCATATGCAATGAATACTATAAGCTGTCGCAAATTACTGTTATTACATATTACTGTATGAAGAATTGAATGTTAGTTATTTCAATGCTGTAACAACATTATGTAATCGTCATTTGTTTTTATAAAAGCATCGTTATTACAAAAGTGTACATATTATGTCAATGTCCGAAACTTGAATTGTTTAATTGTTCAAAGTGCACTTCGTCATTTATATTTTTCGTGCCTATATTGTACTTTTGACTAAGGTAACTAACTGTTTGTTTTTCCGTTTTAATGAAGGGGTCTTATGGTACCCATAGGCTTACTTAGATATTTATAGCTAACGCTCTTGAAATTCCTGTTACAGATCATAGGTAAGGGTTGTGACTTTCTACTGAAGCATAATCGATGTATGTCAATTGACTTATTGTACTTCAATTTTCCTTCAATGTTAAGTACAATGTATAAATTTATACCAGGGTAAGACCCACCCTAGCTATGGTTACAGATATTATGATTTGTGTCAATAAGATGTCGAATGTATAGTTTCACGCTTTTCCTAAGTTCATACTAGGAATATCCTACACATTTATTTTGGTTTTCATAAAGTTTAAACTTTTTACTTTAATGTCAAAGCTTATGTGTATTTGAAAATGCTATCTAAAGTGTTTAAGTATGCAATCTTAACATGGCTGTGTTATGACCATGATTTACCTATTGCATTGTGCAAGTTTTATGTAACACGATCTACCCATATAACATAGATTATATATATATATATATTATATTATATAATCTATGTGTTACGAACTATATGCATAAATTCTATATGTTATACGTTATGACTAAATTTGAAATGTTGTAAACTATATGCTATATACTTTACGTTCTAAGCATTATGTGGTCCACGATTAACCTTGGTGGAGTTCTATGTTGGCAGGGTACCGAGCTTGATAGCTGTAACTTTAAATGTTATTAAATGAGGTTTGGTGGATCACATGATAGCATGTGAACATGGCAGGCTTGATGCCATTGATCTCTTGATGGATTTGGGTTTGGGATAAAACCTAACCCTGTGTTGATAGTCTATCACCCTTGTATTCATTTCATTTGCAATGTAGAGTGGGGAGAGGCCGACAGGCTCTCGAGTTTTTAGGGTTTGTAAAAAAAACAGTTTGTAGTCTTCCAAGGTTTCGATACTAATACCTATCAGCCTGTATATTTGTCAACCACAGTCTATATGAATCCCGAATCTTTATACCGAGTTTTAATCTTGCTGGTTTCGATGGTGAATCTTTGCACCACCAGTGTTATAGAGTTTTCAACCCTTGCAGGGTTTGATGGTAAACCGTTGCACCACTAGATGTTTGATGCTGAACGAATAATCATGCAATCGTTGGAGAAGTTGCTTAATCTTGCTGTTGATTCGAAGGTAAGTTATAGTCATTCCCTCTATGTTTCGCTGAGTTTTTAATGATACATCGTTTCTTAATAATGTCTTTGAGTTATTTCTTTTAAAACATGGTTTAACCAGTTGACTTATTGATAACTTGACAGGTTATTTCCTTGCTATTGTTTACGGTTGGACCGAGTGTGATAAGAGCTTCTTAGCCCTGGTAAGCCTCAGTGAATCCCTATGGGCATCTATTGTAACTCAGAAGAAGATGCGGTGAAGCTTGGCACTACTGCCGGTCTTAGTTGGTTTCGCCGAGACTTCCTTTAGCTTGAACTTTGAATTCATAGTCGGTTGTGAAATTATAAGCCGTATGGAATTTGTTATGAAATGAGAGGGTTTAAACCTCGAGCCTTTGAGCTCACGTTGGTTTCTCAACGTTTTCTTATGAGTTACCGTTCTGTAACTAAAATCTTATGGTTTAATTAAAAATCATCTTATGGATTTCTTATTGTATAAGATGTACAAAATATTTGAGGCTGAGTTTACGGTTTTCCTGTAGCTCTTGTATGATTAGTTTGGAGTCAATGTTTTAATTTGTAAACCCTTCCTGCTATAATTTGTTGTTGTGTAGAAACCTAAGGTTTTAAGAATGTTTATGGTTTAGCAAACAGTTAATAAGGGTTTCGAAAAATAAACGTAAAACAGAGTTGGAAACCTACTCTATCTATTTACAGAGTTTAAAGGTTTGCTCATGGAAATGCTAAGGGTTTTGAACCCCTAACCTTTGTGTATTTAGGATTTAATTTGATGGATTATAAATTTTTACAAAGGGATTAGGGTGAGTCGAGACTCGAACCCTGCACTCCTGCGTATTAGCACTTGTAACGATTATGTTTAAAATTTTTATGAAGTAGAGATATGTTCGGGTGAACCCTTGCGGGTATTGAACCCTGGTCTTTGTAAGACTTTCTTGCTTTCGGAAAACAATGGATAATTATTACAGTAATTACTAGTTGTGATCTGCGCACATGGTTTTCAACCCTGGGTTGGTTGATAGACTCTTTAGGGTTACTATTGATTAGTAAAAGGTTTGAAGTAAATGCTAAAAAGTATGTAACAAATTACTCTTTTAGTACATGAATATTTACGGTTTGCTATTTGGTTAGAAATAGATATCCAACCTGTAATATGGGATTACGATACTTCTAGGTTTTTGTGACATAAATTGTTTATAAAAAGAGTTAGATTTAGAGCGTGTTTATGTAATTGTTTAAAAGATATTTTGATACTGATAAATGCATTATTCTGTTCATAAATCATAAAAAAATGAAATACTAAATTGTTAAGCTGTTTGTGAAATGATCATGAAATTTATACTATTTTATCATGTTATAAAGTAGGTTTACATTAGAATTTTGTACATAAGTGAGGTTTGATTTTAAGTATAAATTCTGTATTATAAAAGGATTATACATATGTACAAACGTTAATAGTTCTGTTGCTAAGCTATGTGCAAAAATACCTAGGTTTCCTAGTTAGGGTTCTGTAATGTTTTTATGAAAAATAAGACAGTATAGTTGTACTGAAATAACAAAGATTTATCTATGAAATTCAATCATTCAAATCAATCTACAGTATATCATTATTCAAATCTACTTTTAATTCATCTTCCCTGTACTGGAGTACGACACTAAATCAGTGTGTCAAAAAATACAGGGAATAATTTTTTGAAATCATTCTTCAATTCAAATCTATTCCGACATGTAAACAAAAATAAATTATTCATACAACATTCAGTCTAGTTGCTATTTAAAAGATAGATTTTCAGAATGTACAACAGTTTAAAAGTTAGAATTCCAGAATTAAATCAACAGATCATAAAAGAGGATAACATAATTACATTCATTTATTTAGTAATGTATTTGGACAGAAAATAAATAAGATAACACACTTAAAACCTGGTAATCTGTAGAAGAGACAAATGGCCAAAGGAGCCCGTTCCACCCAAGATTCTCCTGAAGACAACCAAGTTACTTGTCTTAGGACCCCTGAGTCGGTTCAATGAACCACCAAGATGAAGATGCTGTGTGGAGAATGGAATAAATTCCTCTGCAACTCAATAGTAGTACATAATAGTAATACTTCTGGATTTAGCAATATTGAACTCAGTAGTGTGGCTGCAATAGTTCAGAATGCAGTCTTATCCCACTCAATCACTTATAACCTTCCCCTCATCGAATCTCTTATGCTCTCTTGCTTTTCCATTTCAGAAATTATCACAAGGTAAGGATGAACAACCTCCTGTTGAATTTGATGGGTAGATAAAGCATGCCTAGGTCTTCTGGTCAGTTTCTTAGTTAATGAGCCACCTGTTCAGTTCCACTTTCTTGGGGAACATGACCATAAAAATAGGGAAGTTTCCCCCTACAACAACTAGAAGTGAATTGAGGATGCTACCAAGTGTTAGTTTGCTCTCACCCTAGTCCATTCCTCCTAGTGGGTCAGTGAACACTCATTCAACAACCACTTTTGGATATTTGTCTCATCTTTTATTTATTAATAATAAAATATTCAAAGTAATTAATTACAATCATCCTTGAACCCACTTGGTCAATAATCATAAAACTTTACAATAAAAATAAAACATAATGTTTTTCTCATAACATAAAATGTTTAGAATTTGGGTATGTGACAAACACCCCCTCTTAATTTCAACATCGTCCTCGATGTTACTTTATTCATCATCCTCTAGTTCTTCCTGGAACAACATTGGATATGCCACCCACATATTACTTTCCAATTCTCAAGTTGCTTCGTCTAGACTAAGGTGCTTCCATTGCACCTTCCCCTGTCCAATGGTACGATTACGAAGTAAAATTTCCCTCTTGTCGATGATACAATTCGGTTCCACCAGAAAATCACCTTCTGGTTCCACATATACATCATTCCAATTAATCACATGAGTAGCATCATGCACATACTTTTTCAAAAGAGAGATGTGAAATACATTATGTACTTTAAGATTTGGTGGTAAGGCCAACTGATATGCCACTGGTCCTACCTTTGATAGTATTTCAAAAGGCCCACAATATCTTGGTGCTAGTTTAGCACAAATTCCTAACTTTAAGGATCTCTTTTTGGGTTTTACCTTGAGGAAAACATGTTCACCAACCTGAAACTCTTTTTGAGTTCTTTTGAGATATGCATGGCTTTTTTGTCTATCTTGTGCAATTTTCAAATTACTTTGAACTTGTTTCACGGTTAGTTCCATTTATTTTAATAACTTAGGTCCTAACATTAACCTGTCAACCAGATTACTCCATGAAATAGGAGTATTACATTTTCTGCCATATCAAATTTCAAATGGACTGAATTTTGCTGAAACTTGGTAATGATTATTATAAGCAAACCCAACAAGATGCAAATATTCCTCCCATTTACCTGGCTGATCTCTAACATACATTCTTAACATATCTTCAAGAATCTGATTGACTATTTCTGTTTTCCCATCCGTTTGTGGATGAAATGTTGTACTGAAATTTAAAGTAGTATCTAAAACTTTAAATAAAGACTTCCAGAAATTTCCTGTAAACTTTGAGTCTCTGTCAGAAATTATAACTTTTGGAATCCTATGCAGACGAAAAATTGTTTCATAAAAATTTCAGCAATGTTAGCATCCTTGTAAGTTGTCTTAACAGGTATGAAGTGGGCTGCTTTTTTAAGCTTATCCACAACTACCATTATGGAATCATTCTGTTTCTGATTTTTAGGTAACCTAGTGATAAAATCAATACTAATTATTTCCCACTTCCAATTTGGAGAAGGTAGTGGTTGCAACAGTCCAGCTGGATGTTGATGTTTAGCCTTTATTTGCTGACATTCTATACACCTAGCAATATATTCAGCTACCTCATTTTTCATACATGGCCAAAAATAATCCTTCATCAGCATTGTTATCATCTTTTGGTAACCATGATGCCCTGAGTATGGATTTTTATGTAATTCATTCAAAATCAATAGCTTAATTTCAACAACATTAGGCACATAAAGTCTGTTTTTTTACAACATTAATCCTCTTTCATCAATTTTGAAATCTGTTATTAAATTTTCAGAATTATTTCCAGCAATCTTTTCATGTAATTTTTTATATTTTTCATCCATTCTAATTCTTTTTTTAATCTGATTTTCTAAATCTGTTTTGTAAGTGCTGATTGCTACCACATAATTTAACCTTGCATTCTTGCTTAATGCATCAACAAATTTATTCTCTTTGCCTTTAATGTGTTGAATCTAAAATCATATTCGCTAAGGAAAGCTAGCCACCTAGCCTGCCTTGCGTTCAGATTTGGTTGATCCAACAAATATTTTAAACCCTTATTATCTGTCATTAATGTAAATTTTCTTCCGATTAAGTCATAGCGCCACATATTTAATGCATGTATTACGACATGCAACTCTAAGTCGTAAGTTGCATAGTTTTTCTCATGAATTTTTAACTTCCTGGACTCATAGGAAATTACATGACCTTCTTGTGTGAAGACTCCTCCAAGTCCATCATTACATGCATCCGTGCAAACAAAGAAATCCTTGTTTGGATCAACAATTTTTAGAATAGGTTCCGTTGTTAAAAGTTCTTTTAGTTTCTTAAAACCTTCTTCACATTTTTGATCCCACAAAAATTTATTACCTTTCTTTTGTAAGGAGGTTATAGGATTCGCTATTCGTGAAAATCCTTCTATAAATTTATGATAGTCACCTGTAATTCCCATAAAAGAGCGTACTCTAGTTACGTCTTTAGGGGCAGGCCATTCATTAATTGCTTTTATCTTGTCCGGGTCTACTGCGATTCCATCCTTGGATATCACATGCCCTAGGTATTGTATTTTATCTTTAAAGAAATCACATTTGTTGAACTTAACATAAAGTTGATGTTCCCTTAACACTTGTAAAATTATCTTTAAATTTTCATCATGTTCTTCTTTCGTTTTAGAATAAATTAGTATGTCGTCATCAAATACCACTACAAATTTATCCAAGTATTTATGTAATACATTATTCATTAAACACATGAAAACTGCTGGGGCATTGGTTATCCCAAAAGGCATAACCACCAACTCATAATGTCCATAGTGAATTCTGAAAGCAGTCTTAAAGATGTCCTCATCTTTAATTATGACTTGATGGTACCCTAACCTCAAGTCTATTTTAGAAAATATCGTTTCACCACGCAGTTGATCAAATAGATCAACAATGCGAGGCAAAGGATATCTGTTCTTTATGGTCATTTTATTTAACTGGCGGTAATCTATGCATAAACACATAGTTTCGTCCTTCTTTTTAACAAAAATGATAGGTGCTCCCCATGGAGACATGTTAACACCCAAAAAGTGCTCACTAGCTCATTTCCCTATTCACATGACCCATTTATCCACTTTTTCACCATCACAGCTTCTGAAACCAACAAAAGGTCACCAAAAGACCTGAGTACACCCCTTTTTCCATTAAAAAAGATTTTTTTTCCTGAAAAGCATAAAAAACCCTCAAAAAGGGTCCAAATTCCCAAAAATATTAAAAAGGGAATTAAAATATTATTTTTATTCAAAAAAGGAAAAAGGAGGGAAAAGTACCTAAACCATGTTGGTCAATACCATTTGGCTTCCACAAAACCACAAATGGTATTCCCCACCACCAAAACCTATAAAAAGGTGGTAGGGGCTCCTCATTTCAGATCCATCCATTATCTCATCCTTATGCTGCTGAAATCTCCCTTGAGCATTTTAGCCATTGCAAACCACATTGGAGAAGAGACCATTGGAGATTGGAGTTGCTCATCCTTGGAGCCATTCAACCTCATCATTAGAGGTATTGATCCCGCAAGCACTTGCTTGCCCCATTCTTTCAATACAAATTCATTATTTTACATTATCTTGTTCTTGATTTTAAATTATTTTTGTTATTTGTTTAATATCTTTGCATAGATCCATGGTTAGTCTTGTTTAATTAGTTTATTGTTATTTATTTCCATTGAAACTGCTGCTACTAGTTAGCAGGTGCCCATAGCACTAAGCCTGGTTGCAAAACCGGGCCAACAGTTTTTGGCGACTCCGCTGGGTTTTGAACAATAGATCTCTAGTTTTGCTTTTAATCTTAGTTTTTTATTAGTTTTTAACCTTTAGATCCATAGATCTGCCATCTTAGACAGCAGATCCATTGCTGCTCTAAGTTTTGGCCTCATCTATTGCCATTAACAGCCCAGAATTCTTGATTTTCGGGTTCGTTTTTCGGCTTCCGTGCACGGCTTCCGCCTCGCGGTTTTTAGCTGGACAGTCGCGCGGTCCATCGCGGCTTTCGGCCTTTTTTCCGCGCGGTTCACCGCGGCTTTTTTGCCGTTTTTCGCGCTGCACATCGCGGTCATTTACCGCGCTTCACATCGCGACTGCGCGCCCCTTTTCCGCGCGGTCCACCGCGGCATCACGGCCTATTTGCGCGCTGCACACCGCGGCTTCGCAGATATTTTCCGCGCGGTCCATCGCGACTGTGTAACCAAAACCCGCGCGGTCCATCGCGACTGTGCGACAGAAACCCGCGCGGTCCATCGCGGCTTTTCTGTAAAAACCCGCGCTGCTGATTTTTTCATTCGGCCATTCCGATTTTAAAAATTAATTTTTACTGTACTTTCTGCCCATAGAACATTTTTTACAGTATTAAATTCTGCATATTTTACAGCTTTGAAATTTTTTTTTACTATTTAAAATGCATATCTAGAAATCTTTTTAAAAATTTTCAAGAAAGTGAAAGAAAGACTTATTTCTGCATTTTTATCTAGATTTAAATTTTTTCCTGTTTACTTCTTTAAAATCTTGCCCTTAGCAATTTCATTGAAAAAAGAAATCCATTTATTTCTGTTAAAGAAGTCTATTATTTGCTTTCAGAATTCAAAAGATTCTTTATTTTTTGAGTTAGTTTCGCAAAGCATTTAGTTTTCAATTATTGAAAGAAGTGATAAATATTTGCTTTTTATTTTTGAAAGACCCTTTATTTTTTGAAAATTTCCTATAAAGCATTTACTTCTTTCAAGTTCAGTTTACAATACCTCACGTGCACTCACTCGATCACTTAATTGAACTAAGCCTTAAAACGTACCCTAATTTCAACACACGTTTAACCCCACTTGGGGAACACTAAAAACAACTTTGTAGCTAGGTAGTATTGGGGGGATAGGTGTTCCAATAGCACCCCTCAGTTATTACATCTGAGACATAGAAGTTGTCCAATTAGGGAGCTAAAATCTCTTAGTACTTTTTGGCGCGGTCACAACCGGTTTGTGGGAAGGCCTCTCCCTTAGGAGGGTTGAAGTCGCGAGGATGGTTCCGGAAGCCTGAGTGGAATACCGAAATCCATTCAGTAACCGAAGGGCTACCATTCGCAGTTCTCGGGATATCCCTGTATTGGGATATTGCGATCAAAGGACCAAACGGCAGATTTACCTTTTCTCGACGCGTCATGAACGGAGTATCCTAGTAGCCTGTCTTTAGGATTGATTACCCGGTGTCCCTCCCGGTAGGGGGATATCTAGCCGTTGTCTCAACAATCATATTGTCTGACTTGGATTTCATCACCTTGCAGAGGATATCGATTGTTCGAGTCACAATACTTTTAGTTAGGTGTTTGCATGATTCAACCCACCTTTGGTCTAGTTACACCTATTTTTTCTAGAATCCGTTTGCATGTTGGTACTCTGACCATTTGTTTCTTTCCTCCACTTATTGTAGCACAGCTGCTAGAATAAGTGCCTTTTCTGAGGTTGATTTTTTGGCCTGAGAGCCTTCTTTTTCACTCCCCTTCTTGCACCCTTGGTTGCATTAGGGTTTTGAGTCTTTTATATATATATCACCACCTGATACTTAAACACATTTTTCACACAAAAACCTAATTCTCACCATTGAGAATTTTAGACGCTCTCGTCGTCTACAGGGCGAACTCCCGGAGTTTAGTCCACTTGGCTCTCCACGTCACGGACGCAGGGCCTTATCCCTTGATTCGACACATCGTCAATCAGCTGGACAGTCATCTGATTCTGACACACCTCACTTCACATTTGATTTGGAGGTAGAATCCGAAAAACCCACAGAGTTACCACCAACCACCATTATGGCTGGAACACCATTCGATCCACTCTTTACCAGCACCATAGGAGAGACGTCTACAGACCCTTCTACTACAGTGCCGTCCACGGCAACAACCACCCCCCTGGGTATGCCCAATATGGGAAACACTCCACATTTAGGAATTCCCAACACAGGGCCACCTCCTGTTATAGGAATCCCCAACACAGGGCCACCACCTGTTATGGGTATGCCCAACATAGGGGTCACACCCCCTCTGATTCCCACAACCCAGATTCTAGGAATCGCCACTACTATTCCTAACCCAAGTGTAACCCATGTTGCACTTGGAGGCGCTGGCCCATACCAGACTACATCTATTGGAGGGCACATACCCTCCATACCTAGCATACCTTTAGGTGCTACTGGACCCCACACCACAATGACAAGGCATATCCCAGTTCCAGTCACCACATCTGCTAGCTTACCATACATGGCGAGTCTGAACCTGCCAGACTTAGCTAGGCTCACAAATGACCCCATCAGACATGATCCTGCATGGCCTCACATGCCCACCAAACTCCCCTCTGACATCCCTAAGTTTGAGGGTAAGACGAGTGAAGACCCCCAGAACCATATCATGTCCTTCCATCTATGGTGTTCCTCCAACTCCATAGTGGACGACTCTGTCCGCCTCCGGATCTTACAGCGCACCTTCACTGGCTCTGCAGCCAAGTGGTATATTGAGCAACCCCATGGGACGCATGCCACCTTTACCTCCCTTGCCTCGACCTTCCTGCAGTTTTTCCAGTTACCTGTCCGCTATGATGCGGGAGTCGAGATCCTACTGTCTTGCAGACAGAACACGGCCACCCATATCACTGAACACATTCATGAGTGGCGTTGACGCCGAAGCCTCTGCAAAATCAAATTAGACGACCGTATCTTTTTAGATTGGTTTCTCAAATCCCTCCTCCCGCTCATCGCGAAGGATGTGGCATATGAAAGACCCCAGTCTGAAGAAGAGGCCATCCTTAAAGCCCAGCAGTTTGATCTCATCTACGCCCAGTCGGGTTATCTATACATAATCATACCAGACGCCCCACGATGCGACTCTTCACGCAGTGACGCGCCGGGGGCATCTCATGCCGCCGATGGCATTATTGGCCAAATCACACCCCAAGCTAAACCTTTCAGCATGGTGAGCACCATGCCTGCCCCAGACCTCTCTAGGGCTACATCCAGTTCCGGAGCGACAACTTCTTATGCTCCAACAAACCAGACCCATCACATTCATGGACCCTCTTATCCACAACATTGCTATGGGCAAGCGCCATCAGCATATGTACCTCCTACATACTATACTCAACCTACCACACATACCCCCATGTAGTTCCCACAACAGCAGATGCATTACCCACAACCACCTGCAGCAGCTAATCTCACACCTCCAACAGCTCAGGGGTACCAACAACCCCAATAGGCAGCTGGACCACCTCCAGCTCCACCTGCATACTACCCACCGCAACCTGCTCCCGCACCTGTGGCTCCCCAGCATCCCCCCAATGCTCAAGGGCATGTGTACCCACAACAACATCAGCCCCAATACCAAAATAACCAACGCAACCAGGGTGGGCAACCAAACCGCGGAAGAGGACGTAACCGTGGAAACAACCAAAACCATAACCAAGCTCCACAACCTAACCACCCCCAGCAAAACAATAACGCGGCGCCTACTCATCAGAATCCTGATCGGCCACCTAAACAAGCCAAAAATGCTAATTTACGAACAAACCATCCTTGTTCTATTTGCGGTGTCTATGGCCACTATACACACGCTTGCCCACATCTGGAGCGAGCTCGGAAACTATGGACAGATGACGCCCATCGTCAAGGACAGGCGGCTCCTCAGCCGCCACCCAACCCTCCACCACCTCAACCACAACCTTTGGTGCTACAAAACCCTTTTCCAACACAAGGAGTGGTGAACACTCAGCCGTTAGCCCCCCCACAGGGCAACGTACAACCACATCAAATAACTTACGCCGCTCCTGATCAACCCATGTTTGATTCAGGGACTCACCACTTATTGATGATGTCCACTGCCGACGTCAATATCCAAACCCGCCGGAACCAGTATGGCCCTACCTCTGAAGCCCCCCCCGCTGACAAGGATACTAACGCTCATCCTACCGATCAGCCGTTACGGATACCACCTCTTCCACTTGATGGCGCATCTAAAGCACCTCGTTTCCCACTCCGCCGTATCAACAACAACCCCAATGCACGGGATGCGTCAAATTACAACATCGTAGATGACCTAGCTCAATCTCCCGCAGCCATGTCTGCGTTAGAAGTCTTAAAAAACTGTCCTACTCAGCGCAAGACTTTACTTACCGCCATTGGGGTGATTGACCCAAATGATTCGAAATTGATGACCTTTGATTTAGACCAGTCTGAACCACGTCTGCCTTCCACCATAGCAGTCCAAGTTTCTGTTTCTATTCGGAATCTTGTCATCCATCGATGTATCATCGACGAGGGTGCCTCCACATGCGTCATGTCCACATTTGTTTGGCAGAAGTTGGGATCCCCTACTCTCCAGCAATCCACCACTGCATTGCGGGCCTACGACGGCCGGTCAGCTCAACCTCAAGGTTTACTACCCAAGGTCCCCGTCCAATTAGGTGGGAAAACTGTGCTCATTGACATAGAGGTCATTAATGCCCAGCTCGATTATAACCTTTTACTCGGCCGCAGTTACATGTACTCCATGAAAGCGGTTGCCTCATCCGTTTTTCGCACCATGATGTTCCCCCACGAGGGACGCGTGGTCAAAATCGACCAACTCACATACTATGATCCCAATGCCCCCGCAGCACCTGAAAATGTTCTTCCCATGATTGAACAACCAACTTCTAGTGCAACTACCTCCTTTGTCTCTTCTTTGGGACCCGGACTTTATTCAGATACACCAATGACCTCTACATTCCAGGCCATTCCACCACCGTCACCGGAGACCCAAGTCGCAAACCTCTGTACTCTTTCACAGAATACACAAACATCCGGTAGTCAACCACCATTGATCCCCAGTCACATTGGTGTTACACCCATCCACACCATCCCCTTCCTATTTCCTCCTTCGGGTGTAGTAAGCGCCCCGGTTATGGCTACCCTTAGTCTACCCGGGTTAACATTGGGATTACCCGTATGGTATATTCCGCCTCCCGTTCGACCGCCGACACCAAACGTCATCCTCCAACCGGTACAACCTATTGTTACCACAAATCAACCTCCTCCTGGTGTCTCAATCCCTTCGTCGTCAACGAAACCTCCTCCTAGCCTCAATATCCCTTCGTCGTCAATGAATCCTCCCCCTCCTATCAAGCCCACTGGGGGCAGAGGTCCACAACCTTACACTGCTATACTACCTCCTAAGGCAGTTAAACCCCCACCGGTGTTTCGAGCTCCCCCTAAATGCTCGTTGTGCGATGAGATAGGCCATCCAACTCATCAATGCCCACACTTACCGGCACTCCAAGAGCATATGAATATGTTGGACGATGACATCAACATCCCAGTAGTTAGATTAGAGACACCTCTACAGCCTCGCGACAAATCACTGCGCACCAACCATCCTTGTGCTATATGCAGTGTTTACGGCCACTACTCTCACCATTGTCCTGATCTACCTGACTATAGAGCAGCGTTGTACGAGTTAAACAACGTCGACTTAGAGATATCTCCTCCCCTCATCGAGGAGATCCACCCCCCGCCATCATCCTCGTCAGAAGAAGTCAATACATTATATATGATTTCAACAACCTTCAAACCAGAACCCCTTAATTTATGGTCTGACTACTTCAATACTGATGAGCAAATTTTGGAGACACTCACTGCACCCGACTACCCTTGGGATGATATGCATCATCGCTCGTACTTCCTCCCGGAAGCATCTACATCCACCGCATCCAACCAGCTATCGGTTGAATCGAAAGATTTCATACCCACTACGGTCGATTGGTTAAGGGACCCCATCCCAGCACCGGATGCCTTTGAAGAAGGGAACATGTCGAACATTTCCCCCACTATACAGATATACATTTCCACAACACCAGGGAAACCTGAGCTCATCTCACTGGGCACATCTTGCACTCAAGTAGAAACTCAGGCATACAAAAATCTCTTTCAAGAGTTCTGTGATGTCTTTGCCTGGTCCTATACCGAGATGCATGGTCTCGACCCCGCCATCATTGAACACCACATTGATACATGGCCTGAGGTACCTCCCGTTCGTCAGAAACAACGACCCATTCACCCTTCCAAGCTCCCCGCTGTTAAAGCTGAGGTCGAAAAACTTCGCAAAGCAGGATTCATTTACCCTATTCCGTACACCACTTGGGTGTCGAACCCTGTTCCCGTCAACAAAAAGCAAGGCACCCTTAGAGTATGCATTGACTTCCGAGATTTAAACCACGCTTGTCCAAAATACAATTTCCCCACGCCATTCATTGACCAACTCATTGATGAGTGTGCGGGCCATGAAGTCCTATCCTTCATGGACGGGTTTTCCGGATATAACCAGATTCACATCCGCAAGGAGGATCAGTACAAGACTGCCTTCACCACCCCATGGGGCACCTTTGCCTATCGCGTCATGCCATTTGGCCTTAAAAATGCTGGTGCCACTTTCCAGCGAGCCATGACCTATTGCTTTCACGACTTGGTCCATATCCTGCGAGTCTATCTTGACGACCTCACAGCTCGTTCACGAAAACGATCAGACCACCTTAACGACCTCCGGCAAGTTTTCCTGCGTTGTCGCAAATATAAAATCCGCTTGAACCCACACAAGTGTGTCTTTTGCGTCCCAGCAGGACGCTTATTAGGTTTCATTGTTTCCCAAGATGGAATCACTGTCGATCCCCTGAAAGTCAAAGCCATCTTAGAACTTCCGCCTCCTCGCACGCTTCGGCAACTCCAAAGTCTACAGGGGCGGTCCAATTTCCTTAGGCGCTTCGTTCCTGACTATGCAACCAAAGTTCACGGTTTCTTACGCTTACTCCGTACCCACATACCCTTTGTTTTGGATGAGCAAGCAGACACGGCATTCAAAGACCTCAAGAAATCTCTCACACAAGCCCCCTTGATATCCCCACCGGATTTCTCTCAAGACTTCACCCTTTATGTCTCGGCATCCGAACATGCCGTGTCCGGAGTTTTGGTCCAAGAAGATGCCTCACACCGAGAGCATGTGATTTATTACGTCAGCCAGACCTTGTCTGGCCCACCTCTGCATTACCCATACGAGGAAAGATTAGCCCTAGCTGTAGTCTTTTCCGTACAAAAATTGCGACACTACATCCTACTCAGTCATACCACGGTCGTGGCCGACTCCAACCCCATGGTCTATCTCCTCACCCGGCGGCTCCTACAAGGTCGTGTTGCTAAATGGGTCATTATCCTCCAGGAATATGACCTCACTTTCAGAACTCCCAAAAGCACTAAAGCCCTCGCGCTTGCTCACCTCATCACGGACCTCCCATCCTCTTCAACATCACCCGTTATCCAAACGGACCTGATTGACGAGCATATCTTCATCATTTCGTCTGACGACCCTTGGTACGGAGACATTTTGACTTACCTTCGTACGCAAAAATTTCGACCACACATCGATCGTGATGGACGCCGTCGCATACGACACCACGCCCCCCGATACCTCCTGATAGGGGATGTACTTTACCGACGCGGCGTTGATACCATCCTACGCCGCTGTCTATCCCATAGCGAAGCAGAACAAGTCCTCAATGATTGTCACAGCGGTGCCTGCGGAGGCCATTTCTCCGGCATGGAAACCGCCCAGAAAATCATTCGGGCAGGTTATTTTTGGCCATCATTGTTTACTGATTGCATCACCGCAGTCAAGCATTGCCAGAACTGCCAACTATTTGCCCCCAAAGCAAGAACCCCCCCCGCCCCCCTTCATCCAGTCATCACCGTTGGACCATTCTGCAAATGGGCCATCGACTTCCTCGACTGCAACCCCACGTCAGCCGGCGGTCACAAACACATCGTTGTGGCTGTAGATTATTTCACCAAGTGGGAAGAAGCCATGCCGACCTATAATTGCAAAGCTGACACTGCAGCACGGTTTTTCTTCAACCATGTTATCGCTCGTTTCGGAGTACCACAGCAACTAGTCTCTGACCACGGCTCTCACTTCGAAGATGTCGTCTGGAAGGAATTATCAACCATGTTGAAATTTGAACACCATTTCTCCTCTGCTTACTATCCCCAAGGAAATGGCCAAGTCGAAGCGATCAATAAAATTTTGAAGACCATTCTCCAACGTACTGTAGACAAGCACAAATCCAATTGGCACCACATGCTTTTCCCGGCACTATGGGCCTACCGCACCTCAACCAAAACCGCCACCGGTTTCACCCCTTTCCATTTAGTTCACGGTGTCGAATCCGTCCTCCCTATTGAGTGCCAGATCCCAGCCTTACATATCGCCGTTGAACTCCTACCGGACACTTCCCCGATCGAGCAACATTTACTACTCCTAGAGCAGGCCGATGAAGATTGGCGCACAGCCATTCAAAACATGGAAGCAGCTAAACAACGATCGAAACTAAGTTACGACAAACACGTCCACCCAAGAACCTTTTCTGAGGGAGACCTTGTCCTCTCTTACGATCAAGCTCATGATAAAACTGGGAAGGGAAAGTTCGTGTCTATGTGGCAAGGTCCCTATATCATACACACCTTCCTTGGGCAGGGGGCATACATTCTGACCGATTCAGAAGGCAATCCCCTACGCAACCCACGCAACGGGTTGTACCTTAAAATATTTTACCCATAGAAAATCTGATGGACACCATCGTCCATTTTAGTATAGGCATACTTTCTTTGTTCACAAAAAATCCAAAAAACCTAAATATTTGTTTTTCTCTGCATGACCACAGATGGAGCCTCTTCCACTCTGCCATGTCGGTTTCGCTGATGGTGCAAGCCGTTGGTCTCCCAATCTCGCCTCCGCAGCTTGGGTAATATACTCCCCTTCATATAAGTTAATTCACATTGACGGAGTATGTTTAGGAGCCGCTACTAATAATCAAGCTGAATACGATGCCGTGACCGGTCTCCTGGCCGCTGCTCTCCAAATGAGAATACGTCACCTCAACGTTTACTTGGACTCACAACTCCTAGTTTCCCAGCTCAACAATGATTACCAGGTACGCGATCCCTGTCTTTTCAAAAAATTCCTGTGCACTAAACAAATGGTTAGACAGTTTGAATCCATTTCATTCACACATGTCCCAAGACACCTCAATAGTGTAGCAGATAATATGGCCAACAATGTCCTCGACTGGCACACCAATCACATCATGTCATATCCATAAACAAAATGCATCCACGTGCATAACATGTGCCTCCACGAGCATAAAACAAATAAACAAAATGCATCCACGTGCATAACATGTACCTCCACGGGCATATCCATCAACAAAATGCATCCACGTGCATCACATGTGCCTCCACGGGCATAAAACAAACAACCAAATAATGCATCCACGTGCATAACATGTGCCTCCACGGGCATACATAAATCAACATACATACTGCATCCACGTGCATAACAGGTGCCTCCACGGGCATATACAAAAGACAAAGGTGCATCCACGTGCATACACGACAATATATCCAAATATATATCCACATATATATATAAATCAAATAGTCAACATGTCATAAGTGCCCTCAGCACCCGATATACAAAAAATACATCCGATATACAAAAAATGCTTCCCCATATGCTCATCAGCATTTGGGGGCAGATACAGTATCGTCTACTCAGCTGGATCCCGAGGATCCTCAGGCTCCTCCTCCGGCTCCTCCTCCGAATCCTCCTCCGCTGGCCCCGCCGGGTCATGATGAGCCCGAACTCTCCGCTCTGCCGGCCCCGCTGGATCGTCCCGCAGACGTATCCTCCCTTGAGCCGGCCCTGCCGGATCATCCCGTCTACCATCCCTGTGCCTCGCCACGAACACCGCTGCCCTCAATAGGAGCGACTGCCACTCAGGCGACGCACCGAAACAACCCTGCAAAATATCCCGATCCAGGTCTCTCCAACCATCCTCGGGAAGCCCAGCTAGGATCCGGGCAAAAGTCTGTCGGACACCATCCATGGCGTCATCACGAGGGCCAACCCCTCGCCCACGAGCTGCAAATCCTCCACCACGCGGAGGAGGTACAGGTACAGGTGGATGGGCGACCACCATCGCCCACCCCTGCCGAGCCACGTAGTCAGGCGGTGGCACTGGACCCATATCTGCACAAAGCAAGTAAGCCATCACATACTATAGAACAATAATCATCAATGATAAATCAACCAACATATGATCAAATAAAACACAAAACATACCGTCTAAAATCCAGGCCTGTCCTGGGGCACGAGGCATCTCCGGGTCACCTCGATAATCCATGCCGGCGTAGGGGTAGTCCTCAATCACCAGAGGCATCTGCTCCCACTGCTGATAAAAATCCTCCGTGAAGTAACCGCGAACACCACCGCCGCCACGGGGCATCATCTGCCCCCATCTCATCATACGAGGCTCACTCGGAAGACCAGCACGAATGGGTACCCGTGGCCGCAAGGTCGGCACCCGCTCGAAGAAAAAACAGCATAAAAATGAGGCATAACAAAACTCGCCTCCCTCTCTAATGGCCTTGTCCAGATCTCTCCGGACTCCAGCCATAAACATCTGCCCCTAGGCATAGTAAGTACCCTGAAGAACAGAGTCCACCATCATCGTCTGCCCCCCAGACATACGATGTGGCGCAGCAGCACCCAGTATCCGTAGAACGCAGGCCCCAACAGCTCGCATATCCCACTCACGTAGGGATCGCAGACTAATAGAGCTGTTCTGCAGAACAGCATCATCAACACAAAAAGTCTGTAACAGGTCCTCCATATCTATACCTGGAGGCAACCTCGGCAAGATATCGCCCACCTCACCCAAGCGAGGCAACCCAGTCAAAAAATAAACATCCGTGAGAGTAATCTCTAACCTCTCACCCCCAATGATGAAGGCACCCTCTGCCGGCACCCACCAACTCACGAGCTTGTTCAGGAGCCACCTCACTGAACGAATGGGGGGGATCTGAGCGAACTTCAAAAGCCCGCTCATAGCTAAAGTCTGTCTCACCCCTGCATCAGTCTCAATCCTCAGCATGAGATCACCATCGATCTCTCGCTCCCGCCACGAGGACTGTGGCCTCCTCAACATCCTGCCAGCAAACAGAAGAAAATTTTTAGCCCGAGCATAAAAAAAAAAAAAAAAATTTTATGAAAAAACCCCATCGCGGCTTTTACACAAAAAACCGCTCTGCCCATCGCGGCTTTTCCACAAAAAGCCGCGATGACCATCGCGGGATCCATGCAAAAACCCGCGATGAACATCGCGGGTTCTGGCCGAACAGTCGCGATGAACATCGCGACTATCCCCCATGAACCCGCGATGAACATCGCGGGTTCCAGCCTCACAGTCGCGATGAACATCGCGACTGTCAGCCTAAAACCCGCGCGGTTCATCGCGGGTTCAGCCCCGAAACCCGCGCGGTTCCACGTTGGAGAGTCAACATGGAATTTCACGGCCTTCGGGGGCCCGCCACCAAACAAAAAAGACATAATTGACAAGGCTAAGGAAAATAGAGTTACCTGCAACTCGCTGAATCGAAAATCAACGGTGAAATCTCCCAAAAATCGAGAAAAAGCTCTGACAGCTCTATCAAACTCGCACGTAACAATGACAAGTAATTTGGGCCCCACGCCCTATTTATAGAAATTCTACCAATTTTCCAAAAACCATTGCGGTATCATACGAAGTCCATTTCTCAAACCGTTGGTACCATTGGAATCAACACAACGAGAACTTCATGTAGGTTCCTTCATTTTTTTGTTTTCACGGGATCCATTTTTTGACCATTTTTTGGGCCTCTCTGGTGGCCTCGGTTTGCGTGCCAAATCGGCCGTTCTCCGTTTTGGACGTGCCTTATATCACCGGATTCAGTTTTCCGTGCTCGTGATGATGCTTGAGATCATTTCTCGCTGTCATGTCCCGATTTTCAGGGCATTTTTTCCATGCCCCCTTGTCACCTCGATTTGCGTGCCACATCGGCCGTTCTCAGTTCGGGGCATGCCTTATATCACCGGATTCAGTTTTCCACGCTCGTGATGAGGCTTGAGATCATTTCTCGCTCTCACCTTTAGATTTTTTGGCCATTTCTTCCATGCTCCCTCGTCACCTCGGTTTGCGTGCCACATCGGCCATTCTCCGTTTTGGACGTGCCTTATATCGCCGGATTCAGTTTTCCGCGTTCGTGATGACGCTTGAGATCATTTCTCACTCTCACATTTAGATTTTTTCGAACATTTTTTCCATGCCCTTCACATAACCTCGGTTTGCGTGCCACATCGGCCGTTCTCCGATTTCGACAATCCTTATGTCACCGGAACCAGTTTTCCGCACTGATGACGATGCTTGAGACCTTTTCTCGCCCTCATCAATCCATTTTTGTTTGGTATAATTTTACCCCTTTTTCGGGCCGAGCAACCCCTTTTACGAAAAAGGCACTTAGGGAGTTTCTGTTAAGCTCTTTTCCGACTCTTAAAACAATGAAAAGATTGCCGAGCAACCTTGTTTCCTTTCCTGCTCGTTAAACGTATCTGAAAGGGCGTCTACCTGGTATAAGTTTACCCCTTTTCCGGACCTTGTAGACTAATTACGAAAAAGAAATACTCTAGTCACATCGGCTAGAAGAGTTCTCCATCCGCATCATTTTATGCTTTTTCGGGCCTTGGAGACTAAACTTACGAAAAAGAAACACCAATAGAGTCCACTTACCGTTTTCAGACTCTCTAAACATGAAAGCAACCATGAGCATGAGCCGTCCTGGGCTCACAAAATCCACAGGACCGTACCATTTCAGAGCACACTTTTATCCCTTCTTGGAGCTCATTAAAACTACAAAGAAGGAATCAATGGTGCCTCTTGGCGCCACGACAGATCACATCTACTCATTAGGCAGCTTCCCCATTTTGGTCGCCTTTGTTCAGAGTATTCTGCAGTATGTCACCTTGATAATCCCTCGACGGAACCTATCAGCTCGTCCTCCCCCCCCCCAAAAAAGTCAGTACATACCCTTCAGTCCCTAAAAAAGCAATGATCCCCACACCTACAAGTCAGTCCCCTACGCTGCCAGGTCAACCATGTCATCATGCTCTGAACAAAGGAAGTTTGAGTCTACCCACTATATGACCCCAGTTACTTCCCATCCCCACAAGTATGTCAGTACTACCACACTTCAGTTCTACACCTCGCGCTCCTATCAAGGAAACATCATTACCTTGTTAGTTGCTGGTCTCCCTCTGTCGATAACAACCAAATTTATTCCAGAGGATAGACCTAGAGGTCCCTATGTCTTGGACTCATCACCATTTATGATGAGTGCCTACGAATCATTTCGAGAGGAATCTTCAGTGCCTCTCCAAATGGTTGTTTCTCACATGCTCGACTTCAACACCTTGATCGCATCGTTGAGACTCGCACAGGGTATTCGTCCGTTTCACTTATTAGTCGAAGACCCCGGATACCTCCTGACTCCTCCACATTTGAGAGTCTTCCTATGGATAACACCAGTTACACTTTTTCTATAGATATCCGGGTTGCGCATGGCGACAGTATTCAGATGTACCCCAGTTTCATACTCCCTTGAGTATACAGTTACATTATTTCTCAGAGATGACTCATAGTCTTTGAGTCCTTACAGATGTTGGACACCTTCAGTTTCAGCAGTTCATCAGCTAGTCCAGTGTATCAGTTATTGCGATCAGTTATGATCAGGAGTATATCACAAAATAATGTCCCCACCGGACCATTATGATGTACCAGTAGATTCTTTATGTATTAGATCCCCCTTCTTGGGACTAATTGTTATGTATATGTCTTGATACGAGCATGGGAATGCCCGCCTCGTCCATTATCAGAGATTATACCTCATTCATATTGAGGCCATGTAATATTTTTGTTTTTGCAGCTTCCAAGGGCCGTGGCTCTAGTCTCCAACCGGTCTCTCCTCTCCCCTAAAACCCCATAAAAAGACAAATGAACTATGATGTCTATCGGCCATACGATGAGCTCCTGCCCTCACACATCAGGGGGCAATCTGTTAACACCCAAAAAGTGCTCACTAGCTCATTTCCCTATTCACATGACCCATTTATCCACTTTTTCACCATCAGAGCTTCTGAAACCAACAAAAGGTCACCAAAAGACCTGAGTACACCCCTTTTTCCATTAAAAAAGATTTTTTTTTGCTGAAAAGCATAAAAAACCCTCAAAATGGGTCCAAATTCCCAAAAATATTAAAAAGGGAATTAAAATATTATTTTTATTCAAAAAAGGAAAAAGGAGGGAAAAGTACCTAAACCATGTTGGTCAATACCATTTGGCTTCCACAAAACCACAAATGGTATTCCCCACCACCAAAACCTATAAAAAGGTGGTAGGGGCTCCTCATTTCAGATCCATCCATTATCTCATCCTTATGCTGCTGAAATCTCCCTTGAGCATTTTAGCCATTGCAAACCACATTGGAGAAGAGACCATTGGAGATTGGAGTTGCTTATCCTTGGAGCCATTCAACCTCATCATTAGAGGTATTGATCCCGCAAGCACTTGCTTGCCCCATTCTTTCAATACAAATTCATTATTTTACATTATCTTGTTCTTGATTTTAAATTATTTTTGTTATTTGCTTAATATCTTTGCATAGATCCATGGTTAGTCTTGTTTAATTAGTTTATTGTTATTTATTTCCATTGAAACTGCTGCTACTAGTTAGCAGGTGCCCATAGCACTAAGCCTGGTTGCAAAACCGGGCCAACAAGACACACTGGGCCTTATATAATTTTTATCGATGAGTTCCTTTAACTGTGATTTTAGTTCATTAAGTTCCAGAATGTTCATTTTGTAAGGTGCCTTTGAGTTTGGTACCGCTCCTGGTACCAACTCAATGGTGAAATCTAGTTCCCTTTTCGGAGGTAGTCCTGGAATTTCTTCCGGGAATACATCGGAAAATTCCTTTAGAATGGGTATATCTTCTAACTTTAACTTATCTTCCTTAGTTGATTGTTCGTCATTAATTACATTCACAACAAACAATTTACACCCTTTTTAACTTGCAAAGCAGAAAATTTTCTAACAGATGTCTTTCTAGGAATCCCTTTTACTATTACAGTTTTACATTCATCATTCAAACAAGTAAAAGTCTTTTCAAAACAATTTAACACTACCCTATGCTTTTCCAACGAATCCATTCCAATCAGAACATCCTAAGAACCTAAAGGTAACACATTCAACTTAACATAAGTCCTAAATTGATTCATCAATAATTCACATTCTTTTACATAATCAGTCACTTTTCTTCTAGTTCTAGTAGCTAATTGGACCAACCATGATTAATCAAACTTGTCTATTTTCAGATTGCAACATTTCACTAGATCAGGTGACACATAGCTAAGACTTGCTCATGGATCAATTAAAATAGAAATGGGTTTATTTTTCAGCATACCTTCCATGTCAACCATTGAAGTTTGATGATCAACTTGTCTGTTTTCCAAAGATGCATTTATCATGGGCATCTCTCTTGCTAAGTCACCAACAGTCACTTCCTCCTATACTGCATGTATGTTGTTGACGATCCTCTTTCTGAGTGGGCAGTTTGATACATAGTGAGGTCCCTGACAGTCCCAACATTTAACAGGTTCTTTCTGTTCATTGTTTTTAACAAAATTTTTAGGTGGGTCTCTGTTTCTTACAACTGTAAATTTTGGCTATTCATTACCTCTTGAATTATTCCCTTGAAATTTTCTGTTAGAGTAATTACATGAATTATTATTTCCAAAGTTGAGATTAAAAGAAAAATGCTTTTTCCTTTGTTCAAAATTATTAGGCTTCTTTACTTTCCAGCTTGGTAGGCCTTCCCTTTTCTTGTTATGTTCATAACAGATATTTGCTTTCCTCATGGCCTCTTCAAGAGTTCTGGGATCATCATATTCAATTATGTCATTTACATGAGAGGGTAAACAACTCAGAAATCTCTGTACCTTAGGCTTTTCTTCAATGATATATGGTACATACCTTAACAGATTTAAAAACTTGTTGCTCAATTCCTTCATATCCATGGAACCTAACTTTATTTCATAAAACTCTTTAGCTCGTTCCGACAGAAACTTTCTTTTAAAATACTTCTTAAAATTACTCCACTTTACATTTTTCTCTTTTAAACACTTTACTCTTTTTAAATCTTGCCACTAAATGTCTGCTTTTCCAGTCAGATTATAAATTGTCATTCTGGTTTTTAAATGACTTGAGTAGTTGTAGATTTGAAAATACTTATTCATACCAGAAAACCATGCTTCAGCTTCCTCACTCTTTTTCGTTTCTCCATTAAAATTTGGTGGTTTAATCTTTTTAAATTCGCTAGAAATTTCTTCGTAAGGTTTGTACTTCTTCCTTTCGGTGTAGCAATCGCTTTCACTACTATCACTTGAATACTTGTGTTTTTTCCTGTGTGCATTTTCATAACATTCAAAAGAAGAGCTGTTGTCATAATTAGTCAATTTAAAATTTTTAACCTTACATTGGTAGGACATAGTGCCAGATTCTTAGTTATTTTATGTTTTCTTATCATTATCACTATTATGGAATTTATCCAACAGAATTTGATTCAGCTCCTCTTGAGCCTTTAGAATTCGTTCGTTCTCCTCCTTAACAGTTTTTATTTCTATTTTTAAGTCTTTAATTGTTCTTAGCAACTCAGATGAATTATTGTTCAATTCAACAAATAAATTTTCCGCGTTAATGTGTCCTTGTTCATTATTATTCTGTTCATTAATAAGAGACCTATCCTCAACTGACTCTGTTAGCCCTTCTGTACCTACAGACTAAATTTATAAAATGCTGAACATTAAAAAAAAAAAAACAATAATTTGCAATTCTATTCTAAATTTTTATTTGTGCGAGTGAGGCACTTCAGGCCTAGTATTTGAACTTGTGCTCTGATACCACACGTAACATCCCCAAATTTCACAAAAAAAATAAATTTTAAGGTAGCAATAATTGCTTGTATTTGTTATGTAGAAGTATCACTAATGACAACTTAATTTATTTAGCCAGAGACCAAATGATTTCTATGATGACAACTACTTAAAGTAGTCACAATGAATGAATGAGTTACGTCGCTTCATATGCAATGTATACTATAATCTGTTGCAAATTGATGTTATTTCATATTACTGTATGAAGACTTGAATGTTAGTTATTTCAATGTTGTAACATCATTATGTAATCGTCATTCGTTTGTATGAAAGCATCATTATTACAAAAGTTTACATATTAGGTCAATGTCTGAAACTTGAATTGTTTAATTGTTCAAAGTGCACTTCGTCATTTATATTGTCTGTGCCTATGTTGTACTTTTGACTAAGGTAACTAATTGTTTGTTTTTCCATTGTAATGAAGGGGTCCTATGGTACCCCAAGGCTTACTTAGCTATTTATAGCTAACGATCTTGCAACTTCTGTTACAGATCACAGGTAAGGGTTGTGACTTTCTACTGAAGCATAATCGATGTATGTCAATTGACTTATTGTACTTCAATTTGCCTTCGATGTTAAGTACGATGTATAAATTTATACTAGGGTAAGACCCACCCTAGCTATGGTTACAGATATTATGATTTGTGTCAATAAGATGCCGAATGTATAGTTTCATGCTTTTCCTAAGTTCATACTAGGAATATCCTACACATTTATTTTGGTTTTCATAAAGTTTAAACTTTTTACTTTAATGTCAAAGCTTATGTGTATTTGAAAATGCTATCTAAAGTGTTTAATTATGCAATCTTAACATGGTCGTGTTATGACCATGATTTACCTATTGCATTGTGCAAGTCTTATGTCACATGATCTACCCATATAACATAGATTATATATATATATTATATTATATAATCTACGTGTTACGAACTATATGTATAAATTCTATATGTTATACATTATGACTAAATGTGAAACATTGTAAACTATATGCTATATACTTTACGTTCTAAGCATTATTTGGTCCACGATTAACACTGGTGAAGTTCTGTGTTGGCAGGGTTCCGAGATTGATAGCTGTAACTTTAAATGTTATTAAATGAGGTTTGGTGGATCACGTGATAGCATGCCCTCGTGGTAGGCTCGACGCCATTGATCTCTTGATGGCTTTGGGTTTTGGGATAAATCGTAACCCTGAGTTGATAGTCTATCATCCTTGTATTTATTTCATTTGCAATTTAGAGTGGGGAGAGGCCGACAGGCTCTTGAGTTGTTAGGGTTTGTAAAAACAACGATTTGCAGTCTTCCAAGGTTTCGATACGGAGACCTATGAGCCTATATATTTTTCAACCACAGTCTAAATGAATCCCAAATATTTATACTGAGTTTTAATCTTGCTGGTTTCGATGGTGAATCTTTGCACCACCAGTGTTACAGAGTTTTCAACCCTTGCTGGGTTCGATGGTAAACCCTTGCACCACCAGATGTTTGATGCTAAAAGCATAATCACGCAATCGTTGGAGAAGTTGCTTAAGCTTGCAGTTTATTCGAAGGTAAGTTACAGTCGCTCCTTCAGTATTTCGCTGAGATTTTAATGATACATCGTTTCTTAATAATGTCTTTGAGTTATTTCTTTTAAAACATAGTTTAACCAATTGACTTATTGATAACTTGACAGGTTATCCTTGCTGTTGTTTATGGTTAGCCTGAGTGGGATAAGAGCTTCTTGGCCCTGGTAAGCCTCGGTGACTCCCTGTGGGAATCTATTGTAACTCGGAAGAAGATGTGGTGAAGCTTGGCACTACTGCCGGTCTTAGTTGGTTTCGCCGAGAATTCCTTTAGCTTGAACTTTGAATTCACAGTCAGTTGTGAACTTATAAGCCGTATGGCATTTGTTATGAAATGAGAGGGTTTAACCCTCGAGCCTTTGAGCTCACGTTGGTTTCTCAACGTTTTCTTAGGAGTTATTGTTCGGTAACTAAAATCTTATGGTTTAATTAAAAATCATCTTATGGATTTCTTATTGTATAAAATGTACAAAATGTTTGAGGCTGAGTTTACGGTTTTCCTGTAGCTCTTGTATGATCAGTTCGGAGTTAATGTTTTAATTTGTAAACCCTTCTTGCTATAATTGGTTGTTTTGTGGAAACCTAAGATTTTAAGAATGTTTATGGTTTAGCAAACAGTTACTAATGGTTTTGAAAAATAAATGTAAAACAGAGTTGGAAACCTACTCTATCTATTTACAAAGTTTAATGGTTTACTCGTGGAAATGCTAAGGGTTTTGAAACCTGAACCTTTGTGTATTTAGGATTTAATTTGATGGATTATAAATTTTTACAAAGGGATTAGGGTGAGTCGAGACTCGAACCCTGCACTTCTGCGTATTAGCACTTGTAACGATTGTGTTTAACATTTTTATGAAGTAGAGATATGTTCGGGTGAACCCTTGCGGGTATTGAACCCTAGTCTTTGTAATACTTTCTTTCTTTGGGAAAACAATGGATAATTATTACATTAATTACTAGTTGTGATATGCTGCAACAACCGTATCCAGTTGCCTCGTTAATAGTCGAATCCGACTCTCATATTGAATAATAAGTAAGAATAATATATTAGATAATAAGATAAAAGATGATATGTTACAATGATGGCCCTACCTTAAATATGGCTCAAGCATTTGATGTTGAGGAGACACCTCATTTCATAACCTAAATTTAGTTAACCTAATTATTAATTATTTAATCATTATCTTATTTTATGTTCATAGCATTGCCACTCTCTTAGAAAGGCTTTATCCTCAAAGCCTTATAATGTTTCTGCATCATTTTATGTGGTGTAGTAGATGACGAAACATGTCGATATGAATTACTCAGAGTCGAACATAACTTCTAGTATGTCGACGGATCAATCCATCCCAAATTGATTTGTTGTGGACTGATGGGATTCCCTACTAATCTGTCGTTAGGAGATTTGATCACATTAGTACCATTATCTTTCTATATTTCCCACTTTTTTGAATATCGATTTTTATGGTTGGGGTGTCGATAGGGAACTTTCACGATGTCATTTTCGTTTACGAATGTCATCTTTTGAGCATTGATCTGAGTTGGGAGTTGTATTTTCATCTCTTGAGGATTTAATTTTTTGTTCTGTATCTTTTCCAACTTGTTTTCTAATTGCCTGTTATCATTTTGAAACTTCTTAATCAATTCGACTTGCGATTTTCTATCATCTTCAGACGTCTTAAGTTGTTCCTTAAGATATTCATTATGACTTTTGATACAACTATTTTCTTCCTGCTTGTCTAGAAGTTTCCCTTCAATGTCGTCCATAGATTGTTCTATCTTCCGGCTATTTTTCAACTTCTTAATTTTTGTGACTAGTATCTTGTTATGATTTATTAGTCTGAAAATTTCTTCAGCATTGTTGGATAATGCTTTATTACTCTTCGCGATCTCTAACTTATGTGTCTTTTTAGAGTTGTCATTTTTTTGTTGAAGAACTTTTATCTGTTGTCGACATTGGCCGACCCCTGATTCTTGACTTTCTAATTTATGTCGTATCTGCGTTAGTTCTTCATCTTTGTCGCTAATGATTTTGTTCAAGCGTATTATTTCAGCTTCGTAATTATTTATTTCCTTCTTTATATCAGCAGGATCTGTTTATGTTTTTCTGCAATCGTAGCACTATAGCCACAGAATTCTGCAATGATCGCAGCCAGGAGCGCACCAATGATATTTGGTTCACCATTTTTAGTGCTGGTCTGAATTTCCATTTTCTGAACATTTGGGAGATGGGTATTCCATCAAACACCCAAATTGCCATTGAATCCAGAGACAATAACATTGACTGCCTCTGCATGGTCATGTTTTCCTGTAGACATATAAGCTTGAAAGCATATCATCATTTTATTGACCATATCTAATATTTCACCTTCATTCTTATCATCCATATTCAATGAATAAATTTTTTTTGGGTTAAAAGATTCCTGGAAGCCTGAATCTTCTTTGTGGAGATCTGGAGGCACAAATTTGCGCGGCTTATTATAATTCCAACTTGATTCTGCAGTCATGAGAATGAATTCTTTGCCAGAGGTCTTCGGAGTGAGAGGAGCAGAAAGTGTGATAGGTAGTGAACTAGCAAGAGATAATTCACCAGGATGGCTAAGCTTAGATGCATCAATTTTTGGATTAGCAATTTCTGCTTGGATCCTGCCAACTGTTTTGGCAGTGTAATTGACTTTCTCTGCGATGTAGGAAAAGGCTTCCCCTACATTCCTGTCTAAGTCAGATATGGAATCTGTCAAATCATCCTTTAGAGAGTCATTTGCCGTTCTGACTTGTTGAGCAGAGACTGGGATATGTTCAACAGTATTTAAACGAATATGCTGAACTTCATCATGAATTTTTCTGCAAGTATATTGCAGAGAATCAACCTGTGTGGATCTTGGCATTTTATTTTGTATTTCTATGTTTTGGATGGCCAATCCTTTTAGTGCCAAGTTTGACCAATTTGCTTGTTCTGCTTTCTCATTATTCAGAAGGATGGGAGCTGCAGGAGCTGATCCATCTTCATATTCAAGCTTAATTGGTCTGAAGGGTGGGAAGTTTGCTTCTGTGTAGATTTCTTCACCCTGGAGACTTTTCCATAAATGGCCTTTCTGAGTCCTTTCTCCTTTGGACTCAGGCTTCTTGTCCTCAAGTTTTGCAGAGGACTGCATCATGGCCAGTGTCTGTTGGAATTCGTTTCGCCATTCATAGAAGGAAATCCATTCATTTCTTAGATCCATCTCAAAGTGCCATCTTTCAGACATTCTTCTCCTTTCTCCTGGGGGCAAAGTTTGTTTCCAGAATTCTTCAGCTTTTGGATGAGTGTAGAGATCCCAATAAAACAGATTTTTCATAATCTTATCCTTGGGATCAAAAGGAGCATGGCCAAACTTAATTATCTCAAATATTTCTTTCTGGGCCAAGGAGGGTTCTTTGATGTCTTTCCTGGTACAAGGTTTCATTCTGGATGGCGGGAGTGCCATTCTTTGTTGAATCCTATGTTCTCTAGCCTGAAGTCTGTATTGCTCACGTTTTTCCATTTCTCGAGCAGGCAGGTCTAGCAATTTTTTGGTTTGGCTAGAGAGTGGGCAGAATCCTAGACCAGATTTATCCAGGTGGGGTTTCTGGACAGACAAAATACGATCTAACTGGGATGTAGCATCAGAAATTTCATCCTTGTGGATTTCAGTGATACCTGTAGATGCTTTCTTGAAATTCTCTTCCCACCAGTTAGAGGGAGATGATGCCATCATGAATTCAGATTCATGTGGATATTGACTTAGAGGAGAAGGTTCACACTCAGGATTTGGACATGGATATTTATGTGAACTTTCTTTAGGTTTTGGTTGTTTGGGAGGGACTAAGTCCTGACAATTTGGACAAACAACAGAAAAGGGAATATTTACAGGAACTTCTTTATGTAAGCAGGCTCGTCTTAAGAAAGGTTCCTTTTCGGAGGAGGTCCTGCTTATGGGGCGTTCAGAGGAAGTTGATGAAGTTGTGCGGAAAGAGGTATATCTGGGTAGAAGATTCCCAGCACGCTGGGCTGTTGGAGGAGGGAAAGAGATAACGACAGAGGAGGAGTCTTCACGAATATCGGAGGTGGTGACAGACTGAGAAAGAGGCTGTTTTGGGGCATCCACCACCCACTCAGGAGGAAAGCTGAGTTGGTTCAAAGAAATTTTTGAAGGGACGAGGGAACCATTCCTGGGATCGCTTCGAACCAAGACTGCAGCCGTGTCTTGGTCTCTGGGATATAACTGATTGATGGGATTGTGAGTATTAGTGAATCGTAGGGCAAGAGAATGATGAATCAGGAGGTTTAAGGCTCCAGGCTTCATATCAAAACCAGATGTATAAATCTTGACCTCTAATACTTTGTGAATCCAGGGATCATTCAGAGAGATGTTAAAGCCAGGAATTATATCCAGATATTGAATGCCATTTGAGAGTGGCATTTGGACTCCACCAATTAATGCATCCATGAACTTATTGTGTCGATTATCCAAACAACAGACAAGGGCTGTGGCATTTATGCCAGGACGGACCAAAGGTTCCACTCCAATGAGGGCTCTACCAAGATTAACAAAATTCTTTCCATATTTTTTCTTATAACTTTTTACTTCTGCTGGGTCAAGGAGACCAAGGGTCTGACCGACTGAACTATTATTTACAGTTACTTCGGAAACACCTTCACGAACTTAGAAAAGTTGTCTAGACTTAAAATGAAACATAGACATATCCTTATATATCTGATCTGCTGAGAGTCGGGGTAGTTCAAAAGGTTTTGTAGGATCATTATTAACAAACTCTGAACTACCATGATTTATCCATTGAATATCACGACTGGGAAATAAATCATTCATAGAGGAAGTAGAACATTCAGTAAGACATTTATTTCTCAACTCATCATAAGGAATATGGGAATCCATGAGAACCTGAGTATAGATGATCGATGGCTCTGATACCAATTGTATGCAGGGGCCTCTTCAGAGCTGCTGCAGAAAAAATATTCCTGCAATATTGTGAAAATAAAAAGCTCGATAAAGACCTCTCCCACTCGGTCTCTTTTCGTGGCGGTAGGGAAGTCTGCCGGATGTTTGGAATTGAGCCTCCCAAAAAAGCTCACAAACATCACCTCGGCCATAAAACAAAAAAGTATAAAAGAAAGTCTACTAGCAGATGGAAGGAAAAGTATCCTCCAGACCCAAGAAAAGAGCCAGAGAAAAGAAAAATGAAATGCTTCTATTGTGGCAAAGAAGGCCACTCTGCTTCTGAATGCTACAAACGAAATCAAGATTATCAGAGGAAGCAGAAAGGAACAAGGACTTGGTCTAATAGAGAGAGTGTATTTCCCAAGGTGGAACCTTTTGATGATAATCTCAGAGGAATACCCAGAAGAGCCCCTCCAAGAAAACACAACTTGATGCATATAGCAGCATCAGATGAAGAGAGCACAGATGAGACCACTGAAACAGAAAAAAGTGAACCAGAAAACACTGATCTCATGCATGTCCACCAGATGTACAATAATCCTTGCAAATGTGGTGGAAAATGTACTGAATGCCGAGAAGAGCAAGTGACTTATGACTCAGATAGTTCTTTGCAATCACATGAACAGGAGTTGTTTGCCGCTTGGACTAAACAAAATACTCGAACAGAGTCTTCCTCTTCCTCAAGCGACTCGGAAGCAGTAAATTGTTTCATGGCTGGTACCGACGATGAAGATGAAGAAGATCCTAAAGAATTGATAAAGAAAGCTATTGCCAGAATGAAAGAAGGCAGTAAAAAGAATGACTTGGTAAATAGCTTCAACAAGATTTTCTTGGACGACAAGAAAGGCAAAGGAGGACAAAGCTCAAAGCATAAATTCAGGAGAAAATATGTCCAAGAAACAGAATCAGAAAAAGAAAGCTCAGGAGAAGAAAAATTCAGATGGTCTTGGAAAGCAGCTGCTAATCTCCCGAGCATGGAAAAAAATGTATACCCTCTCTTGGCTCAAATGCAACAAGAGCCACAAAAGATTGACCTGGCTACCCTACATAAGGAGCATCTAAAGCTGGTACAGGAGGTTAAAGAGCTTAGGCTCTTGATTGAAGAAATGAAACAACAACCAGAATCATCGCGATCAAAGCCTGAACAGTCTGAAGAAGATATGCATTTAATGGTCGCCGTACACCAGCAAACTGTGGTCAACTTGCATATCAAAATCCATGAAGATGAAGTCAAGGTACTTGCACTTATTGACTCCGGAGCAGACTTATTGACATTATTCCTTGATGCCTTTGTATTTCCATCAATATACAATGTCACTCCTTTATTTTGATTGTTGGATTTTAGTTGTATATAATTTTTCGTGATTACATATCTCTGCATACTTGACATATCGTGCACCAACCTAAACCAATCTCCATAGCTATAGTATGGCCTGATATACTCTGTCAATTCAACTAATCCTCAATATCTCACCTTTATTCCATCCATGCAGAATAGACCAAGGCCATGTATGGAGGATGGATCAATGCAATACATCCTCTCATTGACACATAAGTCAATTTCCAACTGAGGAAGTTCCTTGGGTACCCATCATTTCACTAGATTTTTGTACGTCAAGGGAAACTCGATATCACCTCTCCTCTTAGCATCATAATAGCACGGTTCTCCTTCAACAAGAAAGAATTCCACGCGCCTACGGAATTTTATTGTGAACTTTTCACCTCTAGTTTATTTCGACCTATTAAATGTGTTGGACATCACGATTTCCCCTATCTATCCTGAAATTCCCTCGCTCCAGGATGATAGGTCTGACAGGTACCTATTTGGTTGTACCTACACTCCATCAAATGAGAAAAAGCAGTTCAATATGAACAATGTTTCAGAAATGTTAACAAGACCAGTTCAATAAAAGTTGCTCTTTCATAGGTAGATCCACCATATATATCAATGATAGGTTACATAAACCTGGTTCTCAAACTCAACCTATGAATCACATTCACCAATCTCTCATGTATTTCCTACTTTACATCATATATTACATATATAATTGGATTACAAATTATGCCACTTTCTTTGGAAAACAGATTAAACAGGCTCCAGGGTAGGTCACCACTTTCTTTCAAGGTGATAATCCAATGAATAATCCTAAACTAATTAAAGTCACTGAGAATATCGTCACCCTCCATTCCCCGTGGGAGTTTACTAATTAATGAGTTCTTGTTACATGTAGTGAAAGGGGGTTTGTTTGGGATTGGATTATAAGTCTAGATGGGGTTTCTTCGAGACATTTACTAGGTTTCAACAATAAGTTGTTTTCATTGTACATGGTAGTTATGCAAATCACAAAGAAATTTTAACTTCTTTCCTTTTGACGTTATCCCACATTTCTATTTTATTTCATTCAAAATTTAGTATGCCATGATGACCTAAGTCAAAGTAAAAAATGTGAGTAATGTAGAGATTGGGTGATGTTTAGGTAGCCATGGGTGTTTGGATAGGGTTTTGTGTGTTGGGTTTCCGCCATTGCCATATTCTCCTCTCCTATATCCTTCTATTTGGGTTCTAGGTCTTCAATGTCTCATTTTCCCTTATCCAATTAGTCGAGTCAATGTTGTAATTGGTTAGTTATTTTTGAGTGGCTACATACAAGGGTGAAAACTAAGTTTCTTTACAAAGATGTGCTCTGGAGGTTCAAATAAGTTCCAAAAATAATCACTTCTAATCAATGCACCCATTTGACAAGGAATGCAATCATTGGCATGATGAAAAAATATCAAGTCATGCATCAAAAGATAATCCCTTACTACAAAGGGCTAATGGACAATATGAAAGTATACAAACTAGGTATTGGTCTCCATTCTTATAGAGTTTTATGATATGAATATATCATACAAGGTTTTCTTGAGGAGATTTTACAAGGCCATATTCAACCCAACTTTTCCCCTCATGGATACACCACTTTTATCTTTTTTAAAAAGGAAGGCATGAGGATGTGTTGGCTATTATCTCTTGAAAAAAATCACCATAAATAATCAACATTCATTTCTACATGTTAGCACCTTAATAGATTAGTTTAAGGTAGAAGAGTACTCCAATCAGATCAACTAGAACTCCAACAATCATTTTATATGTATCAAACCCAAGGCTATTGTTATGCAATAAATTCCCCAAAAGAGCATAAATAGACAAGAAAGAGTAATCCACACCTTAATAATGAATAAAAGAGATGAATAGAAAGCCTCTTCTAGGGGGTAACCTCCTTATACAATGTACTAAGTAAAAAATACAAGACAAGACATGATGATTCAAATGAAAAGGTCTCCTTGATATATATAGGAGACAAAGTGGTACAATTACCACTAATAGACTCAAGACGATATCAATAATATAATAATAGTAACTAACATAAAGTGCACAATTTAGGGGGAATGGGACAAAATTTAGGCTTTACATGCCCCTCCCCTTCAGACAAGTGTTGTCCTCAATTTTGGTTAGTTGTGGATGCTTATGTATGAAGGACTCATCTTCCCATGTTGAATCTTATACTAGTAAGTTCTTCCACTTGATGAGGTACTTAGTAATAACCCAATTTCGTAGTTATTTGGTCCTTGTTGAAGTGATTTGTTCAGGTTCCAATATGAATTTTCCTTCTTCATCAAGCTCCAACAAGATTTTTTGAATTGGGATCTTGTTATTACCTTCTTGAAGCAAGAAACATGTAAAATTGGGTGTACCCTTGAATATGAAGGGAGCTCCAATTTGTAAGCCAAACTAACAATATTCTGTAGAACTTTATAAGGACCATAGTACTTGGTTGCTAATTTATTGTCCTTATTTAGTTTCTTGATGGACACATGTTTGTAATGTTGTAGCCTAAAAAATACCCAATCCCCTTCTTCAAAACTCCTTTCACTGTGAATTTGATATGGTTGTTGTTGTATCCTTTTTTATATATAACCAGGTTGTCCTTCAATATCTTGAGAACTTCATGTTGGTGCTTGAGGTGATATTTCACAACTTGAACTTTACATTTTCCTAAGGGATATGTGATAGATGGAGGTTGGTACCCATAAAGTTCCATAAATGGGGACATTTTTTATGACATATGGAAGGAATTATTGTACCACCATTATGCCAAAGATAACCATTTCACCCACTATGTTTGTTTATCAGATGCAAAGCAGTGAAGATAACATTCCAAACCTTTGTTCACTATCTCATTTTTTCCATTGGATTGAGTATGATAAGATGAATTGTGGGTCAACTAGGTACCCAAACAAGAAAATTAATAATTTAGTCCAAAATTTTCCAATGAAAATTGGATCTCTATCACTTACAATAATCTTCGTGTTTTCATGTAGCTTTTGAATTGTTTCCACGAATGTTGAATCTATTGTACTTGCGTTAAAAGGGTGAGAGAGTGCACAAAATGTGCATACTTGGTGAGTCTATCAAAAACCACCATAATAACATGATTCCCTTCTAAATTGGGTAGACCTATGATAAAATCCATTGAGACTTCCTCCTAGTGCTAACAAGGTATGTCTAATGGTTGTTAAATACCTAGGGTCTCAACTATTTCAAGAAGTTATTTTGTTAGAAAACCAAACATTATACCATGAAACGTTGAACATCAAATTTAAGACCTTACCAAAAAATTCATTCTTGACCCTATGGTAGGTTTTTAGGAATCCTTAGTGCCCTCTTATAGGGGAGGTGTGTAATCCCCAAAGGACATTTTGTTTGACTTGGGAGTTCTTACATATATATAAGCGATCCTTATACCATAGTGAATCATTTATCCACACAAAATTATTTGATACACTGGGATCCTTTTGTATATTTTGAATGAGCATCCACACCGATAAGTCATTCTTTCATTCTTCCGTTGCTTCTACCATCCAATCGGGTTGTATAATAGAAATAACACTAAGTAATGCCTCAACATCCTCATATTTTATTGAGAGTGAATATGACACCATATTTTGTTTCCCTTTTTTATAGATAATTTCAAAGCCATACCCCAACATCTTCGTTACCCATTTCTGTTTCTCTTCTGAAGATAGTCTCTATTCAGAGAAGTATTTAAGACTATCATGATATGTTTTGACCTTGAAGTACCTGCCTATTAGGTAAGCATACCATTTCTTAAGTGCATGTAGTATTTCCAACATTTCCTTCTCATAAATGGGTTTGTGTAAGTTCTTTCCCTTGATTGGCCGACTTTCGAAAGCCATGGGCCTTCCTTCTTGCATTAGAACAACACCAATGCAATTTTCCGAGGAAACACATTCCACAATAAAAGGTTTTAATGAATTCCAGTGTGGTCAGGGAAATGGATTTGCACATTTCCTCTTTAAGTCATTCAAAATATTGAGTTTCCTATGGAGTCCAAGAGAATGAATCCTTCTTCAATAATGTTTTCAGAGGTGATGCTATTCTTCCATAGTTCCAAACAAACTTGCGGTAGTACCATGCCAAACCTAAGAATCCTCTAATATTCTTCAAGGATTTGGGAATCATACAGTCCATCATGGATTTAATTTTGTTAGGTTCTACCTGAACACTGTCATTAGATACAATATGACCCAAATACTCTACCTCATTTACCCCAAAGAAACATTTGGAAGGTTATGCATATATTTGTTCACAATTTAGTAATTGTAGAAACATGTCAACATGTTGAACATGTTCTTCCCAAGACTTGCTATATATTAGTATATCATCAAAAATTACTAACACAAGTTTTCTAAGGGTGGGCTTGCAAATGGAATTCACCAAACCTTGAAATGTGAAACGTGCATTCGTAAGGCCAAATGGCGGGACTAGAAATTAATAATGACTTTCATGAGCTATGAATGTAATTTTTGGGATGTCTTCTTCCTTCATTCTAATTAGATGATACCCTGAACGAAGATCCAAGTTTCTGAAGTAAACTTATCCATGTAGTTCATCTAAAAATTCATCAATGACTAGAATGGGAAACTTATCTTTAATGGCTAGCTTCTTTAGCTCTCTATAATCTAGACACATACACCATGATCCCTCCTTCTTGTGTACCATTACCATTGGTGCGGAGTAAGAACTTTAGCTAGGCCTAATTATTCCATCCTCTAACATTTCTTCAACCATACACTCAATTTCGCTCTTTTGGCCATAGGGGTATCTATAAGGTCTGATGTTAGGAGGAACACTTCATAGAATCAAGTGAATAGCATGATCATGATCTCTAGTAGGTGGAATACCTTTTGGAATATCTTCAAATACCTTGGAATGCTTATTAATGACCCTTTGTAGATCTAGGGAAATAAGAGGATTAGATTCTTGAATCTCTAGTGAGCATAATTGTGCAATTACACCATGATGTCCCCTTTTCAACAATTTTTTTCATTCCATTAGAGCTTATCACCGTGCTTAGTTTCCTTGTGATACCCCTTAACTCAATTTTTTTCCTTCCCAAGAAAATTTCATGAAAATTTCTTGAAAATTAAAATCCATTGCTCCCAATGATTGTAACCATTGAACCCCTAAGACAACATGAGTACCACCCATTGGGATAGAAATCATTGGACTATTCAATAAATATTCCCCCATAGTAAGATTTATATTATTTTATTTCCCTAAGCAATTGATATTTCCTCCATCTAAAATCATTACTTGACTCTGGTTTTGGATATATAAAGCAATTGCGAACTTTGGCTAATTTACAGCAAATGAAATTATGAGTACTACTAGAATCAATCAACAATGTAAAGTTTTTCTTTTTGATATATCCTTAAATATTGAGAATTTGCGGAGCGCTAATTCCATCCAATGCATGAAAATATATGGTGGGAGTAATCTCTCCTATTTCTTCAACTTGAGATGGTTCCTGTTATTTTGCTTCTTCCTCTTCACAATATACGAAGAATAATTTATTCTCATTTCACTTATGTCCCTTACTATACTTGTTGTAACAATTAAATCATAGACATTTTTCTCTTCTTTCATCCATTTGTTGAGGTGTCAACCTTGTAGGTTGAGGTGGGTTAGAAGAAGGAACATTATTCTCTCTATAGGTGTTAGAGGCGGTCCTTTTAGTAGCCATCACCATGTTTTTACTTTCAACGTTCTTTGCCAACATGAAATCCTTCTCTAAGGATGTTGTTTCAAAGAGACGCAACTCATGTTGAATGCTATCCTTCAATGTTCCAATAGAGAGATCAAATAATTTATCATATAGTATGCCCTCCACTCTAAGACTCAACTTTTGAAATTGTAGAATGTGCTCGATTATTGGATCCTTTTGTCTTATATTTATCAATTCGGTAAAGAAGGAATTACTCTTAACATCATCATGATATGATATCAATTCTTCTGTAAAAATGGACCAAGATATAATGGAGTTCTGTTTGCATTCACAAAGCCATTGGTACCACACAAATTGCTTAGGTTCTAAATATAAAGATGCAATAGTTACGTTTTTTAGATTTGGCACCTGGTGTATATCAAAGAATTGCTCCATATGGAATATCCATGTTATGGGATCCTTCCTATCAAACTTCCTTGTGTAAATATTGGATATTTGGATACCCCCTGGGGACCATCCCTGATTGATTTTGTTATTAGAATCAAATCCTCTTATAGTATGCTTATTAATGGAAGGTTTCTCAACATGGGCACTATGTTTACCTTCCTAAGTCCCCAGGGACACATCTTCACCTTTAGGGTGATTTCCCTTTGGATTTTGTATGAGATTAGAAACCATTTACATTTCCTCCATCATCTTATTCTCTAAATTAACTAAATCAATCATTCTCACAACCACTTTAATCAAATATTCCAACTCAGACACCCAAAAAGATAGGTCTTCACTTTCATCAAAGGTCAGGGATGAATCCTATGGTGGTTTGATTGGAGTGTGAATTTTTCAACCACCTTTTGGTGCCATGTGGAATAATAAAAATAGATATATATATAATCTTTATCACACCTTTGAGATCACCTAAAATAGATCCTTCTACTAAAAGTTATTCAAATTTAAAATGGCATACCTTTTCCAAAACTTTATTTGGAGACTGATTCGCTAGCCGACCTTCCAACTGAGGTAACTCTGAAATTAAGGCCCCTATGAGTCTAATTTTTCTTTTCTTTTCTGCAGTATCCTGATATGTCTTTTCTTTAATTCCATATGTATGAAATTATTTATAATGTTCCAATAAAAAATTATGGTAATTTTTCCAACACTTGTTATTTTTGGACCTTTCAAAATATTGAAAGTGTACGGCTTGCCACATGTCCAATTTTCTGAATCTAATTCTGAAATTTATACCACATATACCATGGTATGTCTTCTTTATAATGCAATAGGTCTTAATAAATTTGGATGTTTCATGCTCTGATATAATCGTTTTTACTAGAACACTTTTCTGAGACTAGTTTTTGGACTAGTCAGAAACCCTAACTTCCAAAGGGTATAACTCCGAACCTATAATGAATCAAGATATGAAACTCGTACTATAGATATTTCTCTTTGTCCACTATTCCCTCTGCATTTTTATCTATCTAAAACATAATATAAAAAATTTATAGCAAAAATTCCAAGATGACTTGTTTTGGAAGCATCCAAGCTCTGATACCAAATGTTATGCAACAAATCCCCTAAAAGAGTATAAATAGATAAGATATAGTAATCCACGCCTTAACAATGAAGAAAGGAGATGAATAGAAAGAATCTTCAAGAAGGAAACTTTCTTATGCAATGTATTGAGTACACAAGACGAGACAAGACAAGATTATTCAAATGAAAAGGTATCCTTGATATATATATATATATATATATATATATATATATATATATATATATATATATATATATATATATATATATATATAGGAGAGAAAGAGGTACAATTACCACTAATGGATTCAAGCCAACATCAATATTATAACAATACTAATATAAAGTGCCCAATTCAGGGGGGAATGAACCAAACTGTAGGGCTTAACCGCTATGTAGAAGACAACTTCAAGATCCAACAGAGAATATATGAATAATTGGGTTGTTTTCTCTTACTAATGCCCCTGCAATGAGGATGATGATTGTTCTTCTATAATATCATCTTAATTTAATTTTTGAACATCTACGTGGATGACATAATTGTTTCCAATAATCTTGAGGAGGACTTGGGATCAACAATATTGAAACAAACCTTACTTGGGAACATTAAGAACTGTATGTTTGGCCAAACAAATATCATCTGAATTGAGATGAGTTGAGCATTGATCCAATGAAGATTTCATCCTCCATTGTTAATCGATCATCGCAGAATTACATGCATGCCTTGAAAAGATCTATGGAAATGGAAAATAATCTCAAAAATCTTATCACATATTTTTTTGATATTAGGCACCCTCTTATTGCACTAAACTTGAGAAAATACTTTTTGGTTAGGTACAATTCAACAAAAAACATTTGAAGAGATAAAGTGCCAAGTTTTGACTATTCGTGTTTTTCATTCCTTGACATTTAACAAGCCTTCAAGATTAAGGTGGATGCATATGGACAAGTCATGGGCACAATATCAATGCACACCAAAGCCTCTTCGCATTCCACTTTGAGGTGTTTTAACTATTGTTTTGAATTTCTTAGTATCTGACAAAGTGATGTTCACATTGGTTTAAGCAAAAAAGAGTTGGAAACATTATTTGCATGGTCAAAAATGTATTATCATCAAGGATAATAAGCATCTTCAATCTCCCAAAGCCCATGAGATAAAAAATGCACACCACATGAAATGGATTATTTACTTGCAATAGTGTAACATTTTGGTCAAGTATTAGAAAGGAAACACAACTACAGTGGAAATTTTCTTATTATAACCACCAATGGTTGGATTCAGAGTGTTTGTGCAATTCTAATGGTTTTCCTTCAATGCTTCATCACAACCTTTCTATATGGAGAGTTCAACAACTTTTAGTAGAATGACAATTTACAGGAACTTAACCTAGGCTGCCTTAGTTTCCTAGATTGGGATATGGCTCTATTTATTGTTGATTCAAGGTGACTATCATGACTGTTTTCCACCAGGAAAAAGTTTAGGGGCGAAATTTAGCCCATGGGCTAGTTTTCGAGGTTTTTTTCAAAAAACCTATTTGCCATTTTCCATTTTTTTCCAATATGATTCACCCATATTCCATAGGATTAAGATTTTTTACTCTAAAAATTGCCAAAATTTCCCAAAAATTATATAAAACCCTAATAAATTTGAATATTTTTAAAAAGTATTTCCAAATATTTTATGGTTGGAAATTTAATAATTAATACGATTTGCCAAGGTTTCTACACTTTAAGAAAATTATGGATCCTTCAAATTTTCCTTGTTTTCCACTAACTTAGTTGTCTGAATACACCTAGAACTAAATAGTAGAGCTACTAGGAGGTAAAAAAATGCCTCAAAAGTCTTCAAGCATAACCTAGTCTTGCTTGGAGTATGCCTAGAATTATCTCTACTGTGACAGTTTGATGTTACAAGGCTCAAAACTACCTAGAAATGAGGTAAGGAGTGCTAAAACAAGAATATAAGTGCTTCCTAAGGTTTGAAGTGTTCCATAGAATTCCCATAACCATTATATGGGTGATCATAATTGAAAATAAAAGGCTCACTGCTATCTCAATCCATAATTTTTTCCAAAACCAAATCAAAACAATCTCAGTTGCCGATATTAGGTGGATTAATTCCTAGAAGTGGAACTTTACTATTGTTTTACCCTTCATGTCTTACCCAAAATTCATACTTGGTGTTTTTCATGATTGCTTACCACTGGTTTAGGCCCTAAATATGCCCGTCTTTGTGCAAAAGTTCCCAAAAAATCTACTCTTGATGTAGGTGGTCCAAAAATGGCCTCAAAATTTACCACTTTGATACCCATGCAAATAGGGGGTAACACCTTCCTTTTCCTTCGAACAAGTGCTAGGTCTTCTACTTATTTTTTAGCTTTGAACATGAATTATTTTTTAGGATTGATGAAAGCCACACTAAAGTGAATTAATGCCTTCCATCAATAGAGTGATGGGCACACAAAGGAATTAAATTGCATCATTGCTCAAATAGTGTGCATCATTAAACATAAACATATGAACACATGGGATGCTAATACCCCATGTGTAGCATAGTTGTAATCATGCAACATCCATGCTACAAGGAACCTTTTGAAGCACGCTTTGAATTTTTGTCAAAATACTACTAAAATTTGTTATCCCTACAAGGGGTGAAAACAAAGGAGATCAATTCCCAAGAGAAAACTATAATATTCATTGACCTATCAAAGTGACCTATTATCAATTTCAAGAAGCTTTCCACAAGATTCATAAAAGGCTCAAGGCCAAGCATAACCAACATTGTGCATGAGATAAGTTTGGATATAACTTTATAAATAGTGTTTTAAGGAGAGAAAAAGATCAATTTGCTAAAAAAAATGACCCTTAAAACATCATAAAAAATATTGGTGAGAAGGTAATCATGCTAGACCAACTACCTTCATGGGCATTCACCAAAAGTTCAATTTTTGTGTTTTTATGGTATTTTATTGTCATGTTGTGAGTGAATTATTTATGTTTGTTGTGCTCTTTTCCAACATGTGATATAAAAGTGAGACTAAATGTTAGTGCATAAGGTCAAATTAACACATTAAACACTACAACATGGTCATTGTTTGTTGAATAAGGAAAAAGGAAACCCTCAACCAGTTCCTACACATAAGGGTCAAATTCATTGCATCAAATTTGACTATGCATGCATTCAAATGTAAGATCGTTGTTTCTAAATTTTTCCTAGAAAATAAAAATAGTGAAATATTCTATTGTGCATGAATTGAAGAAGCAAATATATGGGCTCTGTATTATGAACAGTTTTCTCTAGGAATCAAAGCTCCATTTCTACTATTGAAGACTTCCTTTATTTTGAATGTTAATATATATTTAAGCAGTTTGTCCACTTGATATATATTGTAGATAATAGATGGAAATAGTGACAATTGGGATCATAGGCCCCAACTAAATATTTCAAGGATCATGAGTTAGTTATTTAAAAGGCCCCAAACCACCATAAAATCCATACAAAAGTAATCTTTGGCATATGAGTGTGATGTGGATGCCACTACAAAGAAACAAACCAAGCATAAATATCCACAACATAATAAGCATACAAGAAATCACCAAGAATTTACCAATTGATCCCCCTAATTTGAGGAAATGATAAGACCTGGTAGATTAATCATAACCCCCCAAACTGGGTGAAAGGCCTTCTCCAGGATTTGAAGATCTGCAATGATTCACAATTCCACTAGAAAACGACCTTAATGAACTTTCCATAATTTCAATGAAGTGGGAGAATCATACCAAATATGAGATGTTGCAAGGCAAAAATGAACCCACATAAGTACAACCATCCCATCATCATAGGCTTCATTACACCATGCTTGTGTGTCAATGAGTGTGTAGAATGGGTGCTTGGGGTGGTATTAATAGTATGCATGCACTTTGGTTGCCAGTTGTCTAGTCTTTAATGGGATCCATAATCCAATGGTAGGAAAACAATTTAGGGTATGTTCAAAATACCCTTTCCTCCATTTTATCCACTCTTCCATAGGAATTTTAACAAGCCACATTGGCCATTTTTTTTCAGCCTCTGAATACAAGCTTCTTGGAATTTGAAATAATTCTAGAGAGTAAAAGAAGGACAAGAGAGTAGTGATCCTTATTAAGATTTTGTGGGCCTTTGGATTGTGTGGAAGGGTGTGGGATACCATGTGGCTTACAATTATTATGGAATCCCCAAACATTGAAAGGTCCTTTATATTCAAAACATTTGCAATCACAAGACCTCACGAAAGAGGTAAGGATTATGCTTGATTGTTTGTTGTCTTGCCAATCCACCAAGCATACAAGGTTACTTGATTTCCTTCAGGATCATAGAGAACCCCCCCTACACTTACCACCCCTAACACACACACACATCCATTCTATCCATTGACAAAAATAAATGTCTTGAACAAGAAGAATTGGGCATTTACATTATTCATCCATAAATCATTTGGCATGAACAAAGCGCACATGAACCAAGCCATTAGAGGAAGAGGATAATTTTTTTTTTCTCTTTAGGCACTTTTCTAGCTCTAAATATCATAGAACAAGACCAATCTACAACATTTTGGAAAATGTACCACCTTTGTAAGATGAAAGGAGTAGGTCCACATTCAAGGTGCAGATAATGAAGATAATATAAGCAGTAATGTCAATGAAAAGTCTTATGTAATTGTTGGAACAATTGAAGCCAAAAAATGGAGCCAGAGTCAGAGTTATAGCAAAGATCCAGAGTTGAGATTCATGCTCTAGAGAAGTTGGACAAAGGGCAGACTGTTGAAAGAACTCAGTTCCAAGTCCTAAAAATCCAAGAATCTAAAGCGGATAGCAAGTTTATCTAATGGGCGCTACTTGAGTAGATAGAAGGTAAATGTTACCTTTCCTTATAGCTTAAAGTCAATGCATAGGAACATCAATGCTCAAGTTGAGCCTCGAATGTAATTGAACTCTTGTGCAAGATATTATTAGAGGAAAGAGCCTCCCCTTGTTGGTTTTTCCAAAAGGGTTCCAAGGTAAATTCCTTGAGCTAAACAGTTTTAATGCTTGTCGGTCACAGAACAACAAATCGCTTTAAATGGAGATATTTTCGGTTGCAGGGTTTCGTTCAAGTTACCAAAGGGTGTTTCTTTCAAAGTAACGATTGGTGTTTTTTCCCTTTGAATCGAGTGGTCATCCTGCTTATTCAAGGTTTTGAGTGATCAATTTTGGTGATTAATTCGGTCCAAGTGGGTACATCATAGATAAGGGAAAACACCATTTATACATCGTAAATTGATTGAGTCAAATGCACTCAAATATATGTCCGGAGCAATAAAGGTTAACGGTGATAATGTTCACGTTTCTGATATATTCTTCTTGGGTGTTCTAGACTAGGGTTGACTACACGAAAAAGGGGTCTAGTTCGAAAACAGGAGTATCTCGTCCACCCCTTCACTAAAGTTTCTTAATTGGACAATGACGTCGCGGGAATTATTTACGAAAGAACTAGATTACTTAATTGGCGATCGAACTAGGTTATAGTCTCCCCGTGCGTGATTTTTGAACTTTTTGTGTGTGTGAGAACTTGTTATTAACTCTTTGTTAAGATTTCCTAAGGATTATTGAATGTACTCGATGATGCAACAAATACTAGGGACTCTACCCAATTAGCTCTCCATTAATACTCTTTTATTGACCTCCAAATTTCCCACGACCCACCATGTTTACATTGGACCTATCTCATAAGCTAATGATGCCCCTTGGGGCAACTTTGACTGTGCTCAAATGGGCTTTGGAGTGACACTCCTCATTTAATAGAACGAGAGTTGCAGATTTGTAGAATATGATTGCCTGAGCCTAGATAGTTTTTTCCATTTTATTTTCATGTCTAATCTATTTAGATCCTACATTCTTCTAGTATTTAGACTATAGGTGCAAGGGGATTTATAGATAATCCTTCATGGGATCAACCTTCCAACACATTTAAGGGTCAAATGTTTAGATTCATTGATTAAAAATCCAAAGTATGGAAAATGTCTTGGATTAAAAATCCTAAGTATGGAAAGTGTTTTGGATGAGGGTTTGTATGCAACCCTATTTAGTTGATATCATAATCTAAAGTCTTGAATTTGGATTGATGATGTTGCTTAATGTTATTAATATGGTAAGAAATGGTATTTATCTCATGGGATTGTAAATTATAAAGGGCATGTAGAATGCAAAAGGTTAAATTTGTGATTATTTAATTATTTATGGCAACTTGTGTTCATCGTTCGAATTGGCTATCTTAATATGTAAAACATTAGTATGTGTTCTATATGTTGTTTTTATTTTGAATTATGTTAGTATGTGTTCTATATGTTGTTTTTAATTTGAATTATGTTCACTATGATAGTTGAACAATCAATATTATAATTATTGGAATTAAAATCTATTCTTTTGAATTTTTGTAGGCTTTTACTTGCCAATGAATAAGATGAAGGAAATTACCACTATGGCAACAAGATAAGGAGTTAAGGGTTGCTGAATCAAATAAGATAGTGATAAGCCTGTAGAAATAAAAGTTTGATAGTGCAAAAAATGATGAAGTGTTATATTACTTAATGAAACAAATGGAGGTTATGATGCTTAGAGAAGTTTGTGAAATCCATCTATGCTTGTATTGAAAGAGATCCTTATAAAATGTATAAGTTGACCAAATTTCATCGACATGGTATAGTTGAAGACTTTATTGCAATTTTGAGCAATCCATATAAAAGGTCTAGCTAGTTTTAAAGAATGCTTCATTACTAGTCTCAAAGAGGAAATTAAATATGGCATCATTTTCCCCTTTGCTTGATCAAGTCAAATCTTGTCATTGCGTCTTTGCACACTTGCATCAATCTCCCATAAGGATCCCATTGAATTCTTGACTTCAAAAATCAACTTAGTTTGCTTTGGATTTTAAAGCTTCTATAGTTATAACATCAATAGCATCCATTCCAAAGTGTGGTTCGTTCCATGTCCAAAGAATCTAAAACGCTCATTCTAGCGTCTAGTTTGTTCCATGTCCAAAGAATCTCAATCAAACAATCCCTCATTACTCTTCTTGACATCATTGTTTTGGGTAATATCTAGAGTCACTTTCAAAATTTATTTTTATCCAACATTCTTAGCTCCACTTATGTGAAGGCTTAGTATTTAGGAAGTCTATCCTTTATTGGGTTAACAAAATAATCTTTTAAAAGGACTACAATATTTAGAAAAACACAACAATATAATTTGATCAATTTCAATAATTTTCATGCCATGCATTAAAGATGTCAAAGCATATCACAGTGGTTTTATACCATTATAATGCGAGTAATATATTAAGAAAAATATAACATCTACACATGGTTGGTAAAACTTATTAATTTCACTTAATATTAATGTCCACAAGTGATCAAGTTTAATAAATGGGATTTGGGAAAGAAGGCATACAAAAAGAGAAAGGGAGTAGCTAATGCAACTCTAAAACCAAGGAAACATGCACAACAATACTTATATTTGAAAGGTGTTAAATATTAGGAGAGAATAATATATAAAGACACAAGACTAAATAATGGTAAAAATCCTATGAGGAAAATGAGAAGAGTGGTATATCTAAACACTTGATAGCAAGAAAAAGTGATAAATGCATCACATGAACCCATACTTTAAGTGGAACTAACATACATATTTTAGAAGAGATCCAACATCGAGTTTTTCTCTAAAATCCATGTGCTTCTTTCTATCTCCCTAAATAATGGAGTAGTGAAACAAGAATTGCCCTAAATTTAGGGGTATGTAAAATATTCATCTAAATAAAGTAATAGTAATATCTCTAATGAGAATTGCAACAAAAATATGGACTTCAAAATGAATCCATGATTTGAAAGTGTGAGAAAATCTAAATAGACCATAATATCTATCACAAATATCATATTAATCTAAAGAAGATAAAATGGAGCATTCTTCCAATTTGGGGTCTCGGTTACATAACTTACATAACACTAATCATAAGGTATGTGATTTTTAGTTTCCATCCTTAAGTGGTAATCTCTATCTATTGATCTTATATCAACAACTCCTTGCTAGGTGTGGTTTATTAGTTGGGTGGAAATGGATTTCCATATATTTGTTCTTAAAGTTTTTTTTTACTTTTTTAAGTGGTTAGTTTGTTTTCACACACCTTTAATCTTTGGATCTAGAAAATAACATTATTGGTGAGAAATACATTTCTCATTGTTTAATTACGGCTAACCCTTACACGTATCATATATCTAGTACACAAGAAATGCCTCCATCGACATATCACAACCATTTTTCTTTGTTGAATCTAACATACTTGTCACTCATGTGACATATCCATCCACTTTTCAACATCAATCCTTGAAAACTAGGAATATATTCATTGTACTACATGTTGTTGGTGGCCTTGATTCCACATTTGAACACTTCAAACCCACTCTCTTGTCTATTATTATTATCAACGATGACAACGACAATGATGACGATGCTGATGATGAAAATGACAACAACGACGACGATGATGATGATGAAGATGATGATGATGATGATGACAACGGTGATAATAATGGTGATGACAACGACGACGATGATGATGACGACGAAAATGATGATGATGATGCTGACGACGACGACGATGACGATGATTATGATGAAGACAATTATGATGACGATGATGATGATGAGATGATGACGACGACAATGATGATGATGATAATGATGATGATGATGGTGATGATGGTAATGATGGTGATGATGGTGATGATGATAACGTTGACGACGACAATGATGAAGACAATGATGATGAAGATGATGATGATGATGAGGAGGAGGAGGAGGAGGAGGAAAATGATGATGATGATGACGGCAACAACAACGATGATGATGATGAAGACAATGATGATGATGAATACAATGATGGTGATGATGAGATGATGGTGGTGATGATGACGATGATGACAATGACGACAATGAAGACAATGATGATGGTGATGGTGATGGTGGTGGTGGTGATGGTGATGGTGGTGGTGGTGATGGTGGTGGTGACAATGATGATGATGATGATGATGATGATGATGATGATGATGATGATGATGATGATGGTGATGATGAAAATGATAGCGATGATGATGATGAAGAGAGTGATGATGATGGTGATGATGATGATGGTGATGACAACGACGATGACGATGATGATGATGATAATTATCATGATGACAATTATGATGATGACGATAATGATGATGAAGACAGTGACAATGACAAAGTTGTTGATGATGATGATGATGGTGTGGTGGTGGTGGTGATGATGATGATGATGATGATGATGATGATGATGATGATGTTGGTGATGATGATGACGATGAAAACGACGATGATGATGATGATGATGATGAAAATGACAATGACGACGACGACGATGATGATGGAGATAGTGATGGTGATAATGCTGTTGCTACTACTGATGATGATGATGACAACGAGGACAGTGATGATGACAATGATGCTACTACTATTGCTATCGATGATGATGACGACAGTGATGATGACGACGATGATGACAATGATGACGACGATGATGATGATGTCAACGGAAACAACGACGATGATGATGATGATGGCAATGATGATGACAATGATGATGGTGGTGGTGGTGGTGGTAGTGGTGGTGGTGGTGGTGACGATGATGATGAGGAGGACAATGAAAATGATGACGATGATGATGATGATGAAGAGAGTAATGATGACAATGATGATGATTATGGTGGTGGTGGTCATGATGATGATGATGATGGTGATGATGATGATGATGAGATTCTCTTGATTTTGAGAATAATTTATTCTCTACTAAATAGGACCAACTAGATGAAGGTGGCAGCTCATATGGACCCTCCCACGACCAAATCACTCTCAATTCCCCATATAACCCAATCACGCATAACAAGTAGAAAAACAAACATTAATTGTAAATGAAATAAGTGATGATGATGATGATGATGAAGACAATGAAAATGATGATGATGAAGACAACAATGATGTTGTTATTGATAATGATGATGATGACGACAATGAAAGTGATGAAGACAATGATGATGGCAATGAAGAGAGTAATGATGAAAATGATGATGATGACGATGATGATGATGATGATGATGATGATGATGATGTTGACGACAATGATGATTATGACGATGATGATGTTGACGATGATGAAAATGATAATGGTGATTATGGTTGTGACAATGATGATGACGTCAATGATAATGATGATGATGACTGAGATAATGTTGATGATGATGATGACAATGATTATGGTGATTATACTAATTGCGACGATGATTATACATTTCATTAACATTTTTGAAGTATCATTTATCTTATTATTCATTGAAACCCACATCTACATCATCTAATATTTCAAAATCGATGTTGAATGGATTGGACACATCAACATCATCGTCAATGCCATTTTGGATAATGTCATCATCATCATCATATATATATATCATCAAGAAAATTTCCATCTAAATCTGGTTGCTCATCTTCTTTGAATTCTTCATTTTGACAGTACATCTACCTCATGATGCTCCTATGCATCATCTTCTTCTTTTATATCATCTTCTTTCAGTACATTATACTTTATATGTCTTCCTCTTGGATCATATCTAACAAAAAATGACTAACTTGCTTTACTTGGAACCTATGAATAGAATACCTATTCACATTGGCTTGGAAGAACATAGGTTTTTGTACCCAACTCAAACATTCTTATATTAACCATAGTAAATCTATTTGCATGCTCAATAAAATTTCTTTCGAATCACACCCATTCATCTATAACATGTACCATTTGAACTCGAATAGAACTAACTTGAAGGATTCAAAACCACACTCAATTATATCTTCCAATTACCCATAATATATATTTTCCAATACTGTTGGATGCTTGTCACTTCTAGAGGAAACATAAGTGACATGAAAGACTGTAGTTATCCCACAATATGTGGTTTAATTCTTGTCATCCAACTTTTTGATATGAAATTTATGGCCATTGCACCACATATCCTTGTGGTGTTTCAACTACAATATGCACAACACATAAAAAATTAATTGTCAACTAATAAACATGTTTCAACTTAGGGAAAAAAAACACCACTAGTTACATCATTATAGTGGAAAATAACTAAAAATGTGGGTGAATATGCTTACATGTTTATCTTTTAAACTATGTACTGTTAAATTAATTTCCCTCTACGTAAGATTGGGATCTTGATTGTAGTGAGATCCTTTAACTAATGTATCCACCCCTTACCATGATAACCTACCATTACATTGTTTACATTTTTCTATCATACCTTCATCCAATCAATATTGTTTGCAATGTATAAATGTAGTGCATCCCACTCTCGACTGACTGTATGAGAAAAGGATATAAATTAATAAGAATAAAGAATATTATAAATAATTAATGGAATCATTGGTGGAATAATAAAAATTAAATAATTTAAATATAGATGAAAATTAATAATGGAAAGTATTATAGATATCAACCACCTACTTTATGCATTTCCCTTTCCTCGGTCTACCTTTCCTAATCAGGACCTCCCAACCTTCAAATATTTTCAAGGAGTCGGCATCCCAAATGCAATGCATATTATTGTTTCTTACTAATTGAAGAATATACTGAATAATATACACCATGGATTGATACACCATATATCCCTCCACCATAGAACCCTTAATACATGCTCTTTGTCTAACCAAATCCTTCAATGATTTCAAGTGCCTCTCCACCATCCACATTGACCTTGAGTTTACAGTTCCACACATTTCAATCTCCTCAACTCGGTGTATGATGTAGTGTTCTTGTGCATTGAAAAATTCCTGAGGTAGATATTTTTTCATTTTACACATTAGTCAAGCAATTTGTCTCTTCCAATATTTCATATATTATTTATGGATTTCTTTAGATGAAAACCACCTACAAATGATACAATCAAAACACAAGTTTCAGCATAAACAATATATACATTGCAGGTAAAACGCATGTGATCAACAACTTATGCAACAAACCATTTGCATATAAATTATTATTTACCTCGTGCATTTTCCAAGATCGTATATAACTTTGTTTATGTTGTTGTCGAAGCTTTCACGGAGATAGAGAGGTAGAACATAATATAAAAAAAGTAGAATCATTATTTTATTGGAAATAGATTAAAAAAGGTATTGCAAAATTAAAATAGATTAAAAGAATTGCTACCAATATGTATATATATATATATAGATATAGATATAGATATAGATATAGATATAGATATAGATATATATATAGAGAGAGAGAGAGAGTAATTACCTTAATGAAGGTATGCTAGTCATGAGTTTTTACCCCACCAAATTCACCTTTATTTGTTAAGATATTCTTTAGGTTTGAAAAAAATCTCATTGGAAATCTAATTTTCTGAATGACCTCTTTTACAACATTACTTTCATTCTTTGTAAATAACCATGGAATATTGTTTTGGTCTACTCCATTTCTATTTGAATCAATCATATTTTGAAATATTGCATGATTGACATCCTGAATGTCACTACAATTTTTGAAAAAAATTTCGTGTCACTCCTTTCATCTAAGATCTCCACAACGTTTATGTTATGTTCTTCCTAATATGCATTGTATCAAACAAATGAACTATTTGTAGGTTCTCATAGTAGGGAAACCTATTGAATTTTTTGGGGTAACTTTTCATTCCTTGTTGAATTTGATCACTTCCTTTACAATGAGCTTTATGATATGTAAATGAAACTACAAAAGTAATTGTTAGATACGGTAAACATGAGAATTCAACGCAAATAAAAATTGTAAAACATTGCTTATGATATGTAAATGATTTGTTTACATTGACAATTTCTATTATATTCCAACTTCCATACTTGGGGTGTCATTCTCTATGGTTTTATTGCAGTCTCTTATTTCCCATTAAAAATATGTTTATCGCTAGTTTGATACCTATTGTTCTTAGGGAGGAAGTTCCTATATTCATCTGCAAACACTCCTTTCCTAAACTTCTTGAATGACGATATTTCATCCTAGGACCACAAACTGGATATGCAAATTTACCCTTTGTTTGAATACCTACAAGATATGGATTAATGGCAGTATTAGTTATATAACAATGAATTATTTAAAAAACATGCATGATATTATCATAAAAAATTTATACTATTGAAGTGCAATAGTGTGTTACATATGACAAAAATGTGTTAACCCTGGGGCATCATGAATTGTCCATGTAACCATTGCATGGAATTGAAATATTCTTTGACCTACTGGTCTAGAGATGTCGTACATAGTGATTCCATCCAATAACTTTAGTAGCTCGTCGACAAGAGGCTCAATATATACATTCATATATTTCATTTGGTACTTACCTAATTGGTTGGAAGTACACATAATTACTATATATATATATATATATATATATATATATATATATATATATATGAAATTATGCAATGAACAAGACAAATGAAATTCTACGTTCAAACAAAACTATCATTATAAACAAATACCTAGAACACTCATTGCCAACATCATGTTCTCCCTCTTTATTGATATCCAAGGAGGAAGGTTATTGCCTTATTAAAAAATAGGCCAAACTATGTAAGTATACCTAATCTCACCAAATGGATTGACACCATCAACTACCAACGAAAGTCTAACATTACAAGGTTATTATTTAAAAATGGTCTATCTTTCTCCAATGTTCCTAAATACAGAACCATCTACCAGCATTCAAAGAACACCATATTCAATTCTGTGTCGTTCATGGTAATCCATAATCTATGTTATGCCCTCGCACCTGAAAAATCATTGCAAACGTGGAATTATGGGAATATAATGAAGAACCTTGCGAGGCACCTTATTGGTTACTTGATCGGCTCGATATCTGATGATTTCACATTATGGGAATTTTGTTTCAGGTGCATATTGTCCATAATATATAATATGATCATTGGTACATGCATCAATAGCCTAATTGTCCATTCCAATATCTTTCATAATGGAAGACAATTCTCGGTATGTGCTAGGTAACTTATTTGGCAATGGTAAGAATAAATCTCCTATCAATCTACAACAATATAAAAAGAACTAGTTAATGTAAATAATAGTAATCAATATAAATATTGCATCCTTAATTTACACATAAATTGACACTAAGAATTGTTAAGTTTAGCCTAAATTTACAAGCAAGATCACTGAAAGAAACACAATCACAAGATAGACAAAGATTTACCCTAGGAAACCCTCATGGGGTAGAAAACCCAGCAAAGCTTTCCTAAATATAGATAATCAACCAATACAAAGATGTAGTTCCCAAAAAAGAGCTCCTTCTCCTCCTATGCAGATCTCTCTCTCTCCTATGCGCAATACACAAGTGAGTGAATGAGTGATAAGTGAGGAACACACCTCTTCTACTTATACTCATCTTCTAACTGACTTTTCACCCTAACTGGGCCAACTCTCCTAAGAGAGTCTAATAAACCCTAAACAACTAACTCAGGGCCGACCCCACATGGGAGATCTAATAACCCTAGTTGCCACATTCTTTCAGAGGAATAAACATCTTTGGATATACAATAGGGTTTCCACGGAGGAATGAAACATCTCCGGAATAATAAAGTACAAATATAATATTCTTAGAAGTTACAATATCTCAACACTCCCCCTTAATGAGAAGGATATTATAACAACATCTGCAGGAGAAAGGAGTCATCAACTACATGATACATGATACATCTATAAATCATTGGAAGCTTTCTTTAACATCATCAGTAACTCAACCAATTACTGGAACATCTTCAAATATTCAATACTGGAACATCTTCAGTATTGAGTCTTCATCCTCTGTAGCATCTGAACAGCTACAACAATATCATCATCTGGATCTTCTCGGTCGACAACATCATCATCTGGATCATCTCGATCAACATCATCATCTGGATGATATCGATCAACATCATCATCTGGATCATCTTGATCAACATCAACATCTGGATCATCTCGATCAACAACATCATCATCTGGATCATCTCGATCAACAGTATCATCATCTGGATCATCTCGATCAACATCAACATCTGGATCATCTTGATCAACAACATCATGTGGATCATCTCGATTAATAGTATCATCATCGCAACATACTCTGCAATACACATGATCTTTCCTTTCAGAATTACGGGATCATGGACAATCCTTCCTTTCGAAATTACGGGATTTTAGTCCATCAACTTTGGTGATCCTTCCTTTCGGAATTATGGGATCATGGAAAGTCCTTCCTTTCGGAATTACGAGACTCTATTCCATCAACTCTAGTGATCCTTCGTTTCAGAATTACAGGATCATGGACAGTCCTTCCTTTCGGAATTACGGGACTCTAGTTCATCAACTCCGATGATCCTTCCTTTCGGAATTATAGGATCATGGACAGTCCTTCGTTTTGAAATTACGAGACTCTATTCCATCAACTCTGGTGATCCTTCCTTTCGGAATTACGGGATCATGGAAAATCCTCCCTTTTGAAATTATGGGACTCTAGTCCGTCAACATTGGTGGTGCTTAGACAATCTTTCCTTTCGGAATTACGGGACCCGGTCTTTACGGAGCTACCACATTTGGACGATCCTTCCTTTCAGGATTACGGGATCCTTGTCCACTACTCACATCTTAGACAATCCTTCCTTTAAGAATTACAGGATTCTATTCTAAGGATCAATATTAAAGACTATCTTTCCTTTCGGAATTACGGGATCACTGTCTAGGGATGATCAATCCCACCACAATCCAAGGATCAACATTTAAGACTATCCTTCCTTTCAGAATTACGGGATCACTGTCTAAGGGTGATCAATCCTTATCATTTTAAGACACCACAACATGTCTAGGGACGATGAAATCCCATCACGTACATTTTGAACTAACTGTTCAGGGACGATGCAGTCCTGATCCATTTAAGACACCTCTCATGTCTAAGGATGATGCAGTCCTATCACATACATTTTGAACTAACTGTTCAGGGACGATGCAGTCCTCTCGTCCACTTAGACAAATTCTAAGGACCACACATCGACTTAATCATCGGAATAAGTAACTTCATCAGTATTCTCATCAATATAGGTATCCACATCATTGACCTTACCATCGATGTAATAAATCTCATCATCAGTGACCATATCACTCCCCCTTTCGAGGAGGGTCCTTCTGAACTACACCAAGCTTGTCTCAGAAATACTCAAACTTTACTCGAGATAGAGGTTTGGTCAATATGTCAACAACTTGTTCGTCAGTGCTCACATACTCGAGCTTGATAGCTCCTTTTTGCACCATAAAAATATCAGATCTCTATGTTCTTTAACTTATCATGGAACATTGGATTCTCTGTCATCTTGATACAACTCTGGTTGTCACATATGATCACAATGGGGTCCATCTCTAAGTCAAATAATCCTGATAACAACTTCTGAAGCCATATCGCTTCACAACTAGTAGAGCAAGCAACAATATATTCCACTTCAGCTGTGCTGAGAGCCACAATAGACTGCTTCCTGCTAAACCACGAGATCATGGCAGATCCCAAACAATAACATCCTCCCGATTTGCTCTTCCTGTCTGATACACTTCCTTCCCAATCAACATCTGTGTAGCCACACAATTTGAAGTCATGATCTCCAAGATAACATAGACCAAAGTCTATCGTCACTTTTAGGTACCTCATCACATGCTTTGCAACAATCAGGTTAACACGTCTAGGTTCTACTAGATATTGACTCAAGGTTTTCACAACAAAGCATACAGCTAGCCTGGTATTTGTCAGATACGATAGTGACCCAATAATCTGTCTGTACAGAGTCATATCTACTAAATCTGATGAGTCATCATCTAACAACTTGAAGTTGGAATCCATGGGTGTGGCCATGGCTTTGCATTCCAACATATCGAATCTTTTCAAGATTTCTACCGCATACTTTCCCTGGTTGAGAAAGATTCCTTTTGGGACTTGCCATACTTCCAGACCTAGGAAGTAATGCATCAATCCGAGATCTTTCATTTCAAATTCTGCGGAGAGCTTCTTCTTGCACTTGATAATATGTTTCTTCTTGCATTTGATAATATGGGTCAGATGTAATGTGCTCCTGGGAGATCCGACAGGTAGAGCTGTGTGCTCGTAATAGCCTGGGATGCTACCGCCAGGTTTTGTGATGCACGTAATAAGTCCTGAGAATTACACAGTATGGCCAGTGATGATGAAGACCTGCAAGTGGTGGGCCTACATCCAGTATGAAAAAGGACTGCCTCTATAGAACTTCCTATGACAAGTATATTCAGAGATTGATTGAGATAGCAGTAGCAGTGACGATGACGATGACTTGATGACGATTATCCAGTGACGATGATCCATAGAAGAAGACTTGTGCTAGAAGACCTGTGTCGAGAAATACCTTCCTAGTTAAGAGGGAGTGTTGATGTATATGTAACTTCGGAATGTATTTCATATATGTATATTGTACTCCTATAGAGATGGTATTATTCCTCTATACGGAAGTGTTTGTATTACTATAGAGATGTTATTATTCCTCTATACGGGAGTGTCATCATTTATATTTTAAGTGTTGTAACTTATACTTGATGGGATATTAGACCACCTTGTTGGGGTCGGCCCTATATAAGTCATGTGGGTAGAAGGGTTATTAGACCACCCTAGTGGGGGTCGGCCATGTGGTTCAAAGGGTTATTAGACCACCCTATTGGGTGTTGGCCCAGTCAGCATTATGTTACATGGTTTAGTTAAGGCCGACCTAGTAAATGTTATTAGGTAAGTCAAGTCAAGTATAAATAGAGTGCGGGAGGCACTCTATTTCATCATTCTATTCTCTCTCACACTCTCGGGAGAGTGACGCACTTGTGGAGGAGGAGAAGCTACTGCTAGGAGATTTCTATCTCTTATGCTTGGGTTGTATCATTTCTCTATCTATCTCTGAGGAAGTTATTGGGGTTTTTCACCTTTATGGTTTTCCCCAAGTAAACTCTGTGTCTCTTGTGTGCTTGCATTATTGTGTCCATGATTGATATGTTGTAGATATGCTGTACATGTTTTTATCTCAATTAAGATCCTAGATCAGATTGAAGTAAATTCTGAAAAACTAACACTTATTGGGTATTATGATGATAGGTGACTAACAATGTGAGGTGCTTGGTCAGATCACACCCTGATCCAACAATTGTTGCAATTGTTTTTTCACTTCATCTGCTTCTATGATGGATTGTATATTCAGTCCAAAGTTTGGAAATGGAGAATCCAACTATAATTGTATCTTATGCTCCACCTCCCTCTTAGGAGGTATCCCTTTAGGCTCCTATGAAAATTCTCTGTATACCCACAAAAAGTTCTCCAACTATTGTTTTTACTCTTTGGTACATCCCTCTAGGATGCCTTCACCTTTATCAATTCACCTTCCTAATGATTATGTCTTAAGAAAGGAAATACAAACTTCCTATTTGAACTGATCATCTTTTTTTGCTTGGTTGGAATTTAACAAAGAGATATTTGATTTACATTTGTGTTGGCACGTCCCCTTCCCTCCATCCCTCTCTGAGAAGCGAACATGACACTAAAAATGGGCTTCTAAACCCATGATCATTAACACAATTCATAGAAAATAAAATACATATGTGTGCAGATGCATGATTAAATGTGACACAACGGAATAAATTCTAATGCACTCTTATATATGTAATTTCCAACATAATCATAATTAAAACAAGCATCAATTAAAAACATTGCATAACTGAAATACAAGAGAGATTACTTATCTTGAAATGAAGTAGTACCAAGCAAATAGCTATGCAACTGCAACATTCCACCCAACCATAGGCCAATTGTGCTCATCAATCTCTCAACGCAGTTTCCACCCCCAACTTGGGCATGATTTCCACAAGGAAAAAGGGAACAACCACTAACACATAGCCAAGTAATACATCACAATTCAGCGAAGCCAATCCATAGTTGGGTATATCATATTTCTAAGGTAGTAGAAAGGAAGAATTGCTAAGCTAGTGAGCTCAACCACGGAGCTATTGGGACCTCTGTAATATCTAGATAGCTTGTCGCCCACAATACCTACACAACCAACACAAGGAAGTATTCCCTTCACTGCTACATAGTCCCTCGGACCGTACCTTCCCTTCTAGTGCTCTCAGGGTGTGCATAGAAAAGTATCCAAAGCCCTTGATCTTTAGTGAGGTTACACTCTTCACTAGGTTTATCAAGCCAATTTTGAATCCTCTTCTACTCATGGTTTCTTACACCCAAGTCAAGCAAAATAAAGGGATACATATAAACCAAGCGAAGGCTATATCTCAAACACATAGGCTTACACAATTGTTGAGGATGGAAAATGATTTTTAACTGTGGGATGAACAAAATGTTATTTCCGTGGGTTTTCCCAAATCGTGGCACAACAAAAACAAATTGTGGGATGGAGAAATAACCACAGGGAAGAAAATGATTTCTCCTACAAGTATTTGAGCATTCAAATGGCCAAAAACAACCTCTATGGACCCCCAAATCGATAGAAAAACATGAAGGAAAACATCCCTCCCAGCTAGAAATATGAAGGAAACCACGGAAAAAACATGGAGGAGAACGCCTAGTAATATCATAATGCGTGAGAGAGAAAAGACCATGCATGAATAATGGATTGGGGATCAATTTTGTGGCTCCTCTCTTTCCCAAGAAGAAAAAATGCGATTTTCAAAATTGATGGCTTGCCCATACACGAAATTGGGCAACCATACCTCTCCATTCCCCAAAGCATTAACTACCTCAACCAACCCTTTGAAGAAATAAATGATTGGGTGCATAAGTCAAAATGGGTAGTTGAGGGTTTATGGGTTCTCTCATGGACACTTGAATTGAAACTATTGGCTCAAGGGTTTGAATATTTTCCCTCCCTATTCCTTGTAAAAATCATGCCCCGTACTCTTGTTGTATTGCATAGATAGTTGTGGGTATTTTATTAAAATGCATATTTACATGATGTTGTAATTTCTATTGTGCCAGGCTAGCACAAGAACCATATGCATCGATTTTCAATTGTTGATGCATAAAAATCTAAATCGATGGTGGGGCCTTGGCCTTGAGCTCCTCACTACGATTTTATAACGATATTTACATCATTTACAATTTTAATGCAATAGGGTCAAAATCGGGATATTACATGTGCATGTAAATGATGAAGGATTTCCCTTTCTTGATCAAGTAGTATTGGTTGGATCTCCTCATAAAGATCGCATCCCTCATATACATGTAGGGGATTCCAAACAATACACCATAGACATCTAAGGGTACTATGTCTACCTCCACTTCATTAACATATTCTGCACTATTTCATTACTATGAGTTATGTATCCTTATTTATCCATCATAATGAGTAGGGATTGGGATGATCATGTACTTCCAATCGAAGCTTTCATAGCAGATATTTTTCTATGAGGTTTTCTTGTGAACCATGATCGAATAGAGCATCAATCTTGGTCTTCTTGACCTAGATCTTGATATGGAAGAGTTTCGTCATCTCTTTCTCTTCCTTACAGTGAAGGCTACTCATATTCACCTCCTTTTGCACTATTGTATAGATAATCTTCTCATCTGCATATAAGATACTTTCTATCTCATTGCTTGACTCCATGGCTAGAAGGTTCTTTTTCTTGGCATCCTTCTTGCGGTTCTTGGGGTAAAACAATTCATCAAATAAGCAAAATTTATGAATTGTTTTACCCCAAAAAATTCCATTTAGACCCTCAAACAAGCCCCCAAATCTATGAAATTAGTCATGCCTATAAAATGGGCGCTATAAGCCAATTCATCCAATATTTCGACTCTGAAAGCTTCAATTAGGTAACAAATTATATATTGATCCTTTTAGGATCACACCTCCCCATTTTTGGATCCTTTTGTTCCCCAAATGCTTTTACTAAATGAGTTGAGGAAATGTTTCCTCTACCTTCTCCTTGGAGTACCATTTAAAGATTTTCCTAGAATTTCTCCTTTCATCCCCACCTGCCAAAGTTCATACTATCCACAACTAGTATTTTTATACTTCTTATACAACATTATGTCTTCTACTAACTCTACTTTATTATATGATGCTATGTATTCTATAGAAGGTAAGACCTACTCAAGTTCCTAATCCAACATAGAAGTTTCATAGAGTTTCATATTTTCCACATTCACTACAGAGTAAATGCATATGGGGGTAGACTGAGTCTATAGGAATTATCTCTCACCTTCTCCAATACCTAAAAAGGACCACACCTCAATCCTTGATCTTCTTATGAGGACCTTGTAGTCTTTCCTAGCTTGTTTAGGTGTAACCATACTTTGTCTCCCATCATGGATGTTTTCTCAACCATGTGTTGGTAATGTCTATCCTTGTACTTTTCATGTAACTTATCCAGTGCCTCTTGTACCTGTAAATGGATATACCTATTCTTATCAATGAACTTTTCAACTCTTACTAGTTGACCTGTGTTATCTTCCCTCACTCCCCCTTGTTGTCCATAAACAACATCTAGAGGTTAAGGTGGCAAGTATCCAAAACAAGTTTCAAAAGGGGACATCCCAATGGAAGTGTCAACTGCTCTGTTATAAGAGTGTTGTATGTAGATCACATTTTCATCCCAAGTATTTGGATGCTTCTAATTGTAAACACTCAAAATTTGTACCAAAATTTTGTTGACTACTTCCATTTGTCCATCTATCTATGGATGGAATGTTGTATACCTCTTCAACTTAGTGTCCATATTTCCCTAAAGTGTAGTCCAAAATATATTAAGAATATGGTATCTTTGTTTGAGATGATTCTCCTTGGTATCCCAAAGTGCACCCAGACTTGTCCAAAGAACATGTTTGCTACCTTTTGTCCTTTGATGGTTCATTTCAAAGACATAAGAATGCACATCTTGTTGAATTTTTCAAATACCACAAATAAATTGTCATGTCCTTTCCTAGTGGTTGAAATACCACCCACAAAATCCATGGAGATGCTCTCCCATGGTCTCATAGGAACAAGTAAGGGATGGTATAGAACTTGCTTCATATTGCTAGGATTACTTATGCAACTAAGTATGCATCCTATGATAAACCAAGCTACATATTCTTGCATTATATGTCAATAAAGATACCTTTGTAAGTTTGCAATTGTCTTCCCTACACCAAAATTCCCTACAACTTTGGAGGTGTGTTCCTCTCTGATAAGATGTAATCTACCAACTTTGGGAACACAGAACTTGTCCATCTTGTAGAGAAACTCATATAGAGATTATAGTCAGCCTAAAATCACCTTATTCTACATGGAAATGGTCTTGAAGTTGTTGGAATACCACCTTGAATTCCTCATCTTCATTGTACTCCTCCTTGTATGCATCATGGTAAAATATTTCATGTGCTTAAGAGTTCCCAAAAGTGTATATTGGTTGTAGGTGGATTTGAGAGCATGTCTTTCAACTTGTTTGTACTTACCCTTATCTTATACTTGAGGATGATATGGAATTGTTGTAAGAATCTCATCCACTTATAATATCTGGTATGTTGTAGCTTACTCTGGGCCTTTAAATACTGCAATGGTTGATGATCATTGTGAATGATGGTCTCCTTTACCATTAGAGAGTGATTCCACTTCTTAATAGCTTGAACCATGGAACATAGTTCCTTATCATATGTAGGGTAGTTTAGGAATACCCCATGAAACATTTCAGGATGATAACATACTGACCTCCCATAGCATACCCACTTGCATCTATCTCCAATTCAAAAGGCTTCTGCAAATTAGGTGATGCAAGAATTGGTTCCTAACTGATATTTTGCTTGAGCTCTTCAAATCCTTTCTATTGATTCTTCCCCTATTGGAACTCCTTGTTTTTGGTTTTTATGGCATAGTTGGGTGCATCCACAACTTAAAAGGAAGCTATGAACTCCCAAATGTATTGTTCTTCCCCCAAAAATCTCCTAACTTTAGTGACATTTAAAGGAGTAGGACACTTAGTGATGGCCTCCATTGTAGCATCAATCTTGAGTTCTCCTCCACCAATCACATACCCAAAAAACACCAAGGAGTGTTGGGTGAACTCACATTTCTTGAAATTAGACAGAAACTAGTGCTTTCAAAGAGCTAACACCCACTCGAGATGTGAGATTTGCTCTTCCCAGGTATCACTATAAACCAATATGACATCTATATATACTATAACAAATGAATCTAAGAAAGGATGTAATACATCACTCATCAAATGCATAAATGAAGTAGGTGCATTGCATAAGCCAAACAACATTACTAACCATTCATATAGACCTTTCTTAGTCTTTAAGTATGTATTCTAGGTGTCTTCTTCCTTCAATCGTACTTGGTGGTATCTCGATTTGAGATCCAACTTGGTGAAGTGCTTGGCATGCTGCAATTCGTCCAACAGATCATCAATCCTAGGAAGAGCAAATTCTTGAGTGTGATCTTGTTCAAGGCTCTGTAGTTTATGCACATCCTCCAATTCCAATCCTTATTGTGTATTATGATGTTGGGTGATCCACAAGGTGAGGTGCTTGGTTGGATCACACCATGCTCCAAGAAAGGTTGAAATTGTTTCTTCATTTCATATACTTCTATGACAGACTATCTATACAATATGATGTTTGGAAATGGAGAATCCAACAATAAATGTATCTCGTGCTCCATCTCCCTCTTAGTAGGTATCCCCATAGGCTCTTGGAACACTTCTCTATATGCCCCCAAAAGGCTCTTCAATTTTTTTTCTACTCTTTGGTACATCCCTCCAAGAATGCCTTCACTTTTACGGATTAACCTTCTTGTTGATTGTGTCTTCAGAAAAGCAATACAAACTTCCTACTTGAACTAATCATCTTTTTCATTTCGTTGGCACTTACCAGAGAGATCATTGAATTACCTTTGTGCGTGTTAATGATGAAGGATATATCGTCCTTGATCAAGTGATATTGGTTGGATCTCCTCATGAATATCGCATCCCTCATATACATTTCAAGGCTTCCGAGTACTACACCACAAACATCCAAGAGTACTACATCTACCTCCAATTCATCAACATACTCTACACTTATTTCAAAATTGGTCTTGCACTGTTTCGTGACTTTGAGTTATGTATACTTATTTATCCATACCAATGGGTAGGGACTGGGATGATCATGTACTTCCAATCCAAGATTGCATACCATATCTTCTGTTATGAGGTTTTCCTGTGAACCAGAATCAAATTAGATCTTTGATCTTGGTCTTCTTGAATTGGATCTTGATATGGAAGAGTTTCATCATCTCTTTTCTTCCTTAGGGTGAAGTCTACTCATATTCACCTCCTTATTCACATTGGTATAGATAATATTCTCACCCACATCCAAGCTTCTTTCGAACTCCTTTCTTGACTTAGTGGCTAAAAGGTTATTTTTCTTTCCATCCTTCTTGCCGTTCTTAGGGTTCATATATGGATGTAGCTTCCAATACTTTTCTTCAATGTGACCATTGATATCACAATGATTCCATGTGTTTTTTGGATCCTTTCACTGATGTGTTATGGCTGTAGTCTTCTTCCCCTTTCCATTCCACTTCTTGTTACCCTCATTGGTAACAGCTTGGATCTCTTTCTATTTTGAACCACTTGGTTTCCCTTTCTTCCGGCCTATGTTTTCCAATTATTGTGATTGTACACAAAATTCATAAATTGACCTAGGGTTTAAGAGAATCGCCTACCTCCATATGTGACTATGTAACCCCCCAGATACTTGAGGAGTACATCTAGGTTATTGGGTGAGATACCCAGCATGATAGCCATCTTCCTGAACCCAATGGTGTATTATTGCATGCTCTGTCCCTGCATTTTCCTGAAGTAATGCCAACAGATCCATCAGTCCTCTAAATACCCTATAGTGTAGGACTGGTACTTGACGAGGGTTTTAAATTAATCCCACTTAGTTATTGGAAGATCACCCTATGGACTGAGTTCTTCTGTGTGAATTTCCCACTAGGTTAATCCAAGGCCCTCTAACTTCAGTCGAGCAAATGAGATATTTTTATCCTTGACTATTTGATGGATACTGAAATAAACCTCCAATTGTTGCAACCAATGATTCAGTTTCAGCTTGTTGATCTCACTTTGATACAACTTGAGGTCTACTTTTGCATCCATATTGAAAAGAGTCTGGGAAGGAATATTGGTACTGGAACTCGATTATTCTCTCTCTAGCTCATTCATTGGCTCCTTTTTTGGGTCATTTTTATCTTTTTATTTCCCCTCAAATCTGAAATCTAAGTTAGAGCCTCCAAAATCCCCAAAAGGTCCAGACTTTCTCTCCAAATCCACCACAAGGATTGACATGTTGAGTGATATATCAACGACTTGTGTTTCAAGTTTTGGAAATCATTGTTCATAATCATCCCCTGCTCCTTGATTAGACTCGTCTTCCATGGCTTGGGTTTGAAGATTTGTTTTTCCACCAACTACTAGATCTTGTAATTACCCACAAAACCCAATGAAAACATGCTCCAATAACAATATGATCTCTAAACTATCATAGATATTCAACTCAATCAGTTCATCACATGGATCTTACAAATTAGTTCATTATGTTAATTTAATTTCATAAAATACTAAATACAATGGAACTGAGAGAGAAACAAGAGAAAATAAGTACACAATCCACACAATAACACAAGATATAGCCTAGGAAAACCCACTATTGCAAAAAACCCAACCACAAATGAGGACTATGCCTTTCTCTTTATATCAAAATGAAAATACAAAGGAAATGGTAGTCTCTATAGAGTTACCTATGAATATGTGGCCAAAATGGATACTAAAGGATCTCCTATCTCCTATATCGATGTCTAGCATCCACTCATGTGTTGTTGCTCAAATATGGAACAATACAATACATCAAAATAATGCCTCCCCTTCTTCTAGTGGCCTAATATTTAACATTGCCTGATAGCCATAGAGGGTTATTTTTAGGGTTTTTGCATGCCTCAAATCCTTATTAGGGTTATGGTTATGGTCCCTCTAGAATTTTCTTGAAGGTAAACTCATGACTAGCTCCACATGTGTAGAAAATGAGACCTGACGTGGAATCCACTAGGTACCATGGTGGTCAACTAGATAGGTCAACTTTCAACGGATATAACTTCTGCATACAAACTATGATTGAAGCAATATTTGGACCATTGGAAAGGTTTGGATTGTAGAATCACCTCATGGCCCATGGCACTAGCGACGAGTTGTTTTACACCAAAAATTTCCATTAGACTCTCAAACAGGCCCTTGAAGGTTTTGGACCCCAAATTTGCAAAATGAGTCATGCCCATAAAATGGGCCCTACAAGAAAATTCATCCAAACTTTCAACCCCAAAAGCTCCAAGTAGGTGAAAAATTATATATTGATCCTTTTTGGATCACACCTCCCCATTTTTCGAGGCTTTTGGTCCCCAAAATATTTTACTAAATTAGGTGAGGAAATGTTTCTTCTACCTTCTCCTTGTAGTAGCATTTAGCTTTGCTTGGAAGTTGTCCTTTCAGCCCCACCTACCAGAGTTCATATTGTCCCTGCCTGGTAGTTCTGGACTACTTATATAACATTTTTTTTTCTACTAACTCCACTTGGGAATATGGTGCTATGTACTTTACAGAAGGTAAGAGATGCTCAAGTTCTTGATCGCACATGGAAGGTTCATAGAGTTTCATATTTTCCACATTCACTACAGAGTAAATGTGCATGTATGGGGGTAGACTGGGTCTCTAGGAATTGTCTCCCACCTTCTATAATACCTCAAAAGGAACATACCTTGGAGCCTTGATATTCTTAATAGGCCCTTGTAGTATTTCCTTTATTAGGTGTAACTATACTCTGTCTCCCACTTTGAATGTTTTCTCAACCTTGTGTTGGTCATGTCTTGCATTGTACTTTTCTTGTGAATTCTGCAGTACCTCATGTACTTTTAAATGGATCTTCCTAATCTTATCAATGAAATTTTCAGCTCTTACTGCTTCACCTCTGGTGTCTTCTCTCACTTCCCCTTGTTTTCCATAAACAACATCTAGAGGTGAAGGTGGCAAGTATCCAAAAAAGTTCCAAAAGGGGACTTCCCAATGGAAGTGTGGACTGTTATGTTATAAGAGTGTTGTATCTAGATCACATTATCATCCCAAGTATTTGGATGCTTATAATTGTAACCCCTCAAAAGCTATACCAAAAACTTGTTAACTACTTATGTCTGTCCATCTTCATGCAGATGGAATGTTATAGACCTCTTCAACTTAGTGTCCATGTTTTCCCAAAGTTTTTTCCAAAATATACTGAGAAATATGGTATATTTGTTTGAGATGATTCTACTTGGTATCCCAAAGTGCACCCAGACCTGTTCAAAGAACATGTTTGTTGCTTATTTTCCTTTGATGGTATTTTTACAAGGCATAAGAATGCACATCTTGTTGAATATTTCAACTAGACCACAAATAAATAGTCATGTTCGTTCCTAGTGGTTGGAAAACCACCCACAAAATCCATACAGATGATATCCCATGGTCTTGTAAGAACATGTAAGGGATGGTATAGACCTTGCTTCCTCAGTTGCTAAGATTTCTTGTGCAGCAAAGTATGCATCCTATGAAAAACCAAGCTACATCTTCTTGCATGCTAGGCCAGTAAACATACCTTTTTAAGTATACAACTATCATTCCTACATGAAAATTGACTACAACTCTGGAGGTGTGTGCCTCTCTAATAATATGCAACCTCTCGCCTTTAGGAGAACAGAGCTTGTCTAGCTTGTAGAGTAACTCATCCTTGAGATGATAGACAACCTTGTTGTCACCTTATTCTACATGGAAATGGTCTTGAAGTTTCCAAAATACCTCTGTGAATTCCTCATCTTGTTTGTAGTCCTTGTATGCATCATGGGCCACAAAAGTTCCATGTGCATAAGAGTTCCCAAAGCTATAATCTTGGATGTAGGTGGCCTTGATAGCATGTCTTCCAGCTTGTTTGTACTTCCATTCTTATACTTGATGATGAGATGGAATTTTTGTAAGAATCCCACCCACTTATAATGTATGGTCTATTGTAGCTTACTCTGGACCTACAAATACTATAGTGGTTGATGATTACTGTGAATGATGGTATCCATTCCCATTAGATATTGATTCCACTTCTTAATAGCTTGATCCATGTCATAGAGTTCCTTATCAATTATAGGGTATTTTAGAACTCCCCCATGAAACATTTTAGAATGATAACATATCGGCCTCTCTCCTTGCATCAAAACCAATCCCATTGCATCCCTCCTGCATCTGTCTCCAATTCGAAAGGCTTCTGCAAGTTAGGCAATGCAAGAACTAGTGCCTGACTGATATTTTGTTTAATTTATTCAAAGGCTTTCGGTTGATTATTTCCCCACTTGAACCCCTTTTTGTTAGTTGTTATGTAATGGAGGGGTGCAGCCACAACCAAAAAGGAAGCTATGAACTTATAAAGGTATTTTGTTTCCCGCAAAATGCTCCTAACTTCAGTGAAATCTATAAGAGTAGGCCACTTAGTGATGGCATCCATCTTTGTAGGATCAATCTGGAGTTCTCCTATACTGATCAAATACCCCAAATACACCAAGGACTGTTGGTAAAACTCACATTTCTTCAAATTAGCTAGAAACTGGTGCTTTCCTAGAGTCTCTAACACTTGCTTGAGATGTGAGTTATTCTCTTTTTAGGTATCAATATAAACTAGTATGTCATCTAGATATACTATAACAAATGAATATAAGAAAGGGTGTAATACATCATTCATCAAACACATAAATGTAGTTTGTGTATTACATAGATCAAACAGAATCACTAACCATTCATATAGAGTTTTCCTATTCTTGAAAGTGGTCTTCCAGGTGTCTTCTTCCTTCACTCGCATCTAGTGGTATCCTGATTTGAGATCCAAATTGGTGAAGTACTTGGAATGCTGCAACTAGTCCAACAAATCATCGATCCTAGAAAGAGGGTACAGATTATTGAGTGTGATCGTGTTCAAGGATTTGTAGTCGATGCACATCCTCCAAGTACCATCCTTATTGGGTAATATGATGATAGGTGACTCACAAGGTGAGGTGCTTGGTCAAATCATGCCTTGCTCCAACAACTATTACAGCTGCTTCTTCACTTTATTTGCTTCTATGACAAACTGTCTATACAATCCAATGTTTGGCAATGGAGAATCTGGAAACAACTGTATCACATGCTCCACCTCCCTCTTAAGAGGTATCCCCTTAGGTTCCTGGAACACTTCTATAATACCCCCATTTTGACACTTATGATATATTGGTTTTTATGTATATATTGTGTACATGCGATGTATGTTTTCTTAGCGTGGATTTCAAGGCCAAGGCCCCACTAGTGTATGCTCGGATTTTATTTAAAGGCAAGTATTTGATATTATGGTATCCATGTGCTATTAAGCCATGAAATATTGTAAATTGATGTAAATATTTAATATTGCAATAAAATACCAAAACTGGCTATGGAAACAACTAATAAGAAGGAGCCATGTGTATTCCACTAGGGAGTGGTGAGGGGGTTGTGGGGTTGAACCATAGGCTTCCAAATGTCATCTTGAGAACCCATTTTATTTTCTTTGATGAAATTTAATTCAGTTGTAGGAAACTTGTTGAGAAATCAGTCCACGGTTTCAATGAAGCATGGGAAGCCTAGAAATTTGAATGGCGGGTATGGGATCTGTTTCCTTGACCCACAAGTCACTATACCTCATGGGAATTCACTTTCCCTCATTCCCATTCCATTCTTGAACATCTAAGCTTTAGTTTTCATCCATTACACATGCCTAGCAGTGAGAAAAAACACAAATCGCAACTGTGAATTAACCCACGTTTTGAAGTGCCATAAACGCACAAAATTTCATATTGACAGTGAAATCCAATGGGGGATCCATAGACATGAACCTTGGGGCGAAATTGAGAGTATTAGATGCTCTGAAATCCATTGGAAAACCCAGTTTTTATAGCCCGAAAATCCAATTACGGGATTGAGTTATTTGGGCACCGAATTGTGAAAATCCAAGCGTGAATGATAGAACAGAGGTTGGGATTGCTTTCCTAAACCCAGTGAAGACTAGAATCTCAAGGAATTAGAAGCTTGGACCTTTCTATGCCCACCTTGAATAGCATTGGAGGGAAGGGACACCTGAGGGACTGTGCAGTAGAGAAGGGGACCTTCCTTGTGTTGGGTGTGGTAGTATTGTGGGTGCCATGATTGTCTGAGTTTAGTTGAGATGTATGTAGCTATGTGGTTGAGCTCATTGGCTTCACATCCTCCTCATTTGTCTCTTGCATGTTTGATAAACCCAACCATGTGTTGGATTATCATGATTGTTTGTGTGAGATAATGGCCCTTATTGAGCCTATCAAGTTCCTCCTTAGTGGATACACATCCCAGCACGGGGGCGGTCTCTCAACTGAAAGAATACAGGTTGGACAGAGACCTATGGTTGGGTGGAGCGTTGCTCTCACGTAGTCAGTTGTTGGACAGTTTCATTTTAAAGATAAGTATTCTCTATGGTTTGAATAATGTTAATTTTGTGTTTTGCCATGTTTTTAATTGATGAATGTATTTGAAATGTTGGATGCATGATACAATTGTGTGTGGATAGTGTTTAATTCTATTGTGCTTATTGAAGTATGAACCTGCACACATAAGTTTTTAATTATTGTGAATTTTGTTAGTAATAAATGGGGATGAGTTTAAATCCAAATAATCCCTAAATGTTAGTCATGTTCCCTTCCTTGCTTCGGATCGATGGGAGGGGATGCAACAGAGTGGTATTAGAGCCCATGTTGCAGCACTGGGGCTTCTTGGACCAAACTGTGAGTTACAGGCAGATATTAGAGTGTTTTAACATGGTATTGATGAAGTTTGGGAGACATTTTGATTAGAAAAATGGCAGGATCAGAGTTCTTAGGTGTGGTATAGGATCAAACCATTGCATATATATCTCCAATAGCTTTCCAACGGTACGATACACGCCTTATTTGGTTAAAGAACGAGGGCAATATGAGCCCCACAAGTTGCTAGAGTAGAGGTGTTTCCGCATTGCGGATTGCGAAAATGAAGATTTTCAAATTTTGCATTTTGGATTTCCGCAATTCTGAACCCGCATTGTGGATTGTGGAAACGTAATATTTTTTATTTTTCATTTTGGATTTTCCGCAATTTTGAACCCGCATTGCGGATTGCAAAAACGGCAGAAACGTAAAATTTTTGATTTTGCGTTTTCGATTTTCGCAATTCCGAACCCACATTGCGGATTGCGGGAACGCAAAATTTTCGATTTTGCATTTTGGATTTCCATAACTCTGAACCCACATTCTGGATTGCGGGAACGCAAAATTTTCAATTTTGCATTTTGGATTTCTGCATTTCCAAACCCACAATTACGGATTGCGGAAACGTTAAATTTTTGAATTTGCGATTTGGCTTTGCGCATTCCCGAAGTTCCACAGTATAGAGCCCAAAACTTGATTTTTGGATGGAAGGAGCATGCCGAATCAAAATTGGATGAGTTCAGTGGCATTCTGAGGCCATTAACAAAGTCCATGAAAAAAATAGTGAGGATCCTGAGCCCATTATGCTCCAATTTGACATAAAATTGGAATTAATGGCTTTTACAAATCAGTGTTCCGACGCTTGACAGAAGGTCGGATTGAGATGACACTGATATGGAGTGGCCGTGGAGCAGGCACAGTGTTAATTTTGGAATTTTAGAGCCAAACTCCAAAGGATGTAGAGTCAGGGTGAGTGAGAAGGCCAAAAATCACTATTCCTGACCACTTTTTGGGGATTCTGAAAAGCTTGCAGTGGATGAAAGTGACCTTAGATGAAGGATTCAAGAAATTTACTGAACTCAACATTTCACAATCTCATTGAAAAAAACAATTCATGCTATATAGAGATTTTCCAGAATGCACAGTTTGGGGGATAGCCATTTTGGCCCAAAATTTTGAAATTTTGGAAAAAGTTAAAAGTGAAAAGTAGTCAAACCCAGAATTTTATAGAAGATGAATGGTGCATTGGAATAGAGATCTGCAAGCTGTTGAGTGTTCCTTGTTGTATGGAATAACTTCTCTTAGTATAAAAGTTTTGATAAATCTTTCTAGATTTGCTTCTATAGGTGGTTGAAGTTGGCATTTTAGGACATTTTGGAACTGTGTAAAAGTGCAGAATTTTGGTAAAAATTGTCATTTTTTAAGTAATGTAATTCCCACTCGAAGTCAGAATGAAGCACATGGATAGGCATTAGAAATATTATCCAGCAAGGAACAATGGTGCATAACCAAAATTTGAATGAGGTTATGATACATCATATATATGTAGAGCAGAAAAGTGTCAGTGACTGTTTTGACAAATTGTTGTCAATATTGGTAATTTCCAGAATTGCATGATGGGGCAAGGAAATGAAGGCATAATAGATATGTGAATTATTCCATGAGTTTAATTATGTTAAATATTGATGATTGTATGTTTCTATATGCATTCCTAATATGTCTAATAAATATTTTTATAATGCACAGTGCTTGCAACTCATAAGATTTGAATAGTTGTAGCAGAGAGCAACATACAGGGAAAAGGGTTTTCAAAGGAAAATGGTGGCCATAAATGATGCTCAAGATCCTTATGAGCATGATGAAAATGTGATAGGAGAAAATTTTCAAGAAGGGAATGTTGAGACTGAATCTAATGGGAGAAGGGAGCAAATAACTCCTCAGAATTTGGTTGAAACCATGTTAAGCTTTAGTGAAAGCCTCAGGAAGGCTCAGGAAGAACAGAACCAACTTAATGTTGTTATTTTGTAGAGTCTCACTGATATGTAACAAAGGATAAACCTTGGGTCTAACCCAAACAATGTAGATGAAGGAAGAGATGAATGGAGTCGCTCTAGAGGTCGCTCTAGGAGAAGGACTCCAAGCCCAAGGAAGAGTTTTGTGAGCAAGAAGCATAGAACACCTTCCTCAAGATCTTCTTCCCGCAATTCATGTGACTCCAGAGTTTCTCGAAGAAGTCCAAGGCATACTTATATCATATTTGAGGGAAGGAAGAAATTCAAAGGCATCCCATAGGGAGAATTCAGGAAGGCAAGACCTCCCACATTTGATGGAGAGGGTAAGACAGGACAAGAGGCAAAGGCATGGATTCTTGGGATGAAGAAATATTTCAAGATTCATGATTACTCAGGAAATTAAAAGGCTAGAATTTCCAGTTACAATCTAAATGGAAAAGCTTCAATTTGGTGGGATAACCTCTTGGAAGTTAAAGGGATCAATGAAAGGAAGATCAGCTGGGAAATATTTAAAAAGTATTTCAAGGAAAAATATATTTCTGCTAGGTATTATGACAACAAGAGGAAAGAGTTCAATGAACTTAGGTTGGGACAGAAATCTATGGAAGAACATGTCCACAATTTTTTGGAATTGTTGAGGTATGTGGACTATATAAAGGATGAGAGGATAAAGATCCAATGCTTGCTTGGAATCCTACCTCAAGGTTTCAAAGATAGAATTGAGTTTGTTAATCCACCAAGTCTGGATGAAGCCATTAGAATGGAAATGCATTGCTATGAGGCGAATAAAGGAAAATCAGAGGTCCACCCAGCGTGTAAAGGGATGCCAAGAGGGAGGTTTGATCAAAAGAAAAGTGGATTCAAGCCACCATTCAAAGATCAACCAAGAAAATTCCACAGGGCCAGCAAGCACGAAGTGGAAACAAGCCAGCAGTAGCAGCAGAAAAGATATCAAAAGGGCCACTTCAGTGTTGGGGATGTGGAGGAAACCACATGCTAAAGGATTGTCCACATCGGAGGGAGAATCCCTGGAGCTTGCACAACTTAAAGGGAGCAGCTACAGTGGAGGATATGGAAAGGGAAATGCCTTGAATTTATGCAGCGTTGGATAATCATTAGGAAGATCATCAATCAACAGTGGTGGAAGTTGAAGGTAAGATTGCAAAGCAATCTATTTCTGTTTTGATTGATCCAGGATCTACTCATAGTTATGTTTCTCCAAAATTGCTTAAAGGTTGTTCTCTTATAAAAGTGAAGCATAATAAGTCTTGGCTAGTTCAATTAGCCACAGGGACCAAGAGAAAAGTAAATGTAGTGGTGGAGTGCCCCACAGAATTGAATGGACTCCACACACATGCAGAATTAAATGTACTACCATTAGGATTTTATGATGCCTTAATTGGCATGGATTGGTTGGAAAGACATAGAGCCAAGTTGGACTGTTATGAGAAATCACTTGAATGCATTGATGAAGAGAGAAGACCAAGATTGGTAAGAGGAACTCCCAAGCAAGTTTCAGTAAGACAAATTTCAGTCTTATAGCTGAAAAGGTTTTATAAGAAAGATTGTCGATTATATGCAGTTTATATATCAAATTAATCAGAGGACAAGGGACTAAGGATATAAGACTTCCCATTGTTGCAAAATTTCAAAGATGTGTTTCCGGATGAAGTGTCAGGACTACCACCAAAGAGAGATATTGATTTTACCATCGATCTTGTCCCAGGGGCATCACCAAATTCCAAAGAATGAGCACGTCGTAATTGGTAGAGTTAAAGATGCAACTACAAGAGTTAATGGAAAAGAGGTATATCAGGCCAAGTGTATCTCCTTGGGGAGCACTGGTGTTATTTTTCAAGAAGAAGGATGGGACTTTAAGGTTGTGTATTGATTACAGGAAGCTAAATAAAGTTACAGTTAAGAATTATAAGTATCCATTGCCAAGAATTGATGACTTATTTGATCAAATGAAGGAAGCTAAAGTGTTTTCAAAGATGACTTGCGGTCTGGTTATCATCAAGTGAGGATAAAAGAAGATGAAATTCACAAGACAACTTTCTGAACTAGATATGGTCATTATGAGTTCACTGTGGTGCCATTTGGTCTTACCAATGCACCCGCTACATTCATGTGTCTCATGAATATTGTTTTCAGCAAATATTTAGATAAGTTTGTAATTGTGTTCTTGGATGACATCCTTGTGTGAATTCTATCAAAAGAGGGTGCAGTACTTGGGTCATGTCATTTCAGAAGAGGGTATTGCAGTTGATCCAGATAAGATCAATGCCATCATGGATTGGCACAGTCCAAGGAATGTTTCAGATGTTAGATATTTCATGGGTCTTGCCGATTACTATAGAAAGTTCATTGAAGGATTCTCCAAGATAGATCATCCAATTATTTCATTTCAGAGGAAGAATGTCAAGTTTGTTTGGTCTGAAAAATGTGAGAAAAGTTTCCAGCAGTTAAAGGAGTTACTTACCAGCTCTCATGTTTTGAAGATAGCAAATCCAAATAAATATTTTGTAGTGTGCACAGATGCTTGAATTGAAGGGTTAGGTGGAGTGCTCATGCAAGAGTTATTTTTTATTTTCTATGAGTCAAGAAAATGAAAAGAGCATGATTTAGAATTAGAAGCCATAGTATATGCTCTCAAGATGTGGAGACATTATCTGTTGGGAAGAAGATTCGAGCTTAGGACATACCACATGAGCTTGAAGTATTTGTTTGGCCAACCAAACTTGAATGCTAAGCAAGCTAGGTGGATGGAATTCCTTTGTGAATTTGATTTTGAAATTATGCATGTAAAATGGAAAGAGAATAAGGTTGCAGATGCTCTTAGCGGAAAATTTCATGTTGCAGCATTAAGTGTGTGTAAATCATATTTGAAGGTAAGGATTCTAGAAGCTAAAACTAGTGATGAAACTTACCTTCAAATTAAAGAGAAGTTGCAGAAGGGTAATATGGATGAAGCATGTGCAAGATATCAGTTGGGTGATGATGATGTTCTCATTTATCATGGTACCAGACTGTACATTTCAAATAGTGCATATTTGAAGAAGCTTGTGATGGATGAAATACATCAAATGCCATACTCTGGACACCCAGGATATCAGAAAAATTCAACAGCAACAAGAAAGCAATGCTTTTGGCATGGTATGAAGAAGGACATAGCTAAGTACATTTCTAGGTGTCAAAAGTGCTAACAAGTCAAGTCAGAGCACCAACATCTAGTAGGATTGTTGCAACCCTTACCCATTCTAGAGTGGAAGTGAGAAGTGATATCTATGTATTTTATAACAAGTCTACCCATGACAGTGAAGAAGCATGATTCAATCATGGTTGTGGTGGACAAGCTATCAAAGGTAGCTCACTTTATTCCAGTCAAGTCCACTCACAAGACTAATGACATTGCAAATATCTTCATGAGAGAGATATTCAGATTGCATGAATTTCCTAAGGAAATCATTTCTGATTGTGATACAAAGTTCACTTCCAATTTTTGGAAAGGATTATTTCAGGAATTGAGAACTAGATTGAATTTCAGTACTGCATATCATCCTCAAACAGATGGCCAAACTAGGAGGGTGAATCGGGTTCTTGAAGACATGCTGAGAATGTATGTGATGGACAAACCATCCAAGTGGGAAGATTATCTACACTTGGTAGAATTTGCATGCAATAATGGACATCACGCATCATTGAGAATGAGTCCATTTGAGGCATTATATGGAAAAGGATGCAGGACTCCAGTGAATTGGGATAGTTCGGTGAACAGGGTAGTACTTGGGCCAGAGATGATCAAGGAAATGGAATAGGAATTTATTAAGATCAGGCAGAATTTAAAAGCAACTCAGGACATGCAAAAGAGTTATGCAGATTTAAAAAGAGTGCATAAGGAATTTCAGATTGGGGATCATGTTTATTTGAGAGTGAAACTAAGGAAAAGCTATCTCAAGTTGGGGAGTTGTGCCAAGCTGACACCAAGATATTGTGGGCCATTTGAATTCCTTGATAGGATAGGGCCAGTTGCATATAGAATTGCATTGCTTGATAATATAAGAGCTCATAATGTTTTACATGTATCTTTTCTTAAGAAGTATATACATGATCCTAATCATACGATTGATTGGAATGTAATACAGGTGGAACTCGAGGGAGAGTTCCAAGTAGAGCCTATGCGCATCCTCGACAAGAAGGTCACATTGCTTTGGAATAGAGCTATCAGGCAGCTAAAGGTCCAATGGGAGCACCTTAGTCCCGATGAGGCTACATGGGATCTTGAGGATGCCATGAGAGAGGCATTCCCATTTTTGTTCAGTTTTGAGAACACTGAGGACAGTGTTGTTCTAAGGGGGAGGGGAATGTAATACCCCCATTTTGACCCTTATGATATATTGGTTTTTATGTAAACATTGTGTACATGCGATGTATGTTTTCCTAGAGTGGATATCAAGGCCAAGGCCCCGCTAGTGTATGCTCGGATTTTATTTAAAGGAAAGTATTTGATATTATGGTATCCATGTGTTATTAAGCCATCAACTATTGTAAATTGATGTAAATATTTAATATTACAATAAAATACCAAAACGCGCTATGGAAGCAACTAATGAGAAGGGGCCATGTGTATTACACTAGGGAGTGGTGAGGGGGTTATGGGGTTGAACCATAGGCTTCCAAATGTCATCTTGAGAACCCATTTGACTTTCCTTCCTCCCACTTAATTTTTGGTTAACCACCCTCCATCCTAAGTGCTTATGTGTGGCTTTCCCACTAGATTAATGCATGGCCCTCTAACTTCAGTCAGGTAAATGAGATCTTTTGATCCTTGGTTATTTGATGGATACTGAAATAAACCTCCTATTGGAATATTTTATAATCCTTGGAAGGTAATAATGTCTTTGTATTATGTCGGAAGATATCCACAATCTTATGTAAAAGAGTAATACATTTATCCCATATTCATTATGGTAAAATATACTCCTGATATTCATTATTATATAAAGAGATGTTATTATGGAGAATTATATTATCCCACATGTAATATGTGAGAGTAATTCCTCCTCATCTCTTAGTATATAATAGAGTCAAGGGAGTCACATCACTCATCATGATCTATACTTTCACAAGTATTGCTATATTGTATTGGGGTTATTGGCATTGCTCTCTGTAAGCTTGAGGGAGATATTAGATCAATACAGTAAAGTGTTTTTTAGTTTTCTGTTATTCACTTTCTTTCTCTTGTCATTTATAGCATTTGGATTTCTTGTCAAAGTTTCTATCATTATGACTTTAGAAGTAGCTTCTGTTCCTAAACTTGTTGGTCCTAACTATCTTTCATGGAAGAGAAAAATGACTGATGTTCTCAGGAGTAAGAATCTATGGAGGATTGTTAATGGTGGACACACGAAACCTGCTGATGCTCAAGCTTTGGCTATATGGGAAGATAAATGTGATCAAGCAAGAGGGCTCATTGGTCAAACAGTTGCAGATAGTCTCCAGGTAAGTATAGAGGCAAAAGACAGCCCGGTTGAGGTATGGACAATTATTGCTTCTTTATTTGATAAATCTGATGATGTTTATGCTTATTACCTTGAAAAGAATATTTTTGAGCTAGATCCTACTAACTTTGATAGAGTAGAATTATATCTTGCTGAAGTGAAAACCTTAAATGAAAAATTAAATCATTGTGGTAAATATTACAAGAAAACAGACACTGCTCTTATAATTCTTGTAGAACAAAAATTGCCATCATTGTTTTGATATGTTCATTCAAACTAGGAATAGAGCTCTTGAATTGTCTTCAAATACCACGAAACCTACTTTTGATTATTTTTGTAAAGGATTGATTAATGAGTAAGAAAGGTTAATTGTTTCAGGACAACTAACACCTAATAAGGATCTTATGGCACATAATAAGACTCCTAAGGAGAGTTTTAATAATGTTAAAGGTTCTAATTCACACACTTCAAATCCTACTAATAACTCTAGTAATGCTTCTAATGCACATCATGACAATAGTAAGAAGAATGAAGTGTATGATCCTTGTAAGCATTGTGGTAAAACTAATCATCCTGAAAAGAATTGCTTTAAATTGAAACATTTAAAAGATAAAGCTAAAAAAAATGGTTCTGATGAATCACAAGTAGCTTTGTGTGCTTATGTTGTTTCTTCTAGTAATTATTATTCTAATGTGGATTGGATAATGGATTCTGGTGCTTCTAAACATATGACTGGTAATGCTTCTTTATTTTCATCTTATGACAATAATAAAAACACATCACAGAAAGTTTCTATAGGTAATGGTAAACAACTTTATGTAATTGGTTCTGGTAATGTTAATGTTGCTAATGGTCAATTGGAAGATGCTTTTCATGTTGAAAATATGCCCATCAACTTACTTTCTATTTATCGTGCAGGATATAAATTTGAAGCTTAGCCTGATAAATATGTTCTTAAAGATATCAATCAAAATTTCAAAGTAGTTTCTTTTGGTCCTGTTGATCATACTATTGATTTATACAAATTTGTTGGTTTTAATTCAACTAAAAGACAACATTTTTATTCCTATGTTGCTCATGCTGATGAACTAAGTAAATTATGGCATGAAATATTAGGTCATTTGAATTATGGTAAATGCAAATGTTAACTAAAATGGTACTTGGATTGCCTAATGTTTCGTCTACTAATGGTGTTTGTGAAGGTTGTGTTCTTGGTAAACATCATAGAGAAATGTTTGATAAAGGTAAATCTTGGCGTGCTAAAGAATATTTGCAATTAATTCATAGTGACATTTGTGGTCCTCTTGAAGTTCCTTCTATCTCTAAAGAAGTTCATTTTCTTACTTTTATTGATGACTTTAGTAGAAAACCATGGGTTTATTTTTTGAAACAAAAAAGTGAAACTTTTTCTAAACTTCAAGTATTTAAATCTTTGGTTAAAAACGAATGTGGTAAAAAGATTAAGATTTTAAGAACTGATAATGGGGAGGAATTCATTAAGAAATAATTTGAAGTATTTTTATCTATGCATGGAATTCAACATCAAAAGACGGTTCCTTACACACCTCAACAAAATGGTGTTGTTGAAAGGAAAAACATAACTTTAGTTGAAATGGCTAGATGTATGCTTTATTCTAAAGGATTACATAAGAAATTTTGTGCCGAAGCCATAAGTTGCGCTAACTTTATTTTAAATAGAGTTCCTACAAAAGATGTTAGGCATGTTACCCCTGAGAAAAAATGGAATGGTAGAAAACCAGATATTAGTAACTTTAAAGTGTTTGGTTGTGAATGTTGGGCTCATATTTCTAATGAAAAACGAAAAAAGTTAGAACCCAAGTCTCACAAGTGTATATTCATTGGTTATTCTGAGGATTCTAAGGATTATCGGTTGTTTGATTCTTCTAATCAAAGTTTCATCATTAGAATAGATGTTCAATTTATTGAAGTCTCTCCACCACCTGAGTCTGTAGCACCTCATGTTACTTTGAATATTCCCTTATCACATGTTACTCATATGTTGATTGCTCCTTCTAGTTCTGTGATTGATATTAGTTCACCTTCTTCATCTTCTTCAAGTATTCCACCTTAATGTATCGAAGCTCCCGGAGTGACTTATGTCCCTTCTCATCTTCCTGTTTGGTCACAAAAAACTCTTGAATCTGCAAGAAGTGATATTGGAATCCCTTTCCATAATCATAAAACTAGATCTAAATTTTCTCTTATGACCAAAGTTTTGGCCACAAATGATCCTACCTCTTATGCTCACGCTAAGTGTAAACCTCATTGGGAACAAGCTATGACTGCTGAGTATGATTCTCTTATGTAGAACAAGACTTGGTCTCTTGTTCCTCTTCCTTCAAGAAATAATTTAGTTGGTTGTAAATGGGTTTATAAAACTAAATTTACTGCAAAATGATAGATTGAAAAGTATAAAGCTAGATTAGTTGCAAAAGGTTTTAATCAACTTGAAGGTATAGATTATAATGAATCTTTTTCTCATTTTGCTAAAATGAATACAATAAGAACCATTCTATCTATTCCTTCATCTTATAAATGGGAAATACACCAAATTGATGTTAAAAGTGATTTTTTAAATGGTGATCTTAATGACGACATTTATATGCAATAGCTTGCTCATTTGATTAATGATGAATCATCAATTTTAGTATGTAAATTACACAAGTCTTTATATGGTCTTAAACAAGCACCTAGGGCTTGGTATGATAAAATTGATGCATATTTCTTGAATAATGGTTTTAAGCATTGTATATCTGATCCTAATCTGTATGTTAAGAATGTTAATGATAATATCATTGTTATTGTTTTATATGTGGATGATCATATTATCACTGGCAGCCAACCTGTTCTCATTCAAAGTATGAAAATTGACCTTCACAAGCAGTTTGAAATGACTAATCTCGGTATATTGCACTATTTCTTGGGTCTTCAAATTTGGCATCTGGAAGATGGTATTTTTCTCTCTCAACCGAATTATGCTACATATTTATTGACTCATTTCCACATGAGTTATTGTAAACATGCTCCTACGCCTTTTCAGTACTACTCCTCTTGTTAATGCTACTCTTTATCGTCAACTTGTCGGCAATTTGATATATTTAACTCATAGCAGACCAGATTTATCTTTCGTCATCAGTATGGTTTCACGGTTCATGCAACAACCTCATGAAAGTCATTGGCAAGCAGCAAAAAATTCTGATATATTTACAGGGGACATTGTACTATGGTGTTTTTTATTCGAGCAGTACTACATTTTCACTTTCTGGTTAGACAAATTTTGACTGGGCAGGTGGCAGTTCTGATCGACGTTCAATTGCTAGTTATATATTTCAACTTGGTTAAGGAGGTCTAATTTCGTGGTAGGAAAAAAAGGTGAAGACTGTTTCTTTATTGTCGTGTGAAGCAGAGTATAGAGCAACAAAAGAAGCAGTTTGGTTATGGCATGTTCTCACCAAGCCTGGTCTAGATCTTAAATCGTCCACTGTGTTTAAATGTGACAATCAGGGTGCAATTAAGCATGCTTATAATCTGGTATATCACTCCAAGACAAAGCATCTCGATCTTGATGCTCATTACATTCGAGGTCTCATTGTAGATGGTTTTCTTTCTCTTGAGTATTGTCCTACTGAGCAACAAGCAACCGATATCTCCACCAAATTCTTAATAGCAGCGAAGTATGTGCATCTTTTTTCCTTACTTGGGATGAGGGAATTTGTCATCAAGGGGGGATCAGTAATGACTCATTCCTTCCTTTGCTAGTGGGATTTTCTCCCAACCATTATTAAGGGGGAGTGTTGGAATATTTTATTTTCCTTGGAAGGTAATAATGTCTTTGTATTATGTTAGAAGATATCCACAATATTATGTAAAAGAGTAATACATTTATTCCATATTCATTATGTTAAAATATACTCTTGATATTCATTATTATATAAAGAGATGTTATTATGTAGAATTATATTATCCCGCATGTAATATGTGAGAGTAATTCCTCCTCATCTCATAGTATATAATAGAGTCAAGGGAGTCACATCACTCATCATGATCTATACTTTCACGAGTATTTCTATATTGTATTGGGGTTATTGGCATTGCTCTCTGTAAGCTTGAGGGAGATATTATGGAGATAATAAAAGACTACCTTCCCGTGGATGTAGCCCAATTGGGTGAACCACGTATATCTGGTGTACTATTTTCTCTTGTTTTCTTTCTGTTCTTATTTATTGTGATATGTTATTGTTTCATAAATAGGTAAGCTAGTTTAGTTAGATCCATATTGGTGACACCTCCAACTACTGCAACGAATGATTTAGTTTCACATCATTGATGGGTGTGTGCAAGAAGATGAGGGTCACTTTAGATGCAATCCTACTTTTTCAAAACTCGTTTCTGATACATAAAAACATAACGCGTTCCTGATACTTAGCACTTGGTATTGTAAAACCCGAGCCTAAAATGTCACTAGACATGTAGGATAGGTAACCACAATGCGTACACATTATAGAACTACAAAACGCGTATGCGTTATGTAGTTACAAAACGCATACACGTTATGCAAATCTAAAATCAATTTAAAAACATAGTCCCGACCACCCGCAGTGCTCTTCACGCATCAAAAACGCAAATTAGAGGTTGGACGAGGACAGTTTGTGTGCCCTGGAGTATCGGTGGAGCTCGATTTAGTTGGAGGGGAGGAAAATTCACCGGTGGATTGTCATTTAATTAGGTAATTCATTCACCCATACCATTTTTTTGTCATTTCTTAACCTAAATTACCATTTTTTTATTATTCAAAACAACCTAGTTTTGTAATATTTATAAAATTGGGAATAACCAAATCTCTAATTAAATTCACATCTCCCTCAACCAAGATGAGTGAATAATTAAAATGAATCCCTTTTCAAAAACTCAAAAATTCCTAATCCAACCAAAAATTGAAAAAAATAGAGCTCCTCCTTTTCTACAATGTATCCATCCACATGAAACCCAAATTTCCAACCCTCAAATGTCATTTCCCATGATATTAATTAAATAATTTTCCTTGGAAATAGCCATAACAAGATGAAATGCATGCACAAATGTGAATAGAAAAAATGCATAAAAAATTAGTAACTTGGTTTCTCAACATTTCATCACAATCATTTGTCCATGAACATAATCAAAATTTCATCAGAAGTATATGTAGCTATACATTGCCTCTTAGTTAAGCACCCTTGAATAAATGCCAAAACATATTAACAAAGTGCCTCTCGGGCCTGCCCTATCCACACCCTCGATCAATCTACTCAACACTCAGGGACCATCGATTCAACTCAAAGACTTCATATACAAAATCACTATGTTTTTTATTTAATTTTCTGAACTTGCCATACAATATAGAGATCGATTTTGTAGAGAGAAATTGTCTCTGTTTTGAGAAGTTGACATTGTTGTTATTCTCATTCTAGTCACAATCTCTAGTTGATTATTCAACATCTTAATCATTGATAGTCATCTCAAGTACATATGTAATCATATTGGCAAGGTAAACCCATATATGTATATCCATTTCATTCCATGCCAGTTTGTCCTCCCCTCCAACCACAAGGCGTAATATGTTGAAATAAATAAATTTAATGTTAGCTTATGAAGTTGATGGAAATATTGTTTTCTACAAGGGACGTAAAGGCCAAAACATGTCAAAATAACACTCCTAAATTCTAAGAAGTTTAAACCCAAGTTTGCATGGAAAAGTCACCAATGAGGGTTAAGAAGTGCCTTAACTTCTAGAAAGATGTTGAATGAAACTTACTTTTTAATTGTTAAATGTTTAATTTTAAGTTTTAAATGTATGTAAGTGAATGCCATTAAATTGCTTACTTGAGTTTGATTTAATACATTTTCAATTTTGAAGAGACGTCATTATATACCATGTATATGTTTCTAATGATTTTCGTATCGATGTTTTTATTGTAGTTGCGGCTATGGACACAAATGCCGAGATACTGATTGAGCTTTCCCACTTGAGGGGCATTATTGCCGCCTTTAGTGGTGGTGATAGGATTCGTCGCTCGCTTGCATCAACCTTGGATGCAATTGTTGACACCATTTCAAAATTTAGCAATGTACTATATGATATTACATCATATAGAGAAAGAAAAGGATAAGAATATGCTGATGGGCTAGACTACAATGCAATAAAAAAGTTGAAAATATCCAAAGAGCTCATATTTGCACTGTTTAGGGACCCTCGGACGGGGGAAATCCCAAATGTAAACAGGCCTCATATCTCCATTGAGTGGTGCACGTTTCAACCATTTTTTGATAACTGGATGGACAAATGGTACATGGTTTTTGATATGCCACCACATAACAATAGGGAAATTCCCTTACATTTCCTTCGAAAGATGTACGCAGAGTTCATGTTATGACATCTTGCAGTTTCAGGGGATCGGTGGGGGGATGCCCCGAAACTGACCCAATGCAAGGCTTCGAGACCAGGATCGCCATATCCCTGCACCTCGCAGGTAGTTACCTGGGCTAGATGTCCCACCTGCACATCGTATTATTCCATAGACATGCGATGCATTTTTGAGTTTGGCACGAGCGGTTGTTCGCCATGGCACTATGGTTCAGCATATGGGTGAGGAAGGGACATTTGTCCCTAGTGTGGTACATACACCAGGTCGTCACCATGTAGGACCATCCACTAGTACAATACCATCGACACATCCCCATCCTAGTACTGATCCTCACGACTGCACATCATGTGGTCGTCCCTACTATGGTCTTGCCTCAGATGTTGCCTTCAGTGGGTTTTTGAGAGAGGTATGTAGATGGTTAATTGTAATGAATTCTTCATTTATTTTCGTCTTTGTACACATATATATAGTTTGATCTAATATATTAATTTTGTGAACTTGCAGTTGATGCTTTATGTCAGCAGCGACGCCCTAGAGTCAGATGTTCCAGACTCTACCATGATGCTACCCATTTGGCAGGCCCATCTTATATAGCACCTATTTCCGTATCTCACACCGAGGTAAACATTTTAAAATTTCAGTTTTTTAATACTTGTTAATTTGTTAATTTCCACATACTTTACATTTTATTTCACTAATGCTATCTACAATCTAATATTTACAATTATTAAACTTGCAGATGGAAAATAATTCACTAGGGAAAGGTAATGTGGAGGTAGCACCCATGGTCGTATCGTCCGATGAAACATCTGGGCTCTAGGTAAACAATTAAAAATGACATTTTTTAAATACATGTTTGTTTGTTGAATCATGCATGTCTAACTACATGAACACTTGCTGACTGTATGCACCATCCGAGACATCTAGACCATTGCCTGGATTTGTATCTCCCGCTAGGCCATTCGTGAACAAGGGTCGTGTGTATGTGAGGCGTTCTACTCCTAGAAAGACTCCAGCTTCCCACGACCATGGGCTTACTCATACCATGGTAATGTATATCCTTCGATGATATTTGTTGTTTAATTTGAAATCCAGTGCATAAATCATTTTTATTAATGTTTGAATTACATGTTTACTGCATCAGGAACCAGAGTTGTCCACTCAAAACCTCGCATCGATGGTTGATGCAGCAATCAGTGCTACATCTGCAATGGAAACTGATCACACACAGGTATGTAACTATTTCAACATTATCTTTACATAGTTTATTATTTTTGTCTATTGTTTATTCATGCATTTCTAACTATTTCAACATTTTTTCATTGTAGCCACCACCACCAGAAGCAGTTCCTGGCCCCCCTGGTTCGCCCATCCTGGATGTTCAACCAACGGCTCCATCTGTTACACAAGAAACACAATCCCCTTTGTCAGTTGAGGTAAGATGTCCTTCAGTGACCAAGTGTTTCATGCACTTTCCATGTACAAGTTGATAATTGTTGAGCTAATGTATTAGTACATAGTTAATTTAATTTAACAATTGATATTTAATTTGCAGGATCCAGAGACGCACACTGATCCTAGAGATGTGCCTAGAGGATCAACGTCGGAAAAGAACAAGAGGAAGCTTGAGTTTTGATGTGTTTTATGGGATATATGTACATTGGGATACATGTACATGCGGCTTGTATAGTTTTGGATAGTTTTGAACACATGTGCTTTTGGATACTTTTGGATATATATGTACTTTTCGATACATTTACTTTTGGAGACATGCACATTGAATTCATTATGCATGTACTTTTGGAGACATGTACATTGACTTCATTGTATACATGTACTTTTGGATATATATGTACTTTTGGATACATGTACTTTTGGAGACATGTACTTTGACATTTCACTTATAAATGAATTATACATTTCACTTTGTATTTGTTCTTCAGTTTCCACATGTTCTCATGTCAATCTATTGTGTTGATTTGTGTGGATTATCTATTACTCATGAATGCGCTATGTCAAAAGAACAAGCTATTATATTTAAAGGTTTCAACGAACTCACTACATGTGTGCACTAATTGGTATCTAATTAAAAATTGTGATTTTGGATGATCATTCCAAGTTAAGTCAAATTTCTTGCTCGTGTAATTTAATCAAACTAAGTGCAATACAACGTTTTTCAAGGTTTCAACAAACTCACTCATGCACACTAATTGGATAGGTCTAATTAAAATTTGTGAGTTTGGATGATTAAATTACAAGTTAAGTCAATGTTCAAGTGTAATTTAATAAAACTTAGTGCAATACATGCTACACATTTCATCAACATCCAATATTTGATTATACAATTAGATTCAACACTACATATGAGTAACTACAGACAAGTACTCAAAGCAACATTGGTGTAAGGAACAAACGTTACCTCGGGATTCGAGAAATAAAGTTCCTTCTATTGTTGGTTGGGAAGGATATGCTTGGATATCCTTATGGCTTGGAGGTCATCTTCATGTAGATAAGTACTCTTGTTGTCATGTGTCATTAAGGTTTTTTCATGTGGTAAAACCCTTAGGGGTTAGGGTTTGTTCATGTGGTTTCATTGTACTTGTTTTCTAAACATATAATTATTCTAAGAAAGGTTGCTAGGTTTTCTTCCCCGTGAGGGTTTCCAGGGATAAAATGTTGTGCCTCTTGTGCATTGTTATTCTTAACTAGATCCTACATGTTAAATTATTTATGTAAATGTTCTATGGTTAAATTTATGCATTGAACTAATGGTTATGATTGGTATAAAGCATTTATCTAGATCAAGTATCAAAAATTTAGCATGGTATAAGAGGCGAGCTGTCAAGAAGGAAATTAGACAAGCCTTAAAAAACATAAACCCTAGGCGGATCGAAAGTCTCCAAGTGTCCCGGACGAAAAGTCACCAAGTGTCCCTGAACGTCATTTTCATGCGACTTTTACCTCGTCACAGCTAGAAAAAAAAGGTCGGATCAAAGAACCGTCGACTTTGTTGGTCTCCTGGCATGCAATTACCTCTAGGGGGCCCTCTCCCTCATCTTCTCATGGCCCAGTGCCTTCATTGTGCATGCATTTCGTAAACTAGGATTTTGCTCAGTTTCATTGCATGCAATCTCGCATTGGTGGGTCAACTCTGCAAAATCCCCCACCGAGCCAGTGTTGGAAGTGTTCCCACGTCGGCATTGCCCATACATACTTACAGGAGCCAACGACACACAATCTTGCTGCTCCGTTTACTTTTTGGCTCCCGGACGGAAAGTCACCAAGTGTCCCTGAACGACATTTTCATGCGACTTGCAACTCGTCATAGCTCGAAAACCGGAGGTCAGTTCAACGAACCGTCGACTTCGTTGGTCTCCTGGCATGCGATTACCTCTAGGGGGGCCTCTCCCTCATCTTCTCATGGCCCAGTGCCTTCATTGTGCCTTCATTTTGTAAACTAGGGTTTTGCTCAGTTTCATTGCATGCAATCTCGCATTGGTGGGTCAACTCTACAAACCCCCCCCCCCAAGCCAGTGTTGGTAGTATTCCCTCATCGTCATTTCCCATACACACTTGCAGGAGCCACAACATGCAATCTTGCTGCTTTGTTTGCTTCTTGGCTCCCGGACGGAAAGTCACCAAGTGTCCCTGAATGACATTTTCATGCGACTTGCAACTCGTCATAGCTCGAAAAACGAAGGTCGGATCATCGAACTGTCGACTCCGTTGGTGTCCTGGCATGTGATTACCTCTAGGGGGCCCTCTCCCTCGTCTTCTCATGGCCCAGTGCCTTCATTGTGCATTCATTTTGTAAACTAGGGTTTTGCTCAGTTTCATTGCATGCAATCTCACATTGGTTTGTCAACTTTGCAAAACCCCCCACCGAGCCAGTGTTGGCAGTGTTCCCACGTCGAAATTTCCCATACACACTTGCAGGAGCCAACGGCATGCAATCTTGCTGCTCTGTTTTCTTTTTGGCTCCCGGACGGAAAGTCACCAAGTGTCCCTGAACGACATTTTCATGCGACTTGCAACTCGTCATAGCTTGGAAATCAGAGGTCGGATCGACGAACCATCGACTCCGTTGGTCTCCTGGCGTGCGATTACCTCTAGGGGGCCCTCTCCCTTGTCTTCTCATGGCCCAGTGCTTTCATTGTGCATTCATTTCGTAAACTAGGTTTTTGCTCAGTTTTATTGCATGCAATCTCGCATTGGTGGGTCAGCTCTGCAAACCCCCCCCCCTCGAGCCAGTGTTGGCAATGTTGCCATGTCGGCATTGCCCATACACACTTGCAGGGGCCAACGGCACGCAATCAGACAACCAAATACAACTGTATAAAGTGAATATTATTACTTGTTTTAAAATTTGTTTCCCTCCCTTAACGCCGTTTTGTAGATCTGTGTTGGCCATTGTTTATAGGGATTTATCCCGCCCAATTCCGTGCCCATTTTCCATTAGATTGTGTGGAAAAATACAGCATTTATTGTCCTCAACCTAGCTCATTTTACCTCTTCCTAGTTCAAAGGCGCTCATGCTCCTCCACTTAACCCGCTTAAATGAATTTGAGAAATAATACCCCTGTGACTCTATCGGGCTAGTTTCGACGGTTAAAAATTTCAGGTGGGTAGGCCATAAAAGGTTGATCTTGTTCTAAAACCACGTACCGGTTCTAAAACCAAAGTAAGCAGTTTAGGTATAACTCTTACCTGCACTAGATTATCCAGTGACCATAATTCATGTCAGATTAAGTGGCAGGTGCAAACTCAGAGAACATAACATAAACTCCAAGAGAAAAAGGTGAAGAGGGGGAACTCGTTCGTATTTGCATAACAAAATGAGAATGGAACACAATGAAGGATTCCCTAGTTCCACTTGTTCAAGAAAATGATACTTTCTCTTGACAAAACCAGTAAAAAATTTGCCTGTATTGCCAATGGAAATCCTGCTACAATTTTCGTCGGAAGAAAAGCATAGATACCTACAGCCGCCATATTTCCTTCTGTAAGCTGCTCGCCCATCGGAAAAGCTAATGCAATATCCCATAGCCCATAAATTCTGTTAAGATCGATATGTTCCAGCTCACGAACTAAGAGCTTATTTATATTAGACGTAAACAAAAGAGCTTCAGGATGAATACTAGAGAGTTGTGGCTTTACAACTTCAACCTTCTGAGGACATAGGGGTATAAAACGAGACATAGAATGACGACAGTGGCTCGGATCGACGAACTGTCGACTCCGTTGGATTTAGGGCTTTGGGATAGTGCTAGGGGTGCCCCTCTCCTCCAATCCCATGGTCCAGGTGTCACCTTGTAGGTCCATTTTGGAAACTATGGTTTTGCTCAGTAAGGGAGTGTGCAATTTTTGCACACGGGGGTCCACCTTGCAAAATCATCCTCCGGGCACTTATGGCTAGTTCTCCCAGCCGGAACCTTCCTAGACAGACTTGCATGACTCCCCGGAACCTGGTTTTGTTGCACGGTTGGAATTCTATGCCCCCGGTAGGTATCTAGCAAGTGTCCCTGAAGGCCTTTTGGATGCGAGATAGAACGGGCCATAGAATGACGACCGTGGCTCAGATCGATGAACCCTCGACTCCATTGGATTTAGGGCACCGGGATAATACTAGGGGTGCCCCTATCCTCCGGTCCCATGGCCCAAGTGTCACTGTGTAGGTCCATTTTGGAAACTATTGTTTTGCTCAGTAAGGGAGTGCAATTTTTGCACACGGGGGTCCACCTTGCAAAATCATCCTCTGGGCACTTATGGTGATAATGAGGATGATGGTGATGATGATGAAGACATTGATGGTGATGGTGAGGGTGATGGTGATGGTGAGGGTGATGAAGATGGAGATGGTAATGGGATGGTGATGGTGATGGGATGGTGATGATGATGATGATCAAGACATTGATGGTGATGGTGATGGTGATGGCGATGGCGATGTTGATGAGGAACTTAGAGATGACAATGATGATGAATATTTTGATGATGATGGTGACAATGATGATGATGGTGATGGTGATGGGAATATGATGATGATGAAGAAGATGATGATGGTGAAGATGTTGATGAGGAAAGGGGAGATGGCAATGATGATGAAGATATTGTTGAAGATGATGATGGTGGTGGTGATGATGAAGATCACCATGTGTATTCAATCAAACAAATTAGTGTTAAATCACCATAATCCTAGGGTTTATTGATCATATGTAAAAAATGGCATATTCATAAACTTGACATACAAGAGAACTTTTGGCATATTTATAAACAACATAAATGTAAATTTGGCATATCAAGAACACAAAATTGACATATTCATAAACAACATACATATGAAAATTGAGCATATAGCAATATTCAATTACAAATAGTATAAATAATATAGTATTACAAGTATGTAACATACCTCATCATGCTAGATCCCATGTATTATCATACAACGAAGCCCTCCAGTTCATCTCTTATACTGATGGTCTCCATTAGTCTCTCGTGCTCTGTATCCAGTAAGACGTAGCATACCTTCGATGAATTTCGGCTAGGCATTGTTCGTACCTGGAGGTTTGTACCAATGATTAAGTTGGTAAAGTGATACACACTTGCATTTGGTTTGTAATCCCTGTAAAGATATCCACCCTTCTTTCTTGCATTGTTGTCCTGTGTTAAGTATTCACCTTTAACAACCATAGACCCAGTTGGGTAGTGGTTGTTTTCATCGTCAGTCATGGACATAATGAGGGTTTTCTTTCCATCTATACAGCGTGCCAACTAGAAAACACCACCCCATTCAGTATCTTTTGAGGAAACCACTGCGTATATGTGCCCTGCATTATATGATTGTAGGTATATGATCAAAATATTTTTCGTGCAATACAAGGACATTAATGTGCATTTGAACACTACGTAAACAAACAAAAAAATGTTAAGGAAATGCATCATACTGGGTTGTACAAGGTCTGAGACATGATCAAAATCTGCAGAAATAGATGATTGGTCTTCTTCCAACGGAGTTAACTCAACAATTGCATGTTGATCAAGTGGAAGTGATATGTGATCCCATCCATCAACCCAATCCAATGATTCACACCCTCCCAGTCACCATCACAACAAGGAGGGAAAAACAAGCAAGTTTTATGGTCCAAATTTCAAATACTGGGTTATTAGAGCTTCGAACCGAATGAAATCCATGAGTCCCAGGCACAGTCTTACATTCCCATGCATGTGAATGATCTATGTCTACCACGTCCCAAAAAAATCTCTCCACATGTCTCTTTCTTGTTGATTCTACTCGCATAGTTGATTCCTGTCCCATTACTGACGTGCACCACCTGACTATAGATTGACCATTTTGAATAGTAGATTCTGTAGATAGTTTCAATTCCTCTCTTCATAGGGCTGTTTTGACACATGCTCTAGCTCCATCATGCTCTCCTTTACCATGCCCAGTCTCAAAATAGTTCCACATATGTGGCACTTTGTAGTTTTTATGCAATGAACACAACCATTGAAATATGCGTGCATTTTTTAACTCACCAGCACATCCATAAGACTAAATCCAGTGTCGATCCATCTGTATGTTCCTTCCCTTCAAGTGATCATAGAACATGATGAAGCAATGACGTACATAGTGGAAGTCGTGGCACCTATTATCACTTATGTAGAAGTGATATTCCTTCATAATTTCTCTTTGCTCTTCAGTGCTATTTGGGCCATGCCTATATGTGATATGGACCATCAAGGAAACCTACTCAGAGTGATAATACTGACTTTGGATCTCATTTTGAGGTTGCAAAGTGTAGTTCTCAGCAAAATCAACAACTGAAAGTATAGTACCATGGGGAAATGTATCTCTACATATTCTAAACTGTTCATCCTGCCATCGTGCCAAGTGGACATGATGAACATAATCATGTGTCTTTTCAATAAATTCCTTGCTGAAGTCACTAACTGGTACCTAGTGACACAAAATGATCTCAATGCTAGTTTTTTTTATAAGCAAGGATTGAAATGTAACTGTTCAAACATAATTTTATAGATATAAATGCATACCTGGGATGTCACCAATTGTATTTTTTTGCTTTCTTTCCCTGGGTCTATTTCATAGCTGATATATTTGAAACTTTTCATGTCTACAACCATTTTCCCAAATTCACTGTCTCCACTCTCATGCATACATTGGCTCAATAATGTCATTCCACCACAATTGGGGCATGTTCCATCCAAACAAGATTTTGCATAGAATGTTTGCCCCTCAGGCCTATTGCACATGATGCTATGAATGAATTTTCTTGATGAAGTCAGTGATATTGTCAGGGAGCAATCCTGCACATGGTTAGTATGCAACACACGACGAATGTACAAAAATGTTTCATAGTAATATTCATATTCTACATGGTATCTAAAACAACAAGTGTTACGAAGATTATTTATTCTAACATACCATGGCTTACATTTCTCAAAAGATCTTTTCCCCAAGTTCAATTGTCTATGTTCATTCCTAAATTTCTCATATAGTTATGTTTGTGTTATATCAAGAAGATGCTTAGTATGTGGTTCACAATCCCTTGAACCCCTTCTCAGTTTTAGTACATCCTTTTGGTTTGATGAAGGCCTTGTGTGATCATGCCAAAAACTCTGCACTAGTCCCTTTACTGCATCAACTAGCTTCATCTCACAACGTGGCAACCGACCAATAAAGGCCCAAAAATATGTCTGATCGGTTGTGTCAAGATGTTCTCTTCTAATAGAATACCTACGGAGGGTTTTTACATTCAAATTAACTAGTTGGGATGTAGGCTTGAGAATATGAAGGACCCTGGTGTTCTTATTTGCAATTGCTTGTGACAACACACGACGAGCCGCATTGCGGTCCTTTGAACGTGTGTTCTTACCAATTTTACCAAATGCATCTACTAAGCTTTTAACTATATGAGAACTTGGTTCAGAATTCTTTATCATCTTTATCCCTAAATTTTTCCTAACAACATTCATGCTCCTAGATTTTAACAATGATAAAAATAATCTACATT